>OX578137.1:165504796-166104796 GCA_951213105.1 Amaurobius ferox
GGCGCCCCTGTCCATAATTGGCTAAATAAATTACCAGCTACGCCCTTCAGCTATATTATTGGTTAAGGCCCCCCTTAAAATATAAGATATGAAGCCTCCTGTTTTAAATCGTTGAAAGTTCTCACGAGAATTTTCCCATGTCCAGCTGGAAATTAATTGACCTCTCCGGTGAGGAAGTTCAACCCCTTTCGTTTAGGGCGCGGTAGCCCATTGGTTAGCGCGCTGGAGTTGGACTCGGTTGGCCCGGGTTCGATTCCAGCCACTGCCAAAACTGCCGCCGTGTTCACGCGGAGTACGATCACTTTAAACATGTGGGTCCGTAAGTCCTTCCGAGAGGTTGGTGGTAGGGGAAGAAGGGTACGGTCCCTGTGGATGCCTCCCCCACTGGGTTCCGGTCTAAATTGGGTGGCACTTCCCGGCCGTCCAAACAGTTACCTTACACCTTTCTGGTAGGTCAGACGGTCTGGGTTACAACAACAACAACAACCCCTTTCGTTTGTTATAGCACCCAAATGCTGACATGAATATGAGAAGCCCCCTCTCTTTTCCGAAACCATGTCCGGTGCAGCTGCATTAGAGGGAGCGCTATACTTATTGCCTCACTGTATGAGGGACCGTCTTGTTAGGTCAACTTCCTCTTTGAAAAGAGCAATGTTATATTGGGAATTGCAAATTACAATATAACAGAGGGGTCTTCTGACTTTTAGGTTCATTAAAAAAAATCAAAGAGGATAAAACACTTATAATCAACGGATAGATTGATCGGTGGATGTGCATGTCAAATTTTTTTGTATCGTAATATAAAAATCGAAGGGATTTAAAACGCACAAAAAGTAAATATATATTTTTAAATATATTAAAATTTGTCTATTTATCGTATAAGAGTTCCTAAGATTAGTTCAAAGAGTTCCTAAATTTACCTTATTATGTTTTACTCTTACAGTTCTTCAATTGTTACTCCGACTTGTATTCAATGAATCTCTAATATTAGTATACTTAATTAAAATGAAATAATTTAAAATACTAGACAAATACTTAAATGATTTCATGAAGTATTGCCAATAAGTTTTTGTGAAATTTTCAGTGTTAGTGGTATTTTTGCAAGTGTACCATACCATGGAGTTTAAGTTAGAGAGAAAGAGATAAAGTTCTTAAAGATGAAAAGCATAAATAAAACTGTCGTAATGCTTTGAGAATTACATCTATGGTGTCGATTAATGCTAGCAAGCCCTATCATCTCACTTGACACAACAGGAGGGCGTAGTGTTTATATGTATTTTTATGGGCATATATGCATTTTTGTCTATTTTTTAAAAAAGCTCTTAAATTATGATGAGTAGAAGTAATTACTATTTTTACTTTCCCTGCAATACATGGTCTGTCTGTGCAGATTTTGTATCCACTCTAACTAAAAAACTAATGAACCGAATTTCATAAAATTTGGTAGGTAAGTCACTTGTGGACAAATGCAGTGCTAATTAGTTTTGGGTACGATTCAGGATAAAAAAAAACCCGCCTTTTTTGCGAAATGGTCCGCAAAAGCTTGTATCAACTTTAGATGAAATACTAATGAACCGAATTTCACAAAATTCCGTAGATAAGTCACTTGTGGGACACCCTGGTGCTGATTAGATTTTGGTATGATTCGGAAAAAATTAACTTGCCTTTTTTTGCAAAATGGCCTAAAAAAATCGCCAAAATCTTAAATAAAAAAAACTACGTATGCTCAAATATATCCAATAAATGCTTGTTGAATACGTAATTTTTAATGAAGAAAAGAATAAGACCAACATCATTACATTAGGACTAGCCGTTCTCGAGATATTTTAGTTTTTTCGTATTTTCTCTACGCCACTTTTTAAAATAAGTCCAGTTATCAAATGAGAACAAAAATTGAATTTAAAGTGCATTAAATTTAATTAAAATAAAGAGAACGTGAATATAAGTCTGCAGGGAAAGTCATGTGCTGCCCACATCAGATTTTTTCTAGCTGTAGGAAAGGGGACAAAATATATGCAGAAAAAATAAAGTCTAAGGTAAAAAAAAAAAAAAAATAGAAAAAATAAGGATGTTCTTTATTGTATGAGTTCAAATTTGTATTGTACTGATAATTTTTTCCTGTAAAATTAATCTGCAAAATTAAAATTTCTTTACCTCCATAGTTAACGCTAAATCGAGTTTATGGAGTCCTAAAATACGGATGAAAGAGGGTATGAAGTTTTTGATTTTATAAATAACATTGATTTATTAATTACTAGCCGCCTTTGGTGACCAGCCTGTTCGCAACCCTTGAAAATGCTGATCGCGGCAAATTCCAACCGTGGCAAACTCGTTGGCGCGACCTACCAGAAAGGTGTAAGGTAACTGGTTGGACGGACAGGATGTGCCACCCAATTTAGACCGGAACCCAGTGGGGGAGGCATCCACAGGGAACGTACCCTCCTTCCCCTACCATCAACCTCTCGGAAGAACATACGGACCCATATGTTTAACGTGATCGTACTCCGTGTCAGTGGCGGAAATCGAACCTGGGCCTACCGAGTGCAATTCTCGCGCGCTACTTTAAATTTTATAATGACCATATGATAAGCGCTTAATTCCACCATCCTCGTTCCATCGTTCCATCATTTAAAATATCCATAAAATTAAAATATCCATTTAAAATATCTAAAAATTAAAATATCCATTTAAAATATCCATACCAGAAAGGTGTAAGGTAACTGTTTGGATGGCCAGGAAATGCCACCCAATTCAGACAGGAACCCAGTGGGGGAGGCATCCACAGGGACCGTACCCTCCTTCCCCTACCACCAACTTGTCTGAAGGACTTACGATCCCACATGTTTAACGTGATCGTTCTCCGCGTGAACGCGGCTGCAGTTTTGGTAGTGGCGGGAATCGAACCCGGGCCTACGGAGTGAAATTCCTGCGCGCTAACCACTGGGCTACTGTGCCCTCCGCGACAATCTCCATAACTTTCTTTTTATTCACACAATTTAGACTGGAACCCAGTGGGGAGGCATCCACAGGGACCGTACCCTCCTTCCCCTACCACCAACCTCTCGGAATGACTTACGGACCCACATGTTTAACGTGATCGTACTCCGCCTGAACAGGGCAGCAGTTTAGGCAGTGGCGGGAATAGGTAACCACTGGGCTACCGCGCCCTCGGCGACAATCTCCATAGCTTTCTTTTACTCACCCCCAATTTAGACCGGAACCCAGTGGGGGAGGCATTCACAGGGACCATACCCTCCTTCCCCTACCATCAACCTCTCGGAAGGACTTACAGCAGACCCACATGTTTAACATCATCGTACTCCGCGTGAACATGGCGGCAATTTTGGGAATCGAACCCGGGTCAAGTGCAAATCCCGCGTGCTAACCACTGGGGTACTTCGTCCTCCGCGACATTTTCCATAACTTTCTTTTTATTCACCCAATTTAGACCGGAACCCAGTGGGAGAGGCACCCACGGGGACCGTACCCTCCTTCCCATACCACCAACCTCTCGGAAGGACTTACAGACCCACATGTTTATTCCGCGTGAACACGGCGGCAATTTTGGAAATCGAACCCGGGCCTACCGCGTGCAATTCCTGCGCGCTAACCACTGGGCTACTTCGCCCTCCGCGACAATCTCCATAACTTTCTTTTTATTCACCCAATTTAGACCGTACCCTCCTTCCCCTACCACCAAACCTCTCGGAAGGACTCACGAACCCACATGTTTAACGTGATCGTACTCTGCGTGAACATGGCGTAAGTTTTGGTAGTGGCGGGAATCGAACCCGGGCCTACTGAGTGCAATATCCGCGCGCTAACCACTGGGCTGCCGCGCCCTCCGCGACAATCTCCATAACTTTCTTTTTATTCACTCAATTTAGACCGTACCCTCCTTCCCCTACCACCAACCTCTCGGAAGGACTCACGAACCCACATGTTTAACGTGATCGTACTCTGCGTGAACGTGGCGTAAGTTTTGGCAGTGGCGGGAATCGAACCCGGGCCTACTGAATGCAATTCCCGCGCGCTAACCACTGGGCTGCCGCGCCCTCCGCGACAATCTCCATAACTTTATTTTTACGCACCCAATTTAGACCGGAACCCAGTGGGGGAGGCATCCACAGGGACCATACCCTCCTTCCCCTACCACCAACCTCTCGGAAGGACTTACAGCAGACCCACATGTTTAACATCATCGTACTCCGCGTGAACATGGCGGCAATTTTGGGAATCGAACCCGGGTCTACCAAGTGCAAATCCCGCGCGCTAACCACTGGGGTACTTTGCCCTCCGCGACATTTTCCATAACTTTCTTTTTATTCACTCAATTTAGACCGGAACCCAGTGGGAGAGGCACCCATGGGGACCGTACCCTCCTTCCTCTACCACCAACCTCTCGGAAGGACTTACAGACCCACATGTTTATTCCGCGTGATCGTACTCCGCGTGAACACGGCGGCAATTTTTGAAATCGAACCCGGGCCTACCGCGTGCAATTCCCGCGCGCTAACCACTGGGCTGCCGCGCCCTCCTCGACAATCTCCATAACTTTCTTTATATTCATCCAATTTAGACGGGAACCCAGTGGGGGAGGCATCCATAGGGGCCGTACCCTCCTTCCCCTACCACCAACCTCTCGGAAGGACTTACGGACCCACATATTTAACGTGATCGTATTCCGCTTAAACATGGCGGCAGTTTTGGCAGTGGCGGGAATCGAAGCCGGGCCTACCGCTAACTTCCCGCGCGCTAATTTGCAATTTAAAATGACCATATGCTTAATTCCATCATCCTCATTACATTGTTTCATTGTTCCATCATTTAAAATATCCATAAAATTAAAATATCCATTTTAAATATCCAAAAGTTAAATTATACATTTAAAAAATCCATATCGTTCCATCATTTAAAATATAAATATAATAATTTATATGGAGTAGAGGAGCTCTATTCCGAACCGTGACGTCACCTCCACCTTGACGTCCCCGCCCACCACCGTCCCTCCTTCTGCGGGGGAGAAACGCTGGTTAAGAAGCGGAAAGCCGTGCGGAACGCCGCGAAATTGAAATTCGGAAACTTTTAAAATCCCGATCCTGTGGGCAATACGGAATATTTCTTGACCAGATTGGACTTGTAAGAATGCCAGATGTTTGACCTTTCTAAAAATGTAAATTATTTGTCGAAATTATGAGTACTTTTTACTATGCGAGAATTTAAAAACCAAAAATCGTTTTTTTGAGCCAAAAGTGACTTGTGTTTTAAAATCTTTATAAAATATTAGAATTTATCACTGACATTTGAAATTTATATATTTTTACTCGCAATTGCCTGCTCTTTGCGGTGGTGTGATTGGTTTTTTTCTACGATCTCCGGATCGTGGAGAAAAAAGGGCAAAAAACGACCGAAATCGCATAAAACATTAAATAACAAAAAAAATAATTAAAATTTTAAAAATCGGTTTTCACGTGTCCCCTTGAAAAGGAGGGAGTGACAGGAGGGAGGGACTGGGCTGCCGCGCCCTCCTCGACAATCTCCATAACTGTTGGAAAATTTAAAATTTGAAGATAGCAAAGCACGCACTGTCAGAGTCAATAAGTGTTGGCTGGGTCATGAAAGTACACAAGTCCAGTTTTAAAGAAAAACTTCGTTCACTTTATTTGGTGAAAAACACAACTCGGCATATTACACGTACCTGGTAATTTTCCATGCCGTAAAACATCAAAAATATACTATGTACAAAAAATTTTTTAGTTGTAAATGACTAGACAGAGATTTCTTGAAGCATTTGGTAGTAAGTTACTATACTACCTCTATCACTTGCGTGTATTTCAGCCACCATCACTTGGCAAAGGGAAACCAAAGGATAGAACATCAGGAAAATCTTTAAAGCGGCTTCCGAACGTTTGTAAGTAAATTTAACGTTCAATACATGCTGGTCCAAACTGACCACATCTGCATCCGTTTCGACTATTCACCGTCGTCAAACGATATTCCGCAGTGCTTCTGTCAAAAAAACATTTCTGTCTGCCTGCATCTGACCATCAGTGTCTATCTCGTCTGACTTCTTCAGACGTCTGATCTCGATCGACTCTCTCGACCTTCTCATTTGCTTCAAGAAACCTCTGCCCTATATATCCGAGAATGGACAGTTCCGGAAACGCCCCCGGATATGCAAATCAGATGCGTACGCATTGAGAACTGATTTGCATGAAACCTCATGTTGAAAAACGTCACGGTTCACGCCGGTGAACGGGAAGAGTCGTTCATATTAAATTTGCATAAACGCCCGTTCACAGGAACGTGAATCGCGATGTATTGATTATTTCCAACAATCGGCCCCCTCATGCAAATCCTTAAGTCTCAATGCATATGCAAAAGAAAACTTACTCTGAGAAACCAAGGTATATCAATAAACACCAAGGCCCCCAGTATCCTATCAAACATATAATGAAGGAAAAAATTTAAAGTATTATATCATTATTAAATTTAAAATAAAATGCATAAGTACTTATAGCATCTGAAAAATAGTTAAGTATTGTCGACAATATTGTAACAACAACATTTCACATCAAGTAGAAATTTATATACAACACAACTTCAATGCTTAAGTATCAGCATTCAAAAATTGAAATTTTAGTTTAAATTTAATTATAAGTATCCAAAATTTAAGTATAAGCACATTATCATATTAAACAAGTTAACTTTAAAAGATTAAGATTTTGTATAAGCATAGAATTTAAGTTTACTTTAAATTTGAGTATAAACACTATAATTCAAAAAGCTTAAAAAAATTTAGTCTATTAACACAATATAAGTATACATAATTAATACTATTAGACTGCATTGATATACCAAATATTTAAAAATACATGATGCAAGTAATTAGATAATAAAATTCCTTTATCAAAACTTTCAACACATACTTTTTACCAAGTTGAAAAATACAAAATTTTATACACATAAGCTATTATTTAGCATCATGCGGGTCATGGAAAATGGATGTATATACAAAGGTGTAAAGTGAAAAAGATTCAATATCACAAAAATTTATACTCAAGATATACTATCTTATATCAATGAGGTTTAAGATAAACAATAATGTACATATATGACATCTTTTTTAAAAAAATTCCCAAGTTGTAAATTCAATTTAGTATTTAAAAATTTCTTTAGACTAAACATTTAATCTCAAAAAGTTTTGATTTAGTTTTTAAAAATTTTATTACAAAATTTAAGTATTATTTCCTTAGTCATTGGTTTAGTAAAGTGATCTGCTAAGTTATCTTTACTATTTACAAATTTAACATTAAAAGATTCATTGACTATTAAATTTCTTAGGAAATGATATCTAACATCAATATGCTTAGTTCTATTGTTTTCAATTGGAGAGTTAGAAAAATTAATGGCTGCTTGGTTGTCGCTAAAAATAACACTGTTACTTTTATTAAAGTTTAACCCAAGTAAATGACATTCTTCAATTATGTTTTGTACCCATACCATTTCCTTAGCGGCTTCAGTTAGTGATACGTATTCAGCTTCCATGGTTGATAAGCTGACACACTTATGTTTAAAGGTACGCCAAGAAATAGGTACATTGTCAATAAAGAGTATCATGCCTCCAAGTGAAACACGGTCATCTCGGTTTGCAGCAAAGTCAGAATCTGAATAACCATTCAATTTTAACTCCTGAATGTTAGATAAATTCAACATATAGTTTTTAGTCTTTTCAACATATCCTAAAAGTCTTAACAATGCATCCCTATGCTTAATTCCAGGGTTTTCTTGAAATTGAGATAATATATTGATGGCGTAACAAATATCAGGTCTAGTCCGACTAGATATAAAAGCCAAACACCCAATTAAGCTCCTGTAAGGAAAACTTTGCATTTGCTTTATTTCTTCACTTGTCTTTGGACAATCTATTTTACTTAGAATATTCCCTTTAGAAATGGGAAGTGAAGTAACTGGATATTTATACTGTTGAAACATTTGACATACTTTATCTATATACTGACTTTGATGTATAAAAAATTTATTGTCACACTCTTTAAATTCCACGCCTAAAAGTTTTCTAATTTTTCCTAATACCTTGATATCAAAATCTATGCTAAGTAATGAAACAATGTGGTCTATGTCCCTTTGATACTTTGAGAAGAGAATTATGTCATCCACATAGACTAGCATAAGAACTTTGCTATTGTAAATATATGCACAATTACACCATTGAAGTTTTAAAAAATTTAATTCTTTTAATTTGGTGTCAAGTTCATTAAACCATTCTCTTCCACTTTGATGAAGACCGTAAATGGCTTTCTTCAACAAACAAACATAATCAGGCTGTTCCTGATTGACATAACCTTGAGGCTGTTTCATATATACCTTTTGACTCAATTTAGCATAGAGATAGGCAGATTTGATATCTAATTGGAAATGCATCCAGCCAAGCATGCATACGAAAATTGAGAAGAATGCTCTAATTAAGTTGAAGTTAACAACAGGGCTAAAAACTTCATCGTATGATTCTCCCTTTTTCTGACCATACCCCTGGGCTACCAAACGAGCTTTAAACCTCTTGATTTTCCCATTCTCGTCTTTCTTAATGGTGTAGACCCATCTATTGCCTATATGCTTTTGTGAGGTGGATGCAGGAACTAGTTCCCAGACACCCCTCTCTTGCATTACGGCCATTTCTTCATCCATAGCTTTACACCATTTTTCGGACTGGGAAGATTTAATAGCAGCGTTGTACCCTTTTGGTATATTTATTTCAATATTGCTTGCTTCTGGTCTGCCTCTGACCCTTTTAAGACCTTTATTTTCCCGAAAATTAAACAGTTGCTGATCAAATTGTATATTCCTTTTATCACAATATTTCTTAACATCATTGTGCGACCTCAGCCTTTTATTATCTCCTTGAGCGTAATAATACACATCGGTTCTACTCCCATCGGGTCTTGGAACCGTCTTTCGCTGCCAAGCAATATCCGAGCAAGGAGTCATACTGGAGTCAGCAGGAGAGTCCGTTTCCTCACTGGATTCAGACGGATCGTCACCAGTGTCTTCACTCTCTCCTGCCCCCCCATCAGACTGCTCTCTCGGATATTCCCCGTCAGAGTATTCTGAAAGGTTATCTCTTGATATCCCTGAGGAGATATTTCTGGGACAAATTGGGTCCAGGATGCCTTCCGCTACATCACCCTCATCAAACCTCACATTGCAGGTCTCAATTGTTCGTTTCTCCCCTGACAAAAATATCCTATAGCCCTTAGTTTTAGTAGCATAGCCTACCATCACCCCTTCTGTAGCTTTCATGTCTAACTTCTTTCTGAGCTGACTGGGTTTGCCTACATATGCTCTACAACCAAAGGTTCTAAGATGTTTGACTGAAGGTTTTCTACCACTGTAGAGTTCATGTGGTGTTTTAGTCTTAAATTTGTGACATATTCGATTTTTAGTGTATGCAAAACACAATATTGCTTCCGCCCAGAATCTGTCATGTAATTTGCTGTCGTTCAACATGGCTCTAACACAGTCAAATGCAGTTAAGTTGAATCGCTCTGATACTCCATTTTGCTGTGGGGTATATGTGTTAGTCCTCTCAGCCTTAATACCGATATCCTTCAGGTAATTTTTGAACTTATCATGGCAGAATTCCATCCCATTATCCGTCCGGATACATAGAATTTTAGTACCTAACTGCCTTTCTTCTCTGGCCTGAAACTCTTTAAAATGTGAAAATACTTCTGACTTCTGTTTCATGAGGTAAACAAAAACTTTTCTACTATAATCATCTGTTATAGTTAAGACATACTTGTTCCCACCATATGAGGCTGTGGGTAAGGGACCACACACATCCATGTGTAACAATTGCAATGGTTTAGTGGACCTTATCCTACCGGTGGGTTTATATGATACTCTCCTAGACTTAGCCAATTTACATGATTTACAATTTAACTTTTTGTATTTAAGCCTAGGAAGTCCGTTTACGGCAGAAACTTTGCTGGTTTGGAGGAGATATTCAGCGTTTATGTGGCAATATCGTTTATGCCAAAGACAGTTTGTACTATTAAGTTCAGTTACAGAACTGCTAGGCTTAGATATTGAACTATCCACATTTCTATTCTGCTTAGTTTTTGTTTTGTCAGATTTAAATTTAGTTTCTTTAAGATTAGGTGCTATTTTTACTTTGTCTATTTTTCTGGAAGCACTAGGATCCCTATCCTTGGATTTCTTATCCTTTTTGTGTTTCTTGTCTCCATCTCGATCCCTATCTTTAGATTGACGGTTTTCTACGTTATGTTGTTCCTGGGTACTATACTTAGGTTTTAAAAAATATAACCCATCCTTTCTTTTTGCATAAAAGAATTTCTCCCCTTTAGGTGTAAAAAACCATAGAACCCCATTAGCTCCATTAAAACTAAAATTTTGTTCCTCAAGAACAGATGCAGCTAATAAATTTCTCCTAAGTTTAGGAGAATACATAACATTTTCCAATTTGATAATACTTTGCTTATCCTTAAATTGGACATACATTTCCACCGTCCCGATAGCCTCAACTGGACTTTCGACATCCCCTACTGCTAGCGACATTGAAGTACCTTTGCACTCATTAAATTTTGAAAATAACTTAATGTTATTACAGAAATGTCGCGTAGCAGCAGTGTCTACTACCCAGCTGAGCCTATCGCTAGGATCGATTACAGTATTAGCCTCAATCTGTGGAGACCCAAGAAATTCCACAATACTAGATCCATTATTTCTACTGCAATTAGATTTAGTATGACCTAGTTTGTTACACTTAAAACACTTAATTTTACTTTTAGAAATATTTACATTATGACTAGAAGTATTTACATTAGACACATTATGAGATACATTTGGAAATTTAAGTTTAGACACATTTACTCTATTTACAAATTTCTTAGAAGTAAAATATGCAGAATTTGAACTCACAGTTTTGGAAAAGTCACTTGCTTGCTGCCTCAGCCGGCTCTCCTCCGCTGCTAGCTCTGCTTGTATTTTGCTGAGCTTGAAGTCCGAGTCATTCCATCGATATATAATTTGAACGATACCTCGGAATTCTTCCGGAAGGTACCGAATCGACTGGAATGCTACATATAGGTCTTCAATGGGGTGTTTCGCGTCTTTAAGCCTCGTCACGGCCTTCCGCAGTCTTGAGCAAAAAATATCAACAGGCTCGTCTGGCTCCGGCCGAACGTCGAAGAACTCATCTAGTAATCTAACCAGGTTGGCTCTGGAAGGCGCTTGAAAATGTTCTTTCAAGGTATTCCATACTTGACTAGGTTCGTCGGTGACGTTTATCAACTCCTTGTATTCCGAGGATAAACTTTGATAAATGATGGCTAATGCTCGGTCTTTCCGGCGATAAAAATCATCATAGTCGCGGCGACTTGCATCTTCCTCGATAGGCTTAGCACTTCCATCTACGTGTCCGAAACATCCTTCTCCCTTGAGGACGAATGAGATGTCGGTACACCAGGTGACGTAGTTGTCCCGCGTCAGCAACTCCGTTCTACTTGCCTCCATGGCCACTCGTAGTTTTGAAGAAGAAGAAGCAAAAGTTCTTGTACACTGTTTACGTTTACACTGTTGCGTTTCGTTGTTCACACGAACTTCAAAATGGTGCCAGGTGCGGCCCCCATCTGAACACTGGAACGATTTCTTTAAAGATACTTGCACTTATGACTCTATTGGGCGTTGAACTGGCCCTTAACCGTTTCTGTTGGAAAATTTAAAATTTGAAGATAGCAAAGCACGCACTGTCAGAGTCAATAAGTGTTGGCTGGGTCATGAAAGTACACAAGTCCAGTTTTAAAGAAAAACTTCGTTCACTTTATTTGGTGAAAAACACAACTCGGCATATTACACGTACCTGGTAATTTTCCATGCCGTAAAACATCAAAAATATACTATGTACAAAAAATTTTTTAGTTGTAAATGACTAGACAGAGATTTCTTGAAGCATTTGGTAGTAAGTTACTATACTACCTCTATCACTTGCGTGTATTTCAGCCACCATCACTTGGCAAAGGGAAACCAAAGGATAGAACATCAGGAAAATCTTTAAAGCGGCTTCCGAACGTTTGTAAGTAAATTTAACGTTCAATACATGCTGGTCCAAACTGACCACATCTGCATCCGTTTCGACTATTCACCGTCGTCAAACGATATTCCGCAGTGCTTCTGTCAAAAAAACATTTCTGTCTGCCTGCATCTGACCATCAGTGTCTATCTCGTCTGACTTCTTCAGACGTCTGATCTCGATCGACTCTCTCGACCTTCTCATTTGCTTCAAGAAACCTCTGCCCTATATATCCGAGAATGGACAGTTCCGGAAACGCCCCCGGATATGCAAATCAGATGCGTACGCATTGAGAACTGATTTGCATGAAACCTCATGTTGAAAAACGTCACGGTTCACGCCGGTGAACGGGAAGAGTCGTTCATATTAAATTTGCATAAACGCCCATTCACAGGAACGTGAATCGCGATGTATTGATTATTTCCAACAATAACTTTCTTTATATTCACCCAATTTAGACCGGAATCCAGTGGGGGAGGCATCCACAGGGACCGTACCCTCCTTCCCCTACCACCAACCTCTCGGAAGGACTTACGGACCCACATGTTTAACGTGATCGTACTCCGCGTGAACACGGCGGCAGTTTTGGTAGTGGCTGGAATCGAACAAGGGGCCATCCGAGTGCAACTCCAGCGCGCTAACCAATGGGCTACCGCGCCCTGGGGTGGCTATAAGTGTAGAAGACCCAGACCGTCCGACTCGTCCAGAGGACTAAGAGCAACTATTTGGACGGCCGGAGGTTGGCTATAAGTGTGTAAAGCTTTAGACTTCACGGAAACTTTTGTGGGGTCTGGAAGGACTCCATTTTTCCACCCCTGGGGAAATCGAAACTCAACTCCGTTAGGTTCTGTCTTGAGGTTACTAGTATAAGCACGGAGTTTTTTCAATGAGCGCCCATAGGGGAGGGAAAGGAGGCACTTCCGCTCCCCTGGACATTCAGTGTCCCAAATGTGGGGATCAAGGTAGTCGATATTGTACATATCATTGAGTTTAACTTCTTAAAAAGTGCTATGGGCGCCCATGCTTATAGTACCGACAACGGGACAGAACCTAACGGAGCTTAATATTTTTGTTTCTCACTCGAGGGCGAATAAAATGGGTGGGAGTGTCAAAAAGACTTTATCAATCAATGACTTTGAGTCCTTCACAGCTTAACCGAATTACCTTTTATTTTGTTTAAATATTGTATTTGAAACGATTATAACCTCGAAACTCAACATATCTTAAATCAAGAATATTAATTTCCCCAAAGGGACAGGAATTATCAAATAAATTAAACTTCACTTTCCAAGATATTGACTATCATCAATTTGACATCATTTTTATTAATTTAGTGTCATTTTTGCCAATTTGGAAACATTTTAAATAAAATGTCAAGTTGACGATATTTTGTTAATTTATTGACAAGCATTACAGACATACAGACAAGACAAATTGTTTGATGTCAAAATACAAAACTATTGTAAAACAGTGTCTCGTGAATAAAACCTACCAGAATGATGCTAACACCGTTGTCACATAATATTGTACATGGAATGGAAACATATTACGGTAGTTAGCACTGTTTCAATTTTATGTATTTTTTAAAATTTATTTGAAAACGTACAATATATCAAGAATGGTTCATGCTATTATCCCAAAGTTTATGTTATTCATTTTCTAATAAAAAATTAAATAAAAAATGATATTTTATGTAACAATATTAAAGGTTCTTATTTTTTATGATTTTTTTCAAAATTTCATTTGAAAGTTTGGAGCTGGTTTCCAAATATTCGATTGCTTATAAAATCAATAGACTTCCAGTATTCACTGATTGTAATAATCGAATTTTTTTTTTTGTTTGAAACGTTCCATCCGTTCGTTAGATATCGCATCCACTGACTCAAGGATGCACACACTAATATACATACAAGCACACTAATACACACTAATATACATGCACATACTACATACATTAATACACATGCACACACACACACTCACAGATATCACTTTAAAAACATTCGATTCGATTTCAGGAATGTTTGAAACAAGCTCTACCATCGAAAACAAAGTAGAATTCGAGTTTTCAACCTCGTCATAATACTTTCCCTATACATTATATCAATGTTTTTCAAATTTATTTTCTCACGAAACCCTTTTGAAATTTAATTTGATGGTAGAACCCCAAAATAAGAAATATCCCCATTTGTCCAAATTATGCATCAAAATTTTACAAGTTTTTAAATTTAAGACAATTTGCATGAAACTATCGCGTCGCGGAATCCCAAGGGTTCCGAAAACCTTGAAAAGTCCACCTTGAAAAACGATACATTATTCTAGGTATGTCAGAAAAGTAACATTTATTGCTCCCACAAACCGAAAATGTCAAGCAAATTTTCTTAAAATGTCACAAATTTTGCATTTTTAAAATGACAAATATTCCTTCCTTTCAAATAATCTTCAATTTTCGTCACTGATTGTTGTACTATATAAGTATTGAACAACATACGGATCCTACACATATATTTACTCCAAAATCTCGCATATAAACGTTTTATTCAAATAATAAATTCAAATAATATGGGTGGAACATTTCTTACACTCATTGCAAAGAATCTGTGTGCAGTACAAAAAGGTCTTAAATACATGTATTTTCATAGTTTTACTTTAAAACCAAAATGTACATAAAACATAATTTAAATAATGGGAAACAAATGTAACTAATCTGTCTTCATGAACAATATCGCGGATTAAAAACAATCGTCTTTCTCTCGGCTTTTGCAGGAGTTGCAAAAATAGTGTACCAGAACTGGTGATAAAACGACGTTTGGCGTGTGATGTGAGAGAAGCTTTCTGACTTGGTATACCTTTGGCTTATCGCGTATAAGACAGACAGACAGACGTCTTTTATTATTTAACCACCCAAAAGGCTCTGATGTTTATAAAGGAGTTCCTCGAGATTATATTGGAGATGTAAGTTAAATTGCTCATAATATTCATGCTAATAAATAAGTTTAATGCCAAATAATAAAAGGTTTGTTTCTATTCAATATAATTGCACTTACTAGAAGGATTTCAGTCAGCAGATCATCTTGTTGGTTTTACTCACTGGTTTTCATCAATATTTCTTCCATGTTAAAGGGTATGAGTTACAGTTAAAATTATTATTTCAACCAATATTTTTATCACTGTTTGGTAAAGATATCTCTTTTACTGCCTAGTATCAAGTAATTTGGAACTAAAATCTTGCTATTAAGAGCCATAACTTGTAAAGTTAGTAATCAGCTAATTATATAGTCTCCAGTAGAGTAATTATGTTGTAAGAATTTTAGCCAGCATGAATTTTAAGAATATTTTGAATAGGCAAAAGTTCAATATTTTACTTAATATGCATGCACTTTTCTGAAAATTCAAATACTACATTAGTAACCGTATAATTAAAGGTATCAACTGGTTTCAGAATCAAGAAAGAGGTTGCTGTGCCTCATTTGTCCTTCATCATGAAACAGAGTACTCATTCTTTATTTATTTTATGCTGTTACTTACAAAGTATTTGAATTTTCAGATTATTCAAAAAGCAGTATGTGTGAAGTATTACATGCATATTTCTTTTAATAATGAAATATAATTTGTATATATGTTTGTATATACTCGTATATATATATATATATATATATATATATATATATATATATATATATATATATATATATATATATATATATATATATATATATATATGTATAATATATATATATATATATATATATATACAGGGTGTCCAGTGCTATCAGTGCCCAAAGACTATTTCCTCAACTGTTAGTCACAGAGATATACTTCCAATTGCAAAAATGTTTTAAATTTTAAAATCTATTATCTTAGAAACAGTTTAAATCACTAAATGCATTTCTGACAGAAATACGAAATATAAATTTTTATACAGTCCTCCGGTCCTACCAATTATATTATATATAGGAAAATCATCCCCATACAATTTTATGAAATATAAAAAAAAGTCATCCTTTTATGACTAAAATTGACAGACTTATAGCTGTTTAAAGTTAGAGCACTTTTTGTGCTGAGAAATGGTCAGTAGGCCCTGATTGGTTGGTTGCCTGTAGAAATGGTCAATACATTCCCTGATTGGTTGGTTGCCTGAAATGGGACATTTTTATGCGTGGAAAAGCGATGTAAATCATAAATGCTTCATAACTCTGTAAATTTTGGTCATAAAAGGAAGATTTTTTTTTTTTTTTTTGCATAAAATTGTACAAGGATGATTTTCCTAAATATAATTGGTAGGACCGGGTACCGTATAAAAATTTATATTTCGTATATCTTTCAGAAATGTATTTATTGATTATAACTGTTTCTAAGATAATAGATTTTAAAATTTAAAACATTTTTGCAATTGGAAGTGTATCTCTGTGACTAACGGTTGAGGAAATAGCTATTGGGCACCAATAGCACTGGACACCCTGTATATTAATTTGTTTTTATATATGTGAATTGTATATATACATATTTATGTACTTGAATTGCAATATATTATAAATATCTGTTCAATGCCATCTCTAGGATGTTACGCCCGAAAAATTTATGGCTGTTGGGTGATAAAGAAGCTCTTGCAGGTGCTGGCAGTGGGAAAGTTTTAAAAAGGTAACATTTGTTTATTTCAAACATAGCTAGTACATTTCTTTCTTCAGGGCAAATACACCTAGACTTGAATGTCAAAATGAGAGCTAGATTATGTTGGCCAAACAGAAAATAGCTAAATGACAGAACCCAATAAGGAAATGCTTGATAACAGAGAAGTAAAATGAGAAAAGAAAAAATGCAAGGAAAATGAATTTGTGATGCAAACAAGCAAAAATAAATAAAATGTAGAGTACAGTTTCACCCCAAGTTACATAATATGTGACTTATGTAAATTTGCAGTTATACAATAAATCAATAAATCTCAGAAAATACAAAAATGAAAATTCTACGAATTACATACTAGCACGAACACGTTTGCAGCTTTGCTCAGCTGCACCTTTGACAGTCTTATCGCAGTACAGTAGTAGATGCACATTTCAGTTTCATTTGATATCTTGCCTCGCATGGTTAGCTTGCTCACTTGTTTATGATTGCTAGTATTTATTGTTTATTTACCATTAAAATACAATCAAAACACAAAACCAAATACGCTGGTAATAAATCAAAAAACAAAGGTCTGCAATTATTTCTTTTGAGTAATGTTGAAGAGCTTAGTAACAATGACCCTATTAAGTTGGAGGCATTCCAAAATTCCAAAGAAAATACTAAGCTGATTGACCCGCTAACTCCAGACTTAAAGAAATTTACAACAAAGAGATTAGCTGAGGTTTCTAACCTGATCGACATGGTGTTAGCAAAATTAGAATGGATGGATCTGAAAACCGAGCAGTTTGAGAATGTCAGCCGCTGTATTTATTCTGATATGTCTAGCTACAAGGTAATCTATGATGACAAGAAATGTGTGACCACACAATCTACTCTAGACATGTTTGTGAGATGCCGCTCACAACAAAGTCAAGATGATAACTCAGACAGTTCCAACTAACCCCAGCTTTTGACATTAATCAGGGTAGAAGTTGACACAGAACAACATTCCTCTTTAAAACCATCCAGCCCTAGTGCTCTCTCCGTAGACAGTCAACTTAGCCGTCATAAGACATTGTTTTTTAAAAAGTGAATAGTTCGGTTTGCTTTTATTTCATTTATATATTTTTCATACTTTTATATCAGAGTAAATACTGCTGCATGATGTCTCTTTTAAAAACCAATAGTAATTAATATACATACATATAATAATAATAAATATTGGAGTTTCTTATGAAGTTACACTTAAGTAAATTACAAATTTGACTTATGTAAAAATCCACGAAATCTGGAAGGTGATAGAATCAGGAATTGGAATACTGCGGATACAATAACTGCCAGCAGTCACAATTATATGATATTTGAGCTTACAAAATTGCAGGTAAACCATAGAATCGGAAATAGATGGAAAATGGGCAATCTAAAGTGGTTGGATGCCAAAGTAGCAATCCATGAATTAGTATCGGAGCTAAGCTCCGATTGGAAGGGCAATATAGACATCAATAACTATGTTCAAGTTATTGATAATAGATTGGTTGAAATTTGCTGGAACCATAGAAGAAAGTTTAATAGGGCAAAAGTGAAGAACGCAGTATGGTGGAATCCAAAATTAAGTACCATTCAAAGTAAGGTATGGGTGTTGAGAAGAAGGTATCAAAAAAGCATATTCCAAGATGAAAATGATAGGAAAATTCTTATATATAGAAGGGAACGGGCAATTTACAAAAAACTGATTTTACAAACAAAATGAGAGTTTTAAAGAGTACTTGGATAGATTTTTGGTGAGTAATGCCTTTGGATCAACTTATGAAATCGCAAAAGGCTCCAGCAAGTTTAACAAAATCAACAATTGTATAAAGAAAAATTATGGTACCCTA
The DNA here is from genome assembly GCA_951213105.1 of Amaurobius ferox. Lineage (NCBI taxonomy): Eukaryota > Metazoa > Arthropoda > Arachnida > Araneae > Amaurobiidae > Amaurobius > Amaurobius ferox. Next base: position 165,523,388 of record OX578137.1, read on the forward strand.
ACAGACACTTACACACAAACCTTGAAAACTATTCTTATGCATCACTTTCCTAGTATAGTGGACGAAAACGTTGGTTTGGATGAGTACCAACAAACTGGGTTTAATCGGTTCACTGTATATGAAGTGGAAAAGTCCTTAAAGAAATGAATCCTAGCAAAGACCCTGAGCTCAATGGGTTAACGTTAGATATAATTCTAGAATTATTCTATGTTGATAAAGAGTGGATTTTAAAAATTTTTAATCATTATATGAAAAATGGTATATTTCCAGATAAATGGAAAGAGGCAAGGGTTGTATTAATACACAAGGATGGGAAAGATCCACAAATGGTAACATCATATAGACCAATTTGTCTCTTGCCAGTATTTGGCAAGATACTGGACAAGTTAATCACAAGACACATTGTATTCCATCTGAAATCTAATCATTTAATTTATGATAAACAATTTGGTTTCAGAAGAGGCATTAGCGCTTTGGATGCCCTAAAAAGCATGATGGAATTTATTAACCATCAAAGGAGCAATCAAAGACTCTGTGGGGTTATCTCATTGGATATTAAAAACGCATTTAACAGCATAAGGTGGAGCGATGTTATTAAATTATTGAAGTATTATAGAGTACCAAAGAGCATTATTATGCTAGCACAAGATTTCCTCCAAAATCGTAAGGTGTACGTGGAAGAAAAGAACAAATTTATTAAATATAATATAGGCATTCCACACGGGTCCAACTCTAGACAGATTCTTTGACTCCTGGTAGTGAATAAGATCCTAGAAACAGGATTTGGAATAGAAAATTTTAAAATACAAGCCTTCACTGATGATATCATCACAATGGAGGGAGTCACGGCTTCCTATCAGCTTGATAATATTGGCACAAATGTCATCAATATAATTGAAAACTGGGCAAAAGAATATAGTCTGACAATCAGCTATGAAAAAACTTGTTTCACCATGATTCAAGCAAATGAAGAAAATTACTAACATACCCTTCATCAAACTAGATGGAAGGATGATTAAATATGTTAAAGCATTGAAATACCTGGGGGTGCTTATAGATGTGAACCTCACCTTCATATCACATTTGAGGGAGGTAAAAGAAAAAGTGGGGAATTTTCAACATGGGATGTTTAGGTTTACCAGAGCCACTTGGGGCCTGAGAACAGACATCAGAAAAATAATCTATCAAGGAGCTATGGAAAAGCTCATTAGTTACTGTTCACCAGTCTGGTACAAGGATCAAGTTAGGATGAAAATGCAATTAAATGCTATACAAAGAATAGCACTAATTGCCATCATGAAAAGTTACAGAACCACTGCAATGGAGGCAGTTCAAGTGCTTGAAGGATGTTGTTCCATTGGACATCAAATTAAAACATGTGTGCAAGATCTACAGGACAATCAACTGGAGACAGGACTGTGAATTTAATAGTGAAACCTTCTCTGCCACTGAGATAGAGGAATATGTATCTCCTTATGGTATTGCACCTTGGGAGGATACAGGTATCCAGTGGGACAGAGCTGGATATGATAGGTCGGAACTTTCTATTTATACAGATGGTTCCAAAATGTTGAATAAGGTGGGATGTGCCATCTATAGAGAAAATAGAAAATTTTTTAGCTGTAATTATTTAAATGATGGCTGTACAGTTTTTAACTTGGAGCTTTATGCAATATATTGAGCAATAAAATATGTAGCAGAGAACCACTTGGGAATGGTGCACATATATAGCGACTTTATGTCATCTTTACAAGCTATAAGTACACATAACACGAAACTGGATATAGTCAATAAAATTAGAAGAATCGTCTTGGCGAATATGGGAAGTTTCTACTTCTATTAGATAAAGGTTCATGCAGGGCATGAGAGGAACAAAGTGGTGGATCTCTTAGCTAAAGAGTCACTTCTGGAAGAGGATAATATGTACTCCTTCCCAATCAGCATCCAACAACTTAAGGCCATGGCTAAGAAAGACATAGGACTTCCTTTGGAAGTCCTGAAATCCTGCATAGGACTTCCTCTGGACTTATTGTGAACGCACTTGTGTTGTGTGGGATTCGATTATTACTAATAAAGTTTTTACTTTTTTCAGAGTCATCATCCTTTTTAATCATAACATTATATAGATGCTAGAAAATAAATAAAACTTTTAAGTTCTTATTTTTTGTTTTTCGTTCGTTAGTAGCGAAAACCGTTTAAACACATTTACACCTCTAAATATATCGTCAAAAGTGCTAATCCTCGATCTTTATTAAATCTCGGCACTTCATTAAATCTTCCGGCGCTTCATTAAATCTCGACAAAGCCGATATAACAGAAGTTCTGCACTGTGATGATGATGCGCCAATCTTAAATAAATTGAGTGATGGCGAAATTAGCGATATGATATTAAATAAAAAAAATCAAAGTAGCGACGATAAATGTGGAGAAGAAGAAATACGCATTGATAATCTTATGCAAACAATCGATCATGCAATTAAAGGTCTTGAACAAAGAAGCTTTATAACCGAGCAGAAATAATGTCCATCTACAGGATAAAGAAAACTGCTTTCCCATAAACCAAAATTAATGAAATAACAAATGTTAATTCAAATATTTAAACGAAATGATAAAATGTAATTTTATCATTTCGTTTCGTTCACACATTCTAAATTATTAATGTGTATATATTTTTTTAGAAATTTCTTTTGCCCTTTTTTAGATTTAATACATTTTAATTGATTAACTTAACTTTTGCCATTTTTTTTACTAAAAAGAGTGCTTTATAGTGTATGTAGTTAATATTAAATCTGAATTTTATTAAAATTCTATAATCCGGAAAAATCGAAAATCCGGAATCGGCAAAGTCCGGATTTTCGAGGTTGTACTGTACTGTAATATTTAAAAAAAAATATCTTAATTTACAGACTTAAATATTTGTAATCAATACTTTATGCATGATTTAACTTTGTCATTTATATTTGTAGCCCTAGATCATTGAACATGTTTCAAACTGAGGATTTTTTAGCTGAAATTTGCATGAAGCTAGAGTATTGCTTCTGTGAAAGTCTGTATCAAGTTATTAAATTCTGAGTTGTTTAATTTGCTTTAAAAGTAGTGTATGATTGTGTTATGATTTATTTATGTATAATGTATACTATATGAGGGGGGTGGGATAATACATATAGTTAAAGAATTTAATAAGGGAAACGTGATTAAATTAATTATTAAAATGTTAAAATAATCTTTTACAAGTTTTTTTAATGATTATAAAAAATTTCAATTTTTTATTTTAGTTTTATCTTAGATGTTATAAATTACAAACCATTCTTTTTCTTTTATAGCAATCAATATTTATGCCACAATTAATCCTATATCTTATCTGGGAAGTAACAATTGGTATGGTCATGCCACACCTCAGAGAAATGTGGAGTCATTGATAAGTCCTTAATCATATTACTGGAATATTATTTATATGAAAGACTTCAAAGAAATCCAAATCAAAAACTGGAGAGCACATTTGAATAATGGAGGTGTAAGGAAAATCAACAAGTATCCAGCAATGATTAGCAGTTGAAGATTTATTAGTTTCTCAGTTCTTGATATAGTTTTGATGTTCTTTCAAGCAGTACCTTAAAGCATGTTTAGTTTGATCAAAATGTGGTAGTAAAATAGTAGATAGTCCATATTGGCAAGGAATTTGAAAATGCCTCAATTATTGAACTCTTCAATACGGTTCTTAAGGGGAGAAGAAATTATTGATAGGGGAGAATATCATTTTGAAGTTAAACTTATTGAGAATTTTGGCAGTTTTGACTAATTTTAGGATAGAAAGGAAGGCAAACAATATTGCTAAATGTGTTAATTGTATCGTATTTTGGTAAAAGATTGCTTTAAAAATTTGGAAAAAGCATATCAATTTTACTGAGAACAAATGATCTAATGCAACAGCTTTTAAATAATCTGACTCAGACTTTAATCAGCCAGAAGTAGAGCATAATTTAATATCACAGTAGACAAATATTAAATTATATATTTAATTGTGGCTTTATCATTTCCAGGAATGTTGCAGGGTCTGAGGAATTATTGAAAAAGCAAAAGCATTATGCATATTTAATAACTTTTTAAATGCTACAAATCTTCAAAATATTATCTTTAATAGTGTAGCACAGAGTTTTCCAATTTAACTCAGTAAACCAATGAGAACTTCTACAAATTCAAGTAAGTACACAAGAATGTAAGATAAGACATTTCTGTTAAATCACTTGGCATAGGGAGCTAGGGAGCATGAACACATGATCTTTGATATAATCCCATAATTAAAAACTTGAAGTGATTCTTTATATGGTGGTAAGAAACTTTTTGCTGTATTCATAATAGTTTTTTTAAATATGACCTTTCCAAACCCCAGAGGGAAAGGTCATATTTATGTTACACCCTGTATATCACAATACAAACTTTTGTGCAAATTCAGCAAATATTTTATGCTTAAAAATCATGTGACTTTATACAGGTATGACTGTTTTGTGCCAATCTCAATTCAATAGTTCAAATAAGAAATTGCTAAAATCAATACATATTTTTACCCAATCTATCAATTTGTTGTCTTTTCAATGAAAAATACTAATCCTTTTAACCCTTTCCAACATACTTGAAAGTGTTTATGATTTTGGACAGTCTATCTGTTCGCATGATAACTGCCGTAAAAATTACTTTATTGAAATGGAATTTCTGTTGTTGAGATGGTCAGTGGGATGTTTGGGAATGAATATGAATAACATCATCCAATTAGTTTCAGATTTAACCCAGGTTGAAAAAATGAAATACATTGTATCCTATGGGACTTCATTTTTTAAGCAAAATTAAAATTCACAAATTGCTTTAAAAATTTTAGGAAATATTCAAATTATTACATAAAATGTGTAAAAAAAAGTTTCAGCAAAATATGTTGGGTAGATTTTTTCTTTTGGAACATCAATCTGTTATTTACTGTAAAATTATTTCGAAAATGAAAAATCAAGAAAGTATGTAGTGAACTTCCATAAATGCTTTTAAATTTGAAGTTTCAGAACATTTAATATTAACATTATTTTATTATTTAAAAGCATTATTTTTTAAGATTTCACAAAAATATGCACATCCACTTTTAGAACTCATGACTCCTTACACAGTTTTTCACCCATTCTTTTGAAAGTAGACATACTTAATATTAAATTATGCTAGATCTTCCAAAACAATAGAAATAATTGTATATTTTTTTTCAGTACTTTTTATTAAACCTATCACAATAATAAAATAGATTCTTACACATCAATTCTGTTGCATGTTGCTATTGCTCAATATATAATAAAAAAGATTGAGGAATTGAGAGAAAAAAAAAATCATGCTAATCTAGTGACCATTTTTGTAAATGTGTCCAATGATCTGACCCCACTTTTAATCCATAAATGCCTAGTTTCATTTCTATAAACCTAAACATTTTTTGTGATAGTTTTATTTCTACTATCAATTAGTTAACAAAAAACATATCAATTTTCTTGTTAACAGACATTAATGGATTAATACATTAAGAAGGATTTCAGTCACAAAACCTATTGATGGGCTGTGTTTTCAATAAGAATATTTGAGAAAAATGAATTTATTATAAGAATATGCAAGCTATAAAATTTATTTAGAAACAAGTTGGAGAAAGGATCTTTGATATAGAAGCATTTTACTTTCATTACACCTTCTTTTTTATATTTTAATTACACTTTAATTATACTTCAATGATCAATGCATTTTGGCAGTATTAAAAATACTGTCATAATAACAAAAATTTAGATATAGAATACTGTAGTGAGAGTGAAGCTGAAATAAAAATAAAAATGGAAGGAATTTGTGTATATGAGGAAAGAGGAGGGTAAGAGATTAGATGAAATGTTTGCCATGAGAAGACTAAATTTTTCATGATTCCCTTGTGTTAGGTAATATTGATATGCATTTGTATTAACTGACATGAGCTAGTAATTAATATTTATCTGAGAAAACTTAAAAAAGTGTTATTAAAAGATGCAAACATATAAGAATAATACAGAGCAAACTTACGTCAATCACATTTAGCGTAATCTGTCTGTGAGTAACAGGCAAGATGTGTAAGAAGTAGGGGCAAAATTCATCAAGAACCCTTTCTCTTAAGACATGACTCCTCTAAAAAAAAAACATGTTGAAGACCCAGACCACACAACCAACCCAAGGGTTTATGGTAAAAAAAAACATGTATATTAACAATAAAATACATTATAAACTGTATCTAAATCTAATAAACTGTAATAAATAAATCATAAATGCTACAAAATACACAAAGGGTATAATAACGGAAGGGTGTCATGTGACCCCTAAATCAATAATTTCAACTTCATAGATTATTATTTTGTAGATTGGCATCTGACAACACTTGGTTTTAGAATATATGTATACATAAAGGTAGGTCTAGTCTCTGAAGCGTTGTTTTTTAATTAGTTTTAACGTAGATAAAGATACACTTTATTACATGATGTCAATTGAGTCTATGTACAAGCGAACTCAATCACCCTATTACATTTTTCACTATCACTTAAAAACTCACAGCAGGAATAAGATGTGTAACTGTGGTTAAAATGTCTACCACAAGATCAATTTTACTGAAGACTTTATTCCTGATAGCATATTGGATACACCTAGGTATGTGTATAGCTAGTGAAGCACCATTCTGTAGCTCAATATCATATGCAAAATCTTTAATGCACCCAATATTTTGGAATATTTTTTAAGGACTCTTAAAATTGAATATTTACAGATTTAACATTAAGTTTGATTAAAAAAAAGCTGTTCACAAGTATGCCAGCCTATAATGCAATTAACGTTGCCATCTGCAACAAAAAATTTAAGTGTAACAGTAATGATCCTATCATCAAAATTATTTAGCATTTATTCCACCAAGAACTGGAGTATATCCATTATTTAAAGATTTTAGTTATTTCACAATTGGTATGGACAATTTTCTTGCTAATTCAGCAGTGATTATATACTACATGACAGTGAAAATGAGACACCAAGGAGTGGGCAGAAAAAAAAATGCAAATTGCAGGGTAGATGCAACTCACCGAGTTACATAAATGACGCAAAATGCACAGCTGTCCCGTGCACGTTGAGTGAGATATAAGGGAAGGAACCTGCAGAATCAGCAATAGTCGCACTGCTCTGTCTGACTGGGAAATCATTTTGTAACTTTTTTTTTGTCTCAGAGGAAATGTGTAGTAGCAGAGAATGCCAGGCGGCCGCCAACTGAGGTAGTTCCAGCAGACAGACGATTTTACAAGGGGTATGGTTATAGGACTCAGAGCAGGTTGGTCCATATGTCAAATCTCAGCAGACAGCCAGCTACATGTGCCGGCGACCTGAACTCATGGCATCCGTTAAGACTGCCATTGACCCAACAGCACAGACGCCTCCATTTGCAATGGTGTCAGGATAGAGCCAAGTGGACGGCAGAATGGAACAGGGTCGTGTTTTCAGATGAGTCAAGCTTCTGTTTTAGCAATGACAGTCGTTGTGTATGAGTCTGGCGCTGAAGTGGTGACAGATCCAATCCAGCCACATTTCCATAATAAAAATTTCATCGGAACCCTTTAAAGTCCAATTCCAAAGAAGTAGACCTATGACATACAAATGTTGTCTTCCATCCATTTTGGGGAAGCTCTTTCTCGTGTGACAAGCTCCAGGCATTCTTTAACCTCCAACACACATATAGTTTAAAAAACCATTGGTGCATCAGTAAATATCAGAAATCCTATCTATGCTCATGCCATAAAAATCAGTCATCGTCATTTATAAAAATCCCATAATCATCTATGCTATCAATTACTAAAGCAAAATTCCTTACTAAAGCAACATTTCTTTAACAATTTCGCAACCATTTCCCGCAGGTATCGCATCCCTGTAACAAGCGTCCTTGACCCATCGCACAATCAAAACAATATCTGGCTTCCACCAGTTATTTGAGCCGATTTTTTTGTTAACCCCAAATTGACAGTTGTAATGTAATTAGATACTCTCTTCAAAAAACAAATCAAAAAAACACTTTTAACTTTAAATCCTGTATTATAGTTTTAAACAATCTGTGTTACGGAATGTGTAGCTCTGAAAAGAGCTATTTTTTGTCAAAGATAATCGGCACGGCCGTGATCGGAGAAGAGAGAGATAAACATCAAATGAAAACAAGCAAATTGTACATATATTTTTTGATGACGCGATACACTGGTAGTCAGGAGCATCGGGACAGCAGTGACTCACAGAAGAGTTTTGAAGTGAAGAGAAATTCAGAGTGTGCGATTGCATAATTATTACCGCATCGTGGATTGCCTTGCAGGAAAAATGAACTTTTAGACTTACAATATCTTTTTTCTTTTTTAAATCCATGTATAAGTCGACCCATTTCTCGACTTATATGGAAGTATATACAGTAATAGTTTTTTAAAATAACAAATAATTTTAATTTGAAAATTTCTTCTAAAATCTAACAAGGTGTATATTTTGTTTGTTGTTTTTGATATAGGTTATTGCATTTAATAGCATAGTCAACTTTGACTCAGTGGTACATTCTCATAGAGCGAGACAGAGTGATTGATCATAGCATCAAATCGAGAAGGGGTGCTTTTCAAGAAATATATAATTACTTTGACAAACTAAGCACATGGATAGTATATTCAAAGCTGTAAGAAAGATAATTTATGGATTTACTGAAAATCTTTTAATTTTAGAGAGTTTGATGATAATAAAACCTCCTGAACTTGCTTTCAGTCACTTTTAGAGTATATATTTTATTCTGTGAGTGAAATGTAGGCATTATAACACTAGAAGGAAGAAACTCGTCACTATACAACTTTTTTTTTTATATCAGATTGTGTAAAACAAGAAAGATCAATCACGCTTAAAACATTGATTATGAAACACTTTCCAACTTCAATGCAATTTTATTTAAACATGTCTAAAATGCAATACATTCCTCAGTAATATTTTAAAACTTATCACAATACTACATTAATTTATTATATTTGAAACCTTAAGCATTCATCGAAAAAAATGAACTTCATTCAAATGACGGCATTAAAGTATAAATTGCCTGGTTTAAACATCTCTAAAATGTGATACATTCCTCGGTAATAATTTTAGAATTATCATAATGCTACGATAATTTATTATATTTGAAAACTTCATCGAAAACAACTGAAATCCATTCAAATGACGTCATAAAAAAATAACACGCCTGGCTCTCTCTATAAAAGCAACATTTCATTCATAAATAATTTCCCCATTCATGTCATTCATCTCACAATACTATAATAATTTATTTTATTTAAAAATTAAGACCATTGAGCTGCAAGTAAGTAAACTCTATGCGCAAAACTTCATCGAAAAATATCGTCCTTCTCTTTCTAAAATCAATCAATATTTCATTCATATCAGCTAAACAGACTCCATGGACTAAATGATTTTGTGTTAAAGAATTACAGCGATTCTAATACAACTCATTCTACATATTTTGCTGTTTACATTTTACATAGGTGAAAACTAGGCTTAATAGTAGAAATAATCAAATTTGGAAGAGCATTTAAACTGAAATATATTGTCATTGCGTTGTTTCAGTATGTAGATGCACATAATTTAGGCAAAAATAAAGTAGTTTTAGGACGGATACAACATTCAATATGAATTAAAAAGAACTTTAAAAATCACGATTTTGACACAAGATGGATGCCATATATCATTTTGAAGTAGGTCATGTGATCGTTTCATATCATGGACACGTGATCGCTTCATATAAGAGGTGTTATTATTATTTTAATTTTTATTTAAAAAACAACTGAATATATTTCGCTGAATTTTTTTTTTTATATATTTTATGGAACAATTTGAATATTGCCTAAAATTTTCGAAGCAATTTGTGAATTTTAAATCCGCTTAAAAAATGCTTGAAAAATTAGGTCCCATAGGGCTCAATGTATTCCATTTTTTCAACCCGGGTTCAATCCAAAACTAATCGGGTGATATTATTCATTTATATTCCCATAGGTCCTATAGACCGTCTGAACAACATACTAAAATTTCATTTTGATTAAGTCATTTTTATGGCAGTTATCGTGCTAACGGACAGACAGACAGACAGACAGACAGACAGACAGACAGAATGAACAAAGTCATAAACACTTTTCAACTTTGTTGTAAAGTGTTAAAAACTAGAACTAGATAGAATTCTTAAAAAATGCATAATTAGATCAAACATTCTTTTATATTTATAATTCTCATATCTATGAATTTAAAATTATAACTATTTTTACTGGTTCACAAAAGACTACATATGTTATAATTCCCAAGATGCTGGAACTAAAGAATTCAAGACATTACATTTTAGTCATTTGAATAAAATGATTGAATTGTGTAAAATGGGGCTAAATGCACCAATAAAAATTTCAAATTGTTATTTTCAGTTAATTATTATGTTATTTTACTTAATATACGTACTAGCCATGGTTCTGATGAGGTTGCGTCAGATACGCATAGTGAAATCGAATGGAACATTCGATATTTGTGCCTGCCAAATAATGAATGTACATTAATTTCAATTTGCTTGAAAAGCATTTATTAATTTTTTAAAAATGGCATTTTTTCTTACAACTCAAACAAAAAAGTTTTTAATATATACAAACTTAAATAATGAATGTTTTTGTTTTTGGAATACATTATTTTTCATCTTCAAATTTAATTATTAGTGTTAACGTCATTAAACTAAAACAAACCATCCAATTTATTGGAGTAAATTATTCATTCATTTTATTGGAATACTCATTTTATTGGGGCCAGCGAGTTTGACACGATCAGAATTTTCAAGGGTAGAGAACAAACAGGCTGGTCGCCGAAGGAGGTTAGTAATAAATAAAATATGTATCTTAAACAAGGGGGTTGAAACTTGTTTCACTCCTGGTGTCAATCCTTTAGTTACATAACTGCTTTATACATAATTTCGTTCAAACAAAAAACAAAAAAAATTTGATTTCTAAATTTCAGTGAAAAAAAAATACCATTTCAAATTGCTCATCATATAGGTCAACTCCCTTAATTTTCAGATTTATTTTTTAGAGTATATACTGTGTTTAAAAATTGAAATCTTTCATATATTACTTGACTTTGATATTATTTGACAATAAAACAGAGAAAACAAAAGCAGAAAAAGGATAGCAGCATATTTAGTGTTAAAGTGCTATAGTAGTAATTAAGATACTATAAAAACATGTCTGTGTTTTACTAAATTAATTTTTTTTAATCGCTAAATATTTATATTGTTCATGCATTTGTTCATATGGAGAATATAAATAAAAATTAATTATGTTTTAGCTGCAGCATGTCAAAAAGTATAAGTTGTTTTGACAAGAGACTAAACTATAGTCAGACCAACCCTGCTTAAACATCTTTGAAAATTTTCTTTTAAAATACTGATTCACCAGCTCTACATGTAACTGAATGGATGTATTAAGAAGATTAAATTTTAATGTATAAAAAATATAAAATCCAGTCATTTTAGAATACAAAATTTTTGCACATTTTTGGTATTTTTCAAAATTATGATGTTGTAAAGAAACTGTTCAAATACAAAGCCTTCAATGTTTGATTAAAAAAAATAATGAGTTTTATTTCTAAATAATCAAATTAATTTTTAAAACTTTTATATAAAATTAAAAACTATATCTAGCTTTGTAGGTAAGTAGAAAAATGTAATTAAAAGATTAATTCTTAAACAAAATTTATTTTATTGGATACAAAAACATAAAAAAAGTTGCTCACATGGCCATAAATATCCATTCCACCAGCAATCAGAGAAATTCCAAGAGGAGAAGTGGCACCTAAGAATACTTCCCTAAAAGCAAAGAAAAGAAAAACATTTTTTTTTTCACAATACAGTTTAAAAAAACTACATTCATTTTAACCTTGCATGTCAATTTAATAAATATTACATCGAATAGTAATTTTCAAGGGTATTTATTTTCAGGAAACTCTTAAAAGTATGATTTGTACATGTGTGGTATCAATTTTTGTAATGTATTGGATTTAACACTTTTAAACACCATTTTATTGTTTATGGAAAAAAAAAAACTTTTAAGTAAATAAATCAAGAAATAATCAGAATTTATGAAAGGTGTAATTAGGGTGAAATTATGGGCGGTAGTAAGCATAAAATTTATAAGTATTTAAGTTAACACAAATTCAACCCAGTGTTTACAATTTTATCTATAATGTAAAGTATTGCATCTTCTCAATTAAAACCACATTTATCTCAACATTTTTTGAGTGGTTAACATAAAACAAATAACTTTATATAAGACTTCACTGGAATTCCATTCTTCAGATCACTTATTCAGGTACTAACAAAGTAATTTTGTGTTAGTGCTTTTGTTTTAGAAATTTTGTGTGTTTTGATTTTAGTAATATTAAATGTCTCAAAAATAATTTGTAAAAATCATACAGATCATGCTTGTACAAAAATCCACAATAAATTGGTGTTTTAATGATGTTTTCTATGTTTATAACATTTTCCAGAGATAATTTCATACATCTTTTGGATCATTTCACATGCAAATCATGACTTGCATGATTTCATTAAATAAAACTTTTATTCTTCCATGTGGTGCCATGTGTGAGGCCATTATCTTTTCCCCAAAAATTGCAATCTTGAATCGATAATGAAATCCAGAGTAACTGTGTTAGGAGGACGTTAGACCTGAAAATTCAAATTTTAACTTAGTAGCCAGTGGCCAGTAGACAGTGGAAGTTTAGTGACCACTCTATCATGGATATTTTTTGTGTATGTACATATTATATATATATATATATATATATATATATATATATATATATATATATATATATATATATATATATATATATATATATAAATTGAAAGATTTTAATCGAAAACTATGCATAAACTACAGTATGTACAAAAAAAATTCAATCTTTTTTTATAACAATTTTAAAATTGGGTATATTTTTAAACTAAGAAAGGTATATATATTTAAAAAATGCAGGAAAATCAGTCTACTGATAATACGAATAGCATTCAAAGCTTGTTAGGAAATTTTTTTTCGATCTTTACTATAATGTCAAAATAGAAACATTGCAATAATATTTTTGATAGCCTAGGAATCAATTTCTGTGAAGTTCTTTCAAACTAACACTTCAATATTTTATAATTCAAATTTTAATAGCTTTGAGGTGTCTTTGGGTCTGAACTGAATTATCACTATACCAAATTTTGTAGCTATGGATCACTTAGATTTTCCACTATGTGAACAACAAACAAAGTAATAAACATCTTCCTTTATTATTATAGATGATGTTGGGTTGCTTTAGAATTTATGTAATTTGGGGTTTTTAAATTTACTTTTATTTCTTTTTCCCTGGCTCAATATTCCCAATTTGGTAATATTTAAATAATATTTATTGGCTTTATCATTTATTCTTTAATTAGAATATTTTTAATCTTCTAAATTGATTTTCTTTATAATATTCTTAATTAAAAATGTTCCATTCCCTAAATTAATATCACTTTTGATTTGTAAATTTTAAAAATAATTTATTTATTTGATTCCCCTTAAAATTCCCTTTAATTTGATGTCTCATTTTCCCATTTTGGTTAGAAATTCCGTTTGTTCTACAGTTTCAAGTTATTTCCATGTTTCACTGCATTTAAAAAATTTCAGTTGCGGCCATTTTCGGAATTCTGTTTTGCGGACTTTTTACGGTGATTGATGCGCCGCCTAAGCGTTTTTCGCACCTCTTTGGAATTCGTGAATTATTTTAATTGGTTCACGTTTTTACGGATCGTCTGCTCTTGGAATTGTGAGCTTTATTTTGGCAATTCTAATTTCGGTAAGTGGATTTTAATTGCTGCCATTTGTCTAAACTCCGCCCTTTTTCCCGCATGTACAAATATGCGTGCAGAATTTTTCGGTTTCAATTTTTTGTTGAAATCCCGCATCGTGTGTTAGCGCGTGAAGCGCGTCTTTGTTTTTTCATTGGAACTTATGTTCCACGCGAGATTTTCTATGGAATGTTAAGTTCCTCGTGTTATTTCTTTTAACACTTGTTGTTTTAATTTAAATGATGGTTTTTCGAGCTTTCATCGCATAATTCGCGATGTGACTCTCCAGAAAAGTGTGTGGCGAAATTCATCAGGCGAGTTATGTGAATGTAGCTTCTGACGATGTCGGCTGTTCTATAGGAAATCCGAGTGTACCAAAAGTGGATGTTAGGTCTGATCTCGGAAGTTTTGATGTCTTTCAAGAAGTATACTGAATCATCTCCTGATCCCAAGAAATTCGCTTTAGAGAAATTCCTATCATCCCTGTGAAACTCCACATATAAAACTTTTGTCTCCAACCTGTGCAGCTCTAATTATTGGAACTTTCCCCTCCCCCTTGTCTGATGACCCATCTGGTGAATATTGAGATTCTATTTAAACTCCTAATTTCTTAAATTCTCTATATTTGAAATGTATTTAATCAAAATTTTATTCTGTAAATTTAAAATTCTAAAACTTCATTCTGAGAGCAAATTTCTAAACCTTCATAAATTTATAAGAGCCTGGGTAAATTCTAAAATTCTTTAAATTTAATATTTTTGTTAATAATTTTCTGATGGAATTTAACTAGTTTTTTGAGTAAAGTTTTTATGCCGATTCCTTATTTCTAACTAAAATTCTAATGTCTGTCTAAAATTCTAATGTTAATTCTTCCTGAGTTGCCTGCCTGTGAGCAGTGTTTTTGTATTTGTTAATTTGAATTAATTTGAGGTTGCAATTTAATAAACTAATTTTTCTTTTAAACTAAATATTATGTCTTCCTTTATCTCTCTTAAACACAGCAGGTTTTATTCTATCACTGTCAAACACAACAATGATATATAAAACATAAATACTATAAATAATCAAGTTTATAGCCATAGCATAACAAAGTGCAAAACATAATTTACGATTGCAAAAGAAAGTTGATATTTTAAATATACATTAGTACATCAAGATTAACATATAAAAGTACATATTATCAATTTAAAAAAACCTCTGATTTTAGTATATATGCTAATTTAGCATTAACACTATATGCAGTAAAATTTTTAATTTTAATTAAAATAACTTTCAAAAATCACTTAAACTATTTTCTTAATATCTCTTCATTTTCAGGTTATTTGACAGTAACAGCATAAACAGTTGATTAAATGTATCAGCCAGTTTCAATGGCAAAAAAGAGCTTTGCTTTCAGTATAAATGAGGCAGAGCAGTCATTACAGCAATTTGCTGCAGTGACTGCTTAGTCTCAATTATTCTAACAAAGAAAAAAAAAAGCCTATAAAGTTAAAAACACAAAAAACATTTAAAAATGATTGACACATTTATTAACTGTTTATGATGGTATGACCAAAGACATTTTTTTTAGTTTATGGTAGTATTTTCAGATTAAACCAGTGATCAATTTTTAATCAGTATTGTATACAGTTTCAGAAAAATCTAATTATTGTGACAGAAACGAAAAGTTTGAGCTTCTATAGATTCTACAATTTAAAATAATATTTTTAGTTACCCTGTGTTAGCTCTTGTCCAAAAGTCATGATCAGATCGTACAGGAGTATCTTGATCATGAATCAACTCAAAATCTGTTTCATTGTGTAGAGTGGTAATTGGATGAGCCTTAAATAGCAATTATACATACAAAAATTATTGTCAAGAGACATTAAAATTACACAACAAACAAATCATATAAACAAATTTCTATTTTAACATCAAGAATATTTAACTTGTCTATGCAAAATATGAACCAATAATTTTAAATTTTATAATTGCTTTAATTATAAAATTTAAAATAATTACTACAATACAGTTGTTGAGCAATTAAGTTATTATACAACAATAGATACAATAGTACAAGATACTTTATATAGCACTTTTATTAGGTCTGAAAATATTAGTATTAATGCATGAAAACCCATGTCTGTTTGAATGTATGTTGGTATGTCTACCCTAATTCAGAAGCCAATAACTGTTCAAGCACCTCACAGTTTATTCTAAAATGTAGCATTCGATCCAAGGAGTTGCAAGAAACCTTCGTAAATTGAAAATATTCAATAGATTTTTAAATATATTAAAAAACCTCTAAAAAGGGAGGAGAAATGGACCCCATATTAATAAACATATCTTCTTTTTCAATTTTTGAACTGCGATCTCGAAATATTTTTAAATAGGTTCTAAAGGTGTTTTTATGAGAGCTGAGAACCCAGAATTTTGAAAAAGTTGTAAAAAAATAAATAAATAAATAAAAAATAAATAAATAAATAAAAAATAAATAAATAAATAAAACTATAGACAGAATTACAAATTCTTTGTTAGAAAGCAGGCATATGAAACGCAGTTTACTATCATTGATTCAAGGGAGTTAAGAGCCCTTTTCATCAGATCGGAAGCAGTGGATATCAATTGAAGGATAAAATGCAATTGTGAGGAAACAGGCAAGGAACACCCAAATAGACATATCAGGTATGGACATCGAGATGACAGCTATAATTATTTTAGCAGAAGCTGAAACATGGGCCCCACCCCATGATAATACATTCTGCTAAACGAGGAAAAAGTAATATATTTTCATGAAGAACTGGATCATGAAAGTACTAAAAAGAATTGACAAATAAAAGCTAAAAAAATTTTTTGTTTCGCAGATACTAATCATGGTATAATGAATAATAATAATAAAAAAAAATTACAAATTTTTGCAAAGTCGAGTGAATAACTCTAGAATAATCTTAAATAGTTTAAAAAATTCTGTTGTACAAATTTCATATACATATGTACATATTTATTATATTTATACATACATTTCTTATATATTTCTTCTATACAAAATGTTCAGCCAAACAGCATTTTCTATAAATCATTCAAACAGGTCTAAATTATCATGGAACATGTTAAAAAATTGGACTTGATCTTATCTTTAGTATACATGCATTAATGTCTGTTAGATTGGTATGTATTAACTCTAATGAAATTTTCTCAGTAAGTGCATTTAAAAAATAAAGTAGAAGCTTCTAATAAAATTAGTTTTAAAAAATAGTCTTGATTCATTGATTTCTCGATGTTAAGGAAAACAAGAATTGTCTACAACTTAAAATTCACTCTATATAAATCAATATAATTATATCAATATATAATTAATATTTGAATATAATTATAAAACTTCCACTTAAAATGCTATTAAAATACTTTATTTTATAAACAGGTAGTAAAATTCTCAGATTTTAACAAAAGGAACTATTTATTTATCGATTTATACAAGAAACATGTCCTATTAAAAAATTACCTGCAATAAATATATCTGATCTTTATATACTGCCCACTCAATGTCTCTTGGACTACAAAAGCAAGATTCTACCTATAACAAATGCAATGCAAATAAGTCTCTAATCTAATTTAAGAAAATGCAAAAACAAAATGCAGTACAAAGGCATAAATTCTTATATATTAAATTATATGCATATATTATTACTTTCTCATACAGCAGTATAGAGAAAGCATTGCATTTCCTAAACATATTTTAATACAATATTTCAATGGAAATACACATTTTGAGACCTTCTGAACACATTTTAAACACTTGAATGATAGCTGTGTGTATATAGGGTAAAGATACAATAACTTAAATGAATGTACAAAATTTAAAAAATATATATATCCAGAAAGATATGCAAAAGACTAAAAATGGATATATTTTTTTTTGTAATTTTTATAATTAGAATAGAGAGTATTTAAAATTTGGGATTTTAAAATCATTGTTTTCTATATTGGAGAAACAATGATATTTTGGGAGGAAATTATACAGTGAAACCTGGCATAACGATACTGCCTATAACAATATTTTCTGAGGTCCAGGCTAATCATGCAGTGATTGGGGAAATTACATTTTTTTTGAAGTGAACTACAACTACTTTATGACAAATGTAGTTAACTACAACTACAACTTACTTTTTTTTAAAAGTAGTGACTTCAAACTACTTTTAAAATGTAGTCCCTACTTAATTACTTCTTAAAACGAATTTTGCCACAGCTTGAATTTACACAAAAGTTCAGGATATGGATATACTGTAGTAATTTTACATACTTATTCTGATTAAGTTAAATTTACTGATTAACTTACTAATCTTTATGCTTTTACCCATTTCTGAAAATAATAAAATAAAACAAAATAAAAGTAAAAACTATTTATTTAAAAATATGTTTGTTCATTTTTAATAGAATTTGCATCTCAAAATTGGAATCAGATAAACAGGATCTTTTGGGACATAATGCATCTGAATATATTCATATAAAAATCAACTTCATGAGGCCATCAAGTTCATCAACCTCATTGCTTTCCTAACTCTGCAGCATCGAAAATCTTATGTAGTTTCTCCTCGTTCTCTCTCAGGAACCAGCATATGTGTTCGATGGCAGAATGCATTGAATTCTATCTTCTCTTCTTTGGTATTATGAGACGGGCACTTAGCTCTGAAGATATCTTGTCAGCTAAAACAAGTTTCCTAACTCTGCAGCATCGAAAATCTGATGTAGTTTCTCCTCGTTCTCTCTCAGGAACCGGCATATGTGTTCGATGGCAGAATGCATTGAATTCTATCTTCTCTTATTTGGTATTATGAGACGGGCACTTAGCTCTGAAGATATCTTGTCAGCTAAAACAACCGACATTTTTTATATGTTCCAAAGCACTTTGCAAGTCCTACATCGTTGTGTAGAACACTAAATTTCGTACAAAGGAAGAAAGGGTGATCACAGTAGAATGGCACCTTATTTGTTTACTGAAGCAACATTAAAAGTAGAATCAAAACTCGATACAAGTTAGTGATTAATTAAATCGCACTACTTTCTACATTACTTATTTTTAAAAGTAGCGTGTTACATTACAAACTACGAGAAAAGTAGTGACTACTGTAGTTTCGCTACTTGTAGTGTGCTACTTCCGACAACTGTACGAATGTATATATGTATGTCAAATTCATTTTTAATGATAAACTGTTTGTAATGATATTTTTCTCCAATTCCTGGAATAGTCCTAGCTTCACTGTATAAACAGAATATAATTTAGATTCTTTTTACACAAGATAAGGGATTAAGATAGTATGTTGGAATACTATTAATACACTTATACTAATTAATCATCTAGATTGACTTGTTGCTAATTTAAATTAAAAAAGAAATTAAATATGTTTTTAAAAATCATAACTTACAAAAGCTTTATTATATTGTTTTAGCAAAATCTACATAATACACCATTTTATGTAAATTTTGTCATATTATGACCATATTATGTAGACTATTTAAACAGCAAATTTAATTGAAAAAATTTCTTTTAGCTTATAAACATAAGAATCCCAAGAATTCCAATAGATAAAAAATGTTAAGCGAATGATTTTTTTTTTTTTTATCTTTTTTAAAATGAACTTGAAAAGTAAACAAGGTTCAAGTTAAAGAAAATTATTTTTCAAATGAACTATTTTGAAGTTATTTACATATAAATTGAAAATAATACAAGAAACTAGCTTTTACGTGACCATTGACACATAAAAAAAATTTCATAAAGAAAATTTATAATACATATATTGTGAGAAATATTTTTGGAGTTTAAAAATTTGAATGATTATGTACATTAAAACTTTTAAAAATAAATATTCTGTAACAATAAATGTTGTGCCTAAGCATTAAGCACCAATAAGGAAAAGTTAGGGATCAAAGTAGGCCAACACCAGCTATAACTGAATAGTGTTAGTAGAGACCAGTTCATGTTTGGATAATCACAATTTCTCCTGCATAATCTTAATCAGTTTTAAAAACATTTAAACTTACTCATAAACTTGATTCTAAATACATTTAAATGTAATGAGAAAAATGCAAGGGTCCCAGAGTGCTCCAGAATTCAGTTCATGCCTTAATAACCGCTGAGGACAGGCAGCTCTACAACTTTTAGGATATTTTTAACATCTTAAAAGCCAGAGCAAAGCTAAATTTGTAGACAAATTTCAAAGGTGATAAGCATGGTTTAGCAACTTGACATAAAGTGCCAATTACGTACCATTAGTATCCATTTTTCATAACAGTAATAACAGCTGATGACAGCTTTACAATTTTCAGGAAAATTTTAACATAGATGTATAGAAATTTTTCACATCTTTAAAAGCTAGAGCAAAACTGAATTTCAAAGACAAATATTGAAGGTGATAAGCATGGTTGAGCAACTTCATATAAAGTTCCAATTACATGATTAAAGTGACTATTGGTGCAAGTTTTTCACACATTAGCTTTTTAGAAACTTTTGCATCTAGAAATTTAATGTGGAAAATTGGTAAAAGAATCATGATGTCTACGCATGATAGAAAGGGAATAAAATGGAATCACACACTGGTGTGGAATTTCAATTCAGAATTTAAAATAGAAACTATAAAAAAAAAAAATTGGATTATTTTTTTTTTTAATTTTAAAAGTAGAAAATAAAAAAGGATTTATCAAAATTTATAATACAATTGAGCTGCATTAGCTTAACACAGTTTTACACACATGAGGGAAATAACAATGAACTACTACTTAAAATGGATTTTGAAAAACAAAAACAAATGAAAATAGAAAATAACTACAACATCCATACTATATCTGAAAATTGAATTTGGTATTCACAAATCCAAAAGACATTGAAATAATAGTTTGGCTATAAATAGGCAAATAATTGAAAATTTTCATTTTATAAAGAATTTCATTACATGTACATACTAAAATTCCTATGTTTCCAATTTTAACAGCCCATTCATCAGTCAAACAAGAATTTTCTGATACATTTTCAAAATTCTTTTTTTCTAATCCATCTCCAGCTAAAGAAAAAAAAAAAGATATATAGCCATTTCTTGATTTATGAACATTTTCTAAAACAAACATCACAATTCATATAAGATTTCTAAATATTACATAATCTTTCATATAATGGATAAATAAAACATGAATTATTTCTATACATTACTTACATATACAAATTTTGATGTATACTAAAAAAAGTCTACATTACTTTTTATTAAAGTGCAAAATGTTTAATATATTATTTATAAAATGTTATACCTCGCATAAAAACCTGTGTTTTCTTTGAACCAATCTGTTTATTAGAGACTTGCAAGGACTGATCTTTGCTTCTTTTGAGTATTATTGTATCAGGATCAGCTAGAGCAGAGACTACAGTCTGAAAAATTCAAGATTATTTAGAAAAATAATTTCATAATATAAAAACATTGAAGGTAAGTTTAACAGATTAAGATACAAGGGTCATGGGTGACATAAAATGACATAGCAGGCCACATTTGAGGTTGCTGATATATGTGGCATAACATATACAATATTGAGATGGAATTCAAAATTTGAGTGATTTTTTATTAGATTTATACATTTTGATCATCCTTGAACTTGAATTGAATGTATTTTAAGAGATGTCTATATGAATCTGAGGACATAACATTTCCAGAACGAATTGATTAATTCGAACAAAATTTGGTACAATTATTGAAATATATGAATACTGGAACCCTATTGATTTTATAGAAGACACCCCCCAATCAATTTGTTGAACTTCATATAAATCTTTAAAAATAATAAAAGCCAATTATTTGCACTGTTTTTAGAATATCGACATGGTTTGTTATCAATATATTCCATAATAAATATGAAAAATTCATACATAAATTAAAGGTGTATTAAGCACAGCTAAATGAGCTTTTTCATACAAAATAGTACAAAACAAATCTATTTGTGTTATTCTCTAGTAGCAATTATATGATATTCCCTAGAAAAAACACATTTTGTAACATTGCATTACCATTCTAACAAAATGGCAAAATAAACAAATTTTCAATGTAAAAGTAATTAATTAAATATAAATTTAAATATAAATATATACATTACGACAAAAATGATCCCAAAACCTTTATCCACTATTCAGGAAGCTCCACGAATCCAGATTTGGCTATAGTATGAGCCAACATTGTCGATAATTGCAAAAAATTAATGTTAGGAGATCCCAGCAGTGGTTACAGAATGACAAAGATGACAATACCACTGAATGGTTACCAATAAAATGAAACCACAGGAGAGGTTGGCACGAGTTATGTGGAATTTTAAAAAGGCAAACTGGACTGAATTCACTGACACTTTAGAACAGCTAGTTTTAAACTTTCCTCATGATGCTTCCCCTCATCAATTAACTCCAGTCTTCTTGGCAGCTATACAGCAGAGTGCCAAAATGAATATCCTAAGGGGGTGGATGAATGCATATAAACTTTATTGGAACAATGATCTTTCAGATCAAAGAGAAATTAGAGAAAGAGCTAGAGAGGAGGATAAAAAAATAGAAGGAAAATCGTCGGAAAGACATAAGCAAGATATTATCAAATGGCGAAGAGAAAGTGCAATAATGAAATGGAAGATAAACGAAACCAAAAAAACAAAATTGACTTCTTGAGTAAACTTTGGAATGACTTCTTGGGTAAAATGGATTACAGAACTGATGGAGCTAAAGCGTATCACTTATGATGTGCTCCCTAAGAGCTCTAACACTTCAGGTGTGGTGCTGGACAATAAACTCAACTTCGCAGGATATGTAAATGCTAACGAAGAAAGAGTTGAAAATAGGTTACTAATCTTAAAAAGATTATTCGGTTCCAAGTGGGGATGTAATCAAACAACTTTAAATAAGACATACAATACATATGTGAAACAAATTATTAAATACAGAAGTGAAATATTGATTACTGCCATGAATGGAAAGATAGATCTTTTAGGAAGAGCTCAAAATAAAGCTCTTCGACTCATTATTGGAGCAGTCAAAACCACTCCTACTGTTACAATACAACTATACACAACAAACCCTCCTATCCTTACAGAGATAGAGAAACAGGCCATAGGTACATACATTAAACTGAAGACCTCACAGCGAGCTAGTTGGATTTGAGACTGTCAACCAAGTTGCATGAAGATGCAAATATCTCCTGTTGAGGAGTGTCAAAATATACTAAATAATTTAGATGCAAATATACCCATGGCCAGCACAAAAAGATTGGTCAATCCCCTTAGTACACATGTAATAAGCCTGTTGACAGTAAACGGTGCTGGGAAAAAAGGCATTCCAGATATGATCCTGAGAGCAATTGAACTATACATGATTAACGAAAAGTACCCAGAACCCGAGTGGACTAGAATATATACAGACAGGTATATATTCTTCGGGAATATACACAGATCAATAATGCTGCAGGAGCTGGAGTATACTGCAAGATGTTTTCTCAATATGCCCGTTGGAGTATATATATCTAAGTTTGATGCAGAAATCTATGCCATCTTTTTGGCAGTTAATAACCCGAGTATAGAATTGACTCTTTTTCAAAAGTGGTCATACTGGTGTACTCCAGAGCAGTCATTCAAGTTGTCTCGAAAATTAATTTTATCAAGACATCAACAATGACTGAAATAAAGCAAATTTTGGATTTTCTTAGAAGTAGAAACAAATCTATTGTGCTTCAGTGGATATCATCACATGCAGGAAACGACGGTAATGAGTCAGTTGGCATTTTAGCAAAAAAGGGTACCCTAGTTTATCTTGCCTCAAAACACCAGAGTCATGCAAAAAACTTGTTTATAGTCAAATTAAGACAAATTGTAAAATAGACCTAACAATTAAATAAAGAGGCAAGGTTTGGGAGAATATTCAAGATAGTTGGAAGGTATTTAGTAACCAAACACACAGGGAGGCAGTGGTCAATTTTAGATTGAAAATGGGTTATGATTGCCTGGCCGAACACCTTAATAAGATAGGAATTCTCCCAATGAATGTTTGCCCCATTTGTAGTGCTGATGTTATGAACTCAAGTCACCTTTCAGTGGGCCTGGGTTTAGATAAAGATTCCCAGCAGAAAGGGGATGCTTGCAGACTGTATTGGGAAGCTAGAACTTTTATGAACTGTCCCTGAGATTGTGACCCCCTCTTCGACCTCTTCTCATTGCGCTTTGTTTGATTTGTAATATTTTTGTTTTGTGTTTAGTTAGTTTTCTCTGTTTTGTATTTCTATCTTCGTATCACTGTGAGATGCCAGTTATGTAAAAATAAGCCATATGTAACAATAATAAAGCCATATGTAACAACAAATATAAATGGTATTTCAATATGGCTTTTTTTTTAATGCTAATATATAAATGGTGGCTTTTTCATTTGCCTTAAAAGTCATCAGAATTTCAATCGATGCAGCACTGTAAATAATACTACACCATGGACTGCATTCAGATATAAATGAGTAAATATAATTAATGATGCTTTCTGAATTGAGGATGAATTAATAAATTATAGTATATAGGCAAAGTCATATGTTGCCTACATCAGATTTTTTTTTGTTTTGCTTGGAACAAATATATTGTTGGTACTTGAGTATTATACTAACACAAGCTTTTTTTAAATTTAAAGTAATAAACAGTGAATACAATTTTTTCAAAATTTAAAAAGTAAAAAAAGAAAAAGGTTTCCATTATTATTTTATGTATTTAAATCCGTAGTTTTATTTTATGTTTTGCTACGGTTTACTTTGTGTTTTATTACTGTCTTGTGGCTGTTTTGAATTGCTAAATAAAGAACTGCACCAAAATGATGGCCACTTTTAGGGAGTACCTACGGATGTCTGCATAATATCCAAGTACCACATTATTTTTATAGAAAACATATTTTGGCCAATTCAAAATATAAAAACAAACTACAAGAAATAGCCCATTGAAACTGTTTTTCAACCCATGTTCAAAGAATCCTAATAAACTGCAGCTGATTTTGCTTCACTTTAAGAAAATATTCTGAACAAATATGAAAAACAACCAATCAGTGATCTACTAATAAAGCATACTTCTCCTAATCCATAATTTGCTGTAATATAAGGATGAATTGGATCTCCAGTAACAGGATCTACAGTGAATAACACCCCAGAATATTCTGATGGCACCATTTCTTGAACAACCACTGCCATTGAGGAGAGTATAGATTGACCATTTTGCCTGAAAAAGAAATTGGATAAACATGTATACAGTTGAACCTCATTAATGTGAACATGCTTAACATGAATTACTTTCAACATGAACTGTTTCCCATTTCTCCTGTAAAATTGAATAAAATGTGATGATTATTGTTTATCTAACAACAAAAGGGGACCTCAAATTCAACAGTTTTTTTAAAATTTCCTACTCTTAACATGAACAAAAATTTGTTACTTCAAGTTTTAAGTACTGCAACTCATTCCATTCCACATTCTTGTCACTTTTAATCAATTACTCCCCATAACATGACAAGGAAACATAAGTTTCAGCTGAACATTCCCAGTGCCACAATACTGGTACTTGGGGTGGAGTTGGATAGAAGGAGTAGAATTCCCACGACCAGTGGCATATCATCATATAGTGAGACAGAGTGATCATTTCAAAGTGCCAATGGGAAGGGGATGCTTTTTTTTTTTGCATTGAACATATGAACATATTTTTGGCTTAAGAATCAAAGGCATTGCCCAGCATTATGGGAAAAAAAACACCCTAAAATCATTTGGCTGGCAAAATCTGTTCATTCTTTTGTTACCCTCTCTTGGAACTGTCAAGTTTGCATTCCATTAGTTGCTATAATGTGAGCGAGACCTGTAGGTGTTTGGTGAAAATGAATCATGAGTTACTGCAGCAAATGTTGAGTTCAAAAGAAAAAAAAAATATTATAATGAAGTGGATGATGTCACGTCAAAGAAGAAGGAAATAGTGGACAAATATGGAACTACAAAGACCATGATTTGCATGATTAAAAAAAAATAAAATTAAATGGCTAGTTTAGAGAACCAGTTTAAACATAACCCAAACCAGAGAGTTCAGAAATAGCATTACAGCAGTGGATTAGAGAAACTAGAAGGGATAACCTTACTCTTACAGGAGTTACTTTAAAAGAAAAGGATCAATTTCTGCTTATGTTCTAGATGCCATTGATTTCTAATATTCATCTGGATGGTTGTAAAGATTCAAGGGCTAACATGGGATAATTTGTAAAAGATTGTGGTGGGGGAAACTGGCATGAGTAAAAAGACAATAGATGAATTTCTGATAAACAAATTGCCTTTGATATTAAAGAGTTATGCAAAGTTTGGCATATTTAATGTTGATGACGCTGGGATTTTCTAGAGCGTTCTTCTTACTAACTCTTATCCATAAAAGGTGTTAAGTGTTGTGGTGGTAAATGCAGCAAAGAGCAAGTGGCTGCTAAAGTTGTAGGCAATATGGATAAGTCAGAAATATTATCTTTACTAGTCATTGAAAAGTCAGCAAAGACAAAGTGTTTTAAATCTGTTAAAACATTACCAGTGATGTATAACTCTATTAAAAAGGCATGGATGACTGTGCATATTTTTACTAAATGTGTGAAGCAGCTGGACTGGAAGTTAGAACTACCATCGATGTTATTTACTGTAGTGGCCAATATGATGGTTGAACACAGAACAACTACCATATATACTCGTATATAAGTCAATCGCCTACTTTCAGAGAAAAAATTTGGAAAAAATCCAAAGCTCACGTATAAGCCGATCCCAATAAGAAAGAAAGAAAGAAATTTCAATAAATTATTCAAAAACACTCAAAAAAAGAAAAAAATTATATATATATATATATATATATATATATATCATATAAAAGCCAGTAAACAAATTCAAATAGAATTCCTATGCATATCCACAAAAATCAAAGGCACTACTCAGGAAAAGGCGCCAAGCCGCTCTATACTCCGAAGCAGAATGTAATCCAAGAAAAAGAAGAATTAAAGGAACATGGGACAACCAAATGCTTTGCATTTAATGGTTGGGGAGGATTGCGACTCCCCCTCCCGTTTAAAGCTGCTTTTCCAGCCTAGGCAAACGCTCACGGTACCAATACAAAGCAAAGGTTGGTCCCCATTGCGTGCTAATACGAAGGCACCCGAATACGGAAGAACAAGACCAACCAAACAGAAGGAAACTGGACCAAAAGTGAATCCTGCCCAACTCGCTATCTTATATATGTTCATCTTACGCATGCGTGCAATCTTAGCAGGTACGCATAAACTTTATTTACTTGCAGATTGAAGAAGTAAACTGTCAAAATCTATCTTATCCTTGAAAATCGATCTATAACAATCCTTTAAGAAATATAAAGGATAATGTTTATATAAAGCCTCTTTTATGATTTTTATATTGCTATTATTGCAATCTTTTTTAAACGTGTTGTAAATTTGATTTCTCTTGAAATGTCCGAGTATGATATTTCTGAAAATATTTTTGATAAGATTTGTTTTCCAATCGATGAGATGATTGATCTTAATTTTATATAATTCTCTTTTGTCATATAACGTTGTATAATGACCATATAATCCATGTTTTTTTATTGAGATGTCCAGAAAATTTACCGCTTCATTTTCTTCTTTACAATTTTCTATTAATTCCAATTCCGGTGGGTAAAAAGTGAAATCGAAATTGGTGGTGGCTTCATAACACCCCAATAGCACATCGTCAACAAACCGGAAATATGGTATCTCAGACAAAATATGGGTTCCTTTTTCATATGTTGAGAGGTAAATATCAGCCAAGATTGATGAGCAGGCTCCTCCCATTGGAATTCCCTTTATTTGTCGGTAATAATTTTTTCCGTTATATAGAATATTTTCTTTTAATACTAGTTCAATAAGGTCAAGGTATCTTCGATAAGTAATAAAATCCTTCAAATTAAATTCTTCATATAATTTTTTCAAGATTGAGTATAAATTAGATAAATCAATGTTGTTAAATAGGTCGCGGAAATCAAAGCTTTTAAAACATATATCTTTATTACAATGTTTTAATCGATCGATAATTTCTATTCCATTTTTGATCATGACATGATTCTGTTTTTTGAAATTTTCCATCACAAACTTGAGGATGTTCAATAGTCGTTTATTAGCTATTGTAAGATATGATCCACAGCCTACGGTAACTGTACGGAATTTTACAGGCTCTTTATGCATCTTTGGAATGAGGATTAAATATGGAAATTTAACATTTTTTATTTCATTACCGATTCGTTTGTACATAGCTTTAATCCTTTTGGATAGAACATTTCCATTATTGTGTAATGGGGTGTACATAGTACCGTCTAGATAGCAGTGGAGAAGTGTATCTATGTAAAACTTTTTGCATGTAAATGCAAAATGTGATACCATCTTGTCTGTATAAGTTATAACAAAATTTTCTTTTACAGTTTGTATAGCTGCAGGTATTGAAAGATTCCTAATTCTGGTATCTTGTCTGATGTAATGAAACTGAATTTCTTTTAAAAAATTATATTTCCATTCTTGAAAGGCTTGGATAGGTAAACTGTGTTTTACTGCTATTTTATAAATGAATTCTTCTAGATCTTGATTGAAATTTTCGACTACTTGGTTATATTCTTGTGATCTGTATTTAGTTCCGAGTTTGAAAATATTTTTTAGAGTGTTATCTGAGATAATATTCAGATCACCTGTAATGATGTGATTGTGATAAGGATCTTTAAGTTTGCTATCATGGCATTTACATTCTGTTGTTTTAGTATCCAATTTTTTACATATATTGTTGTAGTTGAAGAATCTTCTACCGTTTGTGCGTACAAAGCGGTAAGTCATTTTTACCTTAAGGTCCTGAACAGGTAAGAAAGTTTTAATACTGTAGAGTATCGATTTAAAGGGAATTCCATCAAATTTCTTATTTCGGAATGTGGTTATAAAATATTCCATAATTTGCTTGTTCTGTATTCTGGGATTTAATCTAATTTGAAATTTTCTGGCCCTTAATTTAATTAAGTCAAGCATAATGGCTATATATTTATGTGTTTCTTCAATCTGAAAGTCTATAGGTTCTTCCAACGTATATTGCTGTATAAAAGCCCATATACGAGGTAAATATTTGATTTTTATACTGTAAATTACATCCTTAATCCAACTGTACTTGATTCCGTCTTTGGTTTTAAATGATTCTATAAATATGGAGATTTTTTCTTCTGTGTCTTTATAGCTATAATGGTGTTTTCCTCTTCCTCTATGCCACCGCTGTGACTTCCTTGGTATCAATGAACTTGCTAATGGATAATTGTCAACATTTCTACAATAATCTAAATTGTAGCTTTCTTTAAAATTGAGGGAATTCAATCCATAAGGGAATGTCGTTGAGTACTGTTTAATATGTGTGGCCTCCCACCACAATCTTTCCATCAATTGAGGTACTATATCTAGAATGGTGATGATGGTTCTAGAAAAATCATGTTGTCTGAAATGCCTAATTTCCAAACTGCTTAAATGTCGATCGAGTTGTCTTTTGTTACAGACTTGACTCCTGTGTAAATTGATTCTTATATTAAGTGGATTCTGAGTCTGTCCAATATATTTTGTATGACAAGTAAGACAAGTGATACAGTATATTGTGTTGTAAGATTTACAAAATATTCTGTTCGGATTAGCATGTTGCTTAATTTGAAGCGGGTTGGCCACAGGACACAGTTTGCATCTTTTTGATAGGCATTTTTGAAATCCACAATATCTTATATGACTGTGATGCATAAAATCATTTTTAAAAAATTGTGATTCTGTTTGAATCGTGTCATTATACATATTCATCACTAATACGGACATTTTTTCTTGTTGTCGCTTGTTTTTCCTGGACTGTATAAAGAGGTTGGAAATAGCTTTTAATAGACTTCATCAATGTAGAGAGCAAAGGGTAATTGGTTATCGATGCCACAAATACCCTTATCTATTGTGCCACCGAGCATATATTCCGTGAAGAATATTTTTGCCAGTCACTTTATATAATAAGCTGTATTCATTCATGTTTAGTTTCAACATTTTATGACTCATATTGAGGAGTATAAAAGTAATTCGCTAGCAATCTTGTATTAAACGCCTCATAAATACGAGGTTTCGTTGCTTTAAGACTTACAGGTAGAACAGGAAATACTCATCAAGGTAGCAATAAAATACTCTTTCAATTCAATACGTCCACATGTGATCGTAACATTTCGTGTAACCATACAGTCCATTAATGGAGTAAGTGACATTTTCAAAGATTTTAAACTTTTTTTGGAGTGATTTTTTATCTGATTTACAAGAAATGCGTCAAAAGGGCAAGTTAATTAACGAGTCCTGTTAGTTCCAATACATTAAAACATTAAAACATATAATTAATCCAATTTACTAAAATTGCGTCATAAGGGCAAGTAAATTAACGAGTCCTGTTAATTCTAAAACATTAAAATACTAAAACATAAACGACATTAAAACACTAAAACCTAAACTACATAATGCACAAATTACCATATCATACTTCACGTAAAGACGTCTATACTGACATATATACTATATAATGCAAAAAGGGCGATAACAGATATCATAAAAATCTCACCCTTATTCCATGTATCCACACTCCCGGCCATATCCTATGCATCCGCAAACGCATGCCTCAATATCCACAACACACGGAAGACCAAAGCTTCGCCCGCTCGATCCGAGATGTACCCCGTAAATACGACGAAGGATAACTACTAAATCCGCGCACTGCAGCAGGACCAATAACATCCGTAATATCATATAAAAGCCAGTAAACAAATTCAAATAGAATTCCTATGCATATCCACAAAAATCAAAGGAACTACTCAGGAAAAGACGCCAAGCCGCTCTATACTCCGAAGCAGAATGTAATCCAAGAAAAAGAAGAATTAAAGGAACATGGGACAACCAAATGCTTTGCATTTAATGGTTGGGGAGGATTGCGACTCCCCCTCCCGTTTAAAGCTGCTTTTCCAGCCTAGGCAAATGCTCACGGTACCAATACAAAGCAAAGGTTGGTCCCCATTGCGTGCTAATACGAAGGCACCCGAATACGGAAGAACAAGACCAACCAAACAGAAGGAAACTGGACCAAAAGTGAATCCTGCCCAACTCGCTATCTTATATATGTTCATCTTACGCATGCGTGCAATCTTAGCAGGTACGCATAAACTTTATTTACTTGCAGATTGAAGAAGTAAACTGTCAAAATCTATCTTATCCTTGAAAATCGATCTATAACAATCCTTTAAGAAATATAAAGGATAATGTTTATATAAAGCCTCTTTTATGATTTTTATATTGCTATTATTGCAATCTTTTTTAAACGTGTTGTAAATTTGATTTCTCTTGAAATGTCCGAGTATGATATTTCTGAAAATATTTTTGGTAAGATTTGTTTTCCAATCGATGAGATGATTGATCTTAATTTTATATAATTCTCTTTTGTCATATAACGTTGTATAATGACCATATAATCCATGTTTTTTTATTGAGATGTCCAGAAAATTTACCGCTTCATTTTCTTCTTTACAATTTTCTATTAATTCCAATTCCGGTGGGTAAAAAGTGAAATCGAAATTGGTGGTGGCTTCATAACACCCCAATAGCACATCGTCAACAAACCGGAAATATGGTATCTCAGACAAAATATGGGTTCCTTTTACATATGTTGAGAGGTAAATATCAGCCAAGATTGATGAGCAGGCTCCTCCCATTGGAATTCCCTTTATTTGTCGGTAATAATTTTTTCCGTTATATAGAATATTTTCTTTTAATACTAGTTCAATAAGGTCAAGGTATCTTCGATAAGTAATAAAATCCTTCAAATTAAATTCTTCATATAATTTTTTCAAGATTGAGTATAAATTAGATAAATCAATGTTGTTAAATAGGTCGCGGAAATCAAAGCTTTTAAAACATATATCTTTATTACAATGTTTTAATCGATCGATAATTTCTATTCCATTTTTGATCATGACATGATTCTGTTTTTTGAAATTTTCCATCACAAACTTGAGGATGTTCAATAGTCGTTTATTAGCTATTGTAAGATATGATCCACAGCCTACGGTAACTGTACGGAATTTTACAGGCTCTTTATGCATCTTTGGAATGAGGATTAAATATGGAAATTTAACATTTTTTATTTCATTACCGATTCGTTTGTACATAGCTTTAATCCTTTTGGATAGAACATTTCCATTATTGTGTAATGGGGTGTACATAGTACCGTCTAGATAGCAGTGGAGAAGTGTATCTATGTAAAACTTTTTGCATGTAAATGCAAAATGTGATACCATCTTGTCTGTATAAGTTATAACAAAATTTTCTTTTACAGTTTGTATAGCTGCAGGTATTGAAAGATTCCTAATTCTGGTATCTTGTCTGATGTAATGAAACTGAATTTCTTTTAAAAAATTATATTTCCATTCTTGAAAGGCTTGGATAGGTAAACTGTGTTTTACTGCTATTTTATAAATGAATTCTTCTAGATCTTGATTGAAATTTTCGACTACTTGGTTATATTCTTGTGATCTGTATTTAGTTCCGAGTTTGAAAATATTTTTTAGAGTGTTATCTGAGATAATATTCAGATCACCTGTAATGATGTGATTGTGATAAGGATCTTTAAGTTTGCTATCATGGCATTTACATTCTGTTGTTTTAGTATCCAATTTTTTACATATATTGTTGTAGTTGAAGAATCTTCTACCGTTTGTGCGTACAAAGCGGTAAGTCATTTTTACCTTAAGGTCCTGAATAGGTAAGAAAGTTTTAATACTGTAGAGTATCGATTTAAAGGGAATTCCATCAAATTTCTTATTTCGGAATGTGGTTATAAAATATTCCATAATTTGCTTGTTCTGTATTCTGGGATTTAATCTAATTTGAAATTTTCTGGCCCTTAATTTAATTAAGTCAAGCATAATGGCTATATAATTATGTGTTTCTTCAATCTGAAAGTCTATAGGTTCTTCCAACGTATATTGCTGTATAAAAGCCCATATACAAGGTAAATATTTGATTTTTATACTGTAAATTACATCATTAATCCAACTGTACTTGATTCCGTCTTTGGTTTTAAATGATTCTATAAATATGGAGATTTTTTCTTCTGTGTCTTTATAGCTATAATGGTGTTTTCCTCTTCCTCTATGCCACCGCTGTGACTTCCTTGGTATCAATGAACTTGCTAATGGATAATTGTCAACATTTCTACAATAATCTAAATTGTAGCTTTCTTTAAAATTGAGGGAATTCAATCCATAAGGGAATGTCGTTGAGTACTGTTTAATATGTGTGGCCTCCCACCACAATCTTTCCATCAATTGAGGTACTATATCTAGAATGGTGATGATGGTTCTAGAAAAATCATGTTGTCTGAAATGCCTAATTTCCAAACTGCTTAAATATCGATCGAGTTGTCTTTTGTTACAGACTTGACTCCTGTGTAAATTGATTCTTATATTAAGTGGATTCTGAGTCTGTCCAATATATTTTGTATGACAAGTAAGACAAGTGATACAGTATATTGTGTTGTAAGATTTACAAAATATTCTGTTCGGATTAGCATGTTGCTTAATTTGAAGCGGGTTGGCCACAGGACACAGTTTGCATCTTTTTGATAGGCATTTTTGAAATCCACAATATCTTATATGACTGTGATGCATAAAATCATTTTTAAAAAATTGTGATTCTGTTTGAATCGTGTCATTATACATATTCATCACTAATACGGACATTTTTTCTTGTTGTCGCTTGTTTTTCCTGGACTGTATAAAGAGGTTGGAAATAGCTTTTAATAGACTTCATCAATGTAGAGAGCAAAGGGTAATTGGTTATCGATGCCACAAATACCCTTATCTATTGTGCCACCGAGCATATATTCCGTGAAGAATATTTTTGCCAGTCACTTTATATAATAAGCTGTATTCATTCATGTTTAGTTTCAACATTTTATGACTCATATTGAGGAGTATAAAAGTAATTCGCTAGCAATCTTGTATTAAACGCCTCATAAATACGAGGTTTCGTTGCTTTAAGACTTACAGGTAGAACAGGAAATACTCATCAAGGTAGCAATAAAATACTCTTTCAATTCAATACGTCCACATGTGATCGTAACATTTCGTGTAACCATACAGTCCATTAATGGAATAAGTGACATTTTCAAAGATTTTAAACTTTTTTTTGGAGTGATTTTTTATCTGATTTACAAGAAATGCGTCAAAAGGGCAAGTTAATTAACGAGTCCTGTTAGTTCCAATACATTAAAACATTAAAACATATAATTAATCCAATTTACTAAAATTGCGTCATAAGGGCAAGTAAATTAACGAGTCCTGTTAATTCTAAAACATTAAAATACTAAAACATAAACGACATTAAAACACTAAAACCTAAACTACATAATGCACAAATTACCATATCATACTTCACGTAAAGACGTCTATACTGACATATATACTATATAATGCAAAAAGGGCGATAACAGATATCATAAAAATCTCACCCTTATTCCATGTATCCACACTCCCGGCCATATCCTATGCATCCGCAAACGCATGCCTCAATATCCACAACACACGGAAGACCAAAGCTTCGCCCGCTCGGTCCGAGATGTACCCCGTAAATACGACGAAGGATAACTACTAAATCCGCGCACTGCAGCAGGACCAATAACATCCGTAATATCATATAAAAGCCAGTAAACAAATTCAAATAGAATTCCTATGCTTATCCACAAAAATCAAAGGCACTACTCAGGAAAAGACGCCAAGCCGCTCTATACTCCGAAGCAGAATGTAATCCAAGAAAAAGAAGAATTAAAGGAACATGGGACAACCAAATGCTTTGCATTTAATGGTTGGGGAGGATTGCGACTCCCCCTCCCGTTTAAAGCTGCTTTTCCAGCCTAGGCAAATGCTCACGGTACCAATACAAAGCAAAGGTTGGTCCCCATTGCGTGCTAATACGAAGGCACCCGAATACGGAAGAACAAGACCAACCAAACAGAAGGAAACTGGACCAAAAGTGAATCCTGCCCAACTCGCTATCTTATATATGTTCATCTTACGCATGCGTGCAATCTTAGCAGGTACGCATAAACTTTATTTACTTGCAGATTGAAGAAGTAAACTGTCAAAATCTATCTTATCCTTGAAAATCGATCTATAACAATCCTTTAAGAAATATAAAGGATAATGTTTATATAAAGCCTCTTTTATGATTTTTATATTGCTATTATTGCAATCTTTTTTAAACGTGTTGTAAATTTGATTTCTCTTGAAATGTCCGAGTATGATATTTCTGAAAATATTTTTGGTAAGATTTGTTTTCCAATCGATGAGATGATTGATCTTAATTTTATATAATTCTCTTTTGTCATATAACGTTGTATAATGACCATATAATCCATGTTTTTTTATTGAGATGTCCAGAAAATTTACCGCTTCATTTTCTTCTTTACAATTTTCTATTAATTCCAATTCCGGTGGGTAAAAAGTGAAATCGAAATTGGTGGTGGCTTCATAACACCCCAATAGCACATCGTCAACAAACCGGAAATATGGTATCTCAGACAAAATATGGGTTACTTTTTCATATGTTGAGAGGTAAATATCAGCCAAGATTGATGAGCAGGCTCCTCCCATTGGAATTCCCTTTATTTGTCGGTAATAATTTTTTCCGTTATATAGAATATTTTCTTTTAATACTAGTTCAATAAGGTCAAGGTATCTTCGATAAGTAATAAAATCCTTCAAATTAAATTCTTCATATAATTTTTTCAAGATTGAGTATAAATTAGATAAATCAATGTTGTTAAATAGGTCGCGGAAATCAAAGCTTTTAAAACATATATCTTTATTACAATGTTTTAATCGATCGATAATTTCTATTCCATTTTTGATCATGACATGATTCTGTTTTTTGAAATTTTCCATCACAAACTTGAGGATGTTCAATAGTCGTTTATTAGCTATTGTAAGATATGATCCACAGCCTACGGTAACTGTACGGAATTTTACAGGCTCTTTATGCATCTTTGGAATGAGGATTAAATATGGAAATTTAACATTTTTTATTTCATTACCGATTCGTTTGTACATAGCTTTAATCCTTTTGGATAGAACATTTCCATTATTGTGTAATGGGGTGTACATAGTACCGTCTAGATAGCAGTGGAGAAGTGTATCTATGTAAAACTTTTTGCATGTAAATGCAAAATGTGATACCATCTTGTCTGTATAAGTTATAACAAAATTTTCTTTTACAGTTTGTATAGCTGCAGGTATTGAAAGATTCCTAATTCTGGTATCTTGTCTGATGTAATGAAACTGAATTTCTTTTAAAAAATTATATTTCCATTCTTGAAAGGCTTGGATAGGTAAACTGTGTTTTACTGCTATTTTATAAATGAATTCTTCTAGATCTTGATTGAAATTTTCGACTACTTGGTTATATTCTTGTGATCTGTATTTAGTTCCGAGTTTGAAAATATTTTTTAGAGTGTTATCTGAGATAATATTCAGATCACCTGTAATGATGTGATTGTGATAAGGATCTTTAAGTTTGCTATCATGGCATTTACATTCTGTTGTTTTAGTATCCAATTTTTTACATATATTGTTGTAGTTGAAGAATCTTTTACCGTTTGTGCGTACAAAGCGGTAAGTCATTTTTACCTTAAGGTCCTGAACAGGTAAGAAAGTTTTAATACTGTAGAGTATCGATTTAAAGGGAATTCCATCAAATTTCTTATTTCGGAATGTGGTTATAAAATATTCCATAATTTGCTTGTTCTGTATTCTGGGATTTAATCTAATTTGAAATTTTCTGGCCCTTAATTTAATTAAGTCAAGCATAATGGCTATATATTTATGTGTTTCTTCAATCTGAAAGTCTATAGGTTCTTCCAACGTATATTGCTGTATAAAAGCCCATATACGAGGTAAATATTTGATTTTTATACTGTAAATTACATCCTTAATCCAACTGTACTTGATTCCGTCTTTGGTTTTAAATGATTCTATAAATATGGAGATTTTTTCTTCTGTGTCTTTATAGCTATAATGGTGTTTTCCTCTTCCTCTATGCCACCGCTGTGACTTCCTTGGTATCAATGAACTTGCTAATGGATAATTGTCAACATTTCTACAATAATCTAAATTGTAGCTTTCTTTAAAATTGAGGGAATTCAATCCATAAGGGAATGTCGTTGAGTACTGTTTAATATGTGTGGCCTCCCATCACAATCTTTCCATCAATTGAGGTACTATATCTAGAATGGTGATGATGGTTCTAGAAAAATCATGTTGTCTGAAATGCCTAATTTCCAAACTGTTTAAATGTCGATCAAGTTGTCTTTTGTTACAGACTTGACTCCTGTGTAAATTGATTCTTATATTAAGTGGATTCTGAGTCTGTCCAATATATTTTGTATGACAAGTAAGACAAGTGATACAGTATATTGTGTTGTAAGATTTACAAAATATTCTGTTCGGATTAGCATGTTGCTTAATTTGAAGCGGGTTGGCCACAGGACACAGTTTGCATCTTTTTGATAGGCATTTTTGAAATCCACAATATCTTATATGACTGTGATGCATAAAATCATTTTTAAAAAATTGTGATTCTGTTTGAATCGTGTCATTATACATATTCATCACTAATACGGACATTTTTTCTTGTTGTCGCTTGTTTTTCCTGGACTGTATAAAGAGGTTGGAAATAGCTTTTAATAGACTTCATCAATGTAGAGAGCAAAGGGTAATTGGTTATCGATGCCACAAATACCCTTATCTATTGTGCCACCGAGCATATATTCCGTGAAGAATATTTTTGCCAGTCACTTTATATAATAAGCTGTATTCATTCATGTTTAGTTTCAACATTTTATGACTCATATTGAGGAGTATAAAAGTAATTCGCTAGCAATCTTGTATTAAACGCCTCATAAATACGAGGTTTCGTTGCTTTAAGACTTACAGGTAGAACAGGAAATACTCATCAAGGTAGCAATAAAATACTCTTTCAATTCAATACGTCCACATGTGATCGTAACATTTCGTGTAACCATACAGTCCATTAATGGAATAAGTGACATTTTCAAAGATTTTAAACTTTTTTTGGAGTGATTTTTTATCTGATTTACAAGAAATGCGTCAAAAGGGCAAGTTAATTAACGAGTCCTGTTAGTTCCAATACATTAAAACATTAAAACATATAATTAATCCAATTTACTAAAATTGCGTCATAAGGGCAAGTAAATTAACGAGTCCTGTTAATTCTAAAACATTAAAATACTAAAACATAAACGACATTAAAACACTAAAACCTAAACTACATAATGCACAAATTACCATATCATACTTCACGTAAAGACGTCTATACTGACATATATACTATATAATGCAAAAAGGGCGATAACAGATATCATAAAAATCTCACCCTTATTCCATGTATCCACACTCCCGGCCATATCCTATGCATCCGCAAACGCATGCCTCAATATCCACAACACACGGAAGACCAAAGCTTCGCCCGCTCGGTCCGAGATGTACCCCGTAAATACGACGAAGGATAACTACTAAATCCGCGCACTGCAGCAGGACCAATAACATCCGTAATATCATATAAAAGCCAGTAAACAAATTCAAATAGAATTCCTATGCATATCCACAAAAATCAAAGGCACTACTCAGGAATCAGGGCACTGCTCATCAATCTTGGCTGATATTTACCTCTCAACATATGAAAAAGGAACCCATATTTTGTCTGAGATACCATATTTCCGGTTTGTTGACGATGTGCTATTGGGGTGTTATGAAGCCACCACCAATTTCGATTTCACTTTTTACCCACCGGAATTGGAATTAATAGAAAATTGTAAAGAAGAAAATGAAGCGGTAAATTTTCTGGACATCTCAATAAAAAAACATGGTCATTATACAACGTTATATGACAAAAGAGAATTATATAAAATTAAGATCAATCATCTCATCGATTGGAAAACAAATCTTACCAAAAATATTTTCAGAAATATCATACTCGGACATTTCAAGAGAAATCAAATTTACAACACGTTTAAAAAAGATTGCAATAATAGCAATATAAAAATCATAAAAGAGGCTTTATATAAACATTATCCTTTATATTTCTTAAAGGATTGTTATAGATCGATTTTCAAGGATAAGATAGATTTTGACAGTTTACTTCTTCAATCTGCAAGTAAATAAAGTTTATGCGTACCTGCTAAGATTGCACGCATGCGTAAGATGAACATATATAAGATAGCGAGTTGGGCAGGATTCACTTTTGGTCTCAGTTTCCTTCTGTTTGGTTGGTCTTGTTCTTCCGTATTCGGGTGCCTTCGTATTAGCACGCAATGGGGACCAACCTTTGCTTTGTATTGGTACCGTGAGCGTTTGCCTAGGCTGGAAAAGCAGCTTTAAACGGGAGGGGGAGTCGCAATCCTCCCCAACCATTAAATGCAAAGCATTTGGTTGTCCCATGTTCCTTTAATTCTTCTTTTTCTTGGATTATATATATATATATATATATATATATAATAAAATTTAATTTTCATAACAGAAACTTCATCGGAACCTTTTAAAGTCCGATTCCATTCAAGTCTAATACATAGAATCAAACTCGCCAAACAGTTTAAAAAACCATTGGCGTGTCATGTAAATATCAGCAATCCAATCTATGCCCATATCATAAAAACCACTGTCATTGCCATTTATAAAAATATCCCATCATCATTTATGCCATCAAATTCATTGCTAAAGAAACATTTTTTGAAGGGTTCCGCAACTATTCCTCTCAGGTATCGCTTCCTGTCCCAAGCGTCCTTAACCCACAGCACAATCAAAAAAATATCTAGCTTCCACCTGTTATTTGAGCTGATTTTTTCATTAACACCAATTCGACTTGAAGCAGCACAGTTGTTATTAGGTACGCTCTGAAAAAAAAAAACTGACTTTCAACTTTAAATCCTGCATTATATTTTACATGATTCGTGTTATGGAGTGTTGTTGTTGTTGAGACCCAGACCGTCCGACCTACCAGAAAGGTGTAAGGTAACCGTGTTATGGAGTGTGTAGCTCTGAAAAGAGCCATTTTCTGTCAAAGACGATCAGCCATAATTGGAGAAGTGAAACATAAACATTGAATGAAAACAAGTGACTTGTAAGTAACAGTTGAATGTATATTTTTTTATGACATGATACGCTCCTAGTCAGGAGAATCGGGAGGGCAGTGATTCAGAGGAGAGTTTTGAAGTGAAGAGAAATTCTGAGGGCGTGATTGCATAATTACTATTGCATCATTTTCGAATGGATTGCCTCAGGGGGGAAAGAACTTTTAGACTTATGTTTTTTTAGACTCTGCATATAAGTCGACCCCCCCTCCCCCACATACACACCATTTTAAGCTTTTTTTGTCATAAATTTCTCAACTAATACATGAGTATATACAGTAAGTATAAGTGATTTTAATCACTTTATTCTAAGAAATAATAACAAACCACATTTTTTCAGGCACAACTGATAGGGTCATAAAAAGGATACGGTTAAATATTGATCCAATGAAAAAACTTTTATTGGATGTTTAAAGAACACACAAAAAAAGGAAATAATGTATTTTTTTTTCTGATAATAAAACTTTCTAAATAAAAGTTTATTTACAGCATATAGGACATAAAGACTTGCATGAATTTTGCCTTAGCACTTTTGGGCATATAGACCAAACGGGGGAAGGTTGGCTTAACACTTAACTATCACCATCTGAATACTGTTGACGAGATGTTAAAAGGAGAAGTAACTGTACAGGGGTATTCCCTTCGAGTAAAATTCCTTCTCGATGGGCGTTGGGTTGATTTCACACAATGCATCTTGGGTGAGGGAAAGCGATTCTTTGTCAAGGAGGGGAAGAAAATGGGTTATTTCTTTTGCAAGTCAATGTGTTTGTGTGTTGTAATTCCACATGGGTCGACTTTATTACAATTTTAAGTTGTTAATTTAATATTTATGTCACTTCATTTATATGGTTGACATGTATTTAATCGTGTATTACAATTCTGGGCTGTGTGCATTTGATTTTCCGATTGCGATTGTCTTAAAATGACCGATTTGCTGAGTTTTTTGCAAACACAAAAGGTACGTGAATTATTTCAATCCTAAAAGTATTTAATGAATTGTTTTATTTAGTATGCATACATAATCGCAATAAACACCTTTAGAAATAAATGATCTTGTCGTTTAGGATTCTTATCATGATTATATTTACTCATTTGTATACTTAGAACTTTTGATTTTACTAATCTTAAGCCAATTGAAAAGCTTGACATAAGCCAGTTGATTAGCTTGTTTGAGATAGAATTATTTTTAATTTTCTGTCTGTTCAGGCTGATTTGCTGGATATGTTGAAGCAGATAACATTAGAAATAAAATACTTTTAGATTATTTATACTGTGATTTTCTTTTTATGTAAATGTGTTTATATAATAAATATGTGTAAATAAAAATTGTTTGATTAAATTTTGCTTAGCTTTATTCATGTTCCATTATTTTCTTTCTCTTAATTTATTTTTATAGGACATTTTTTTCTTGGTAGGAACAGTTATTGATTTTGCAATTATTACAGGACTTTTTTTCTTCTTTGTTTCTGTAGTTTAAGTTACACTTTTGCTGAAAGAGTTTATCTGAAAGAAATATGTAAAATATAGAAGAGTTTCCTTCTTAAAAACATTTCATCTGCAACTTATATATTGCAGTTGTATTATTAAAATTTACAAAAAAACGCTTCTATGAAGAGTATAAAATATGTCTGTGAAATAAAATCTGAGAATAAAATATATTTGTAGAGCGAAAATAATATTTAGTGTGAAAAAAATTGCGGAACTTCATACTCTTTATTTGTTTTATCTTATCATGTCAAAGGTAAGTGCATTTATAATTTCTATTTTATTAATATTACATATAAGAGTGCACTTGAATTTGAGTGTAAAAGTTTTTGTAAGATCATGCATGCAAAATAAAATTCTTATTTTAAGTATAATTAGATATGAAATAAAATATAATTTAATTTACTGTAATATCTTTTAACGATAACGAAAAAATATCTTAAAACTGAAAAAAAAATTATACAAGCATGCAAATTTAAATTCTTATTTTGAATGTAATTGGAAGTAAAAAAAAGCATTAAAATGTTTTTATTTTGCTTTAAAAAATCTTTATGTAAATAAAAATATGTTTTCCATATAAATTGCATCACTTATCATACGATTATCAAATCAAAGTATTAAAAAAAAAACCGAGAAGAAACAATAAATAATCCTTCATCCCAGATTCTCGTCCTGTAACGTTGCTTTTTCCTGCATGACAGACTGTCAGCAGTCACGATAAGGCTGTTTACATTGGGTCTACGGAAGCTTCCCTTCCTTACGGTTAGAAATTCTTTGTATAGACGTCCTTCATCAGAGGTATATGACAAGTACAAAGTACACTAGAATGTTCAACTACAGCTAACTGATAAGTTATATTTGCATAGTACAAAAAGCCAATTGGCAAAAAGAAATTTCATATTATGAAAAGAAGCATAAGACAAAAATGAATTTAAAAAATCAAATATAAGACACCAAAAGCCATGCAGGATAACAAATTTAATAAAACATTAAAAATTTATGCATGCAAATATTGGTTTAGCAGATATGGAATTGAGGATAATATGCTAGGCAAAACTACGTTTCTGAATGGGGTTAAACATTCAGTTACGATGAAGGGTGTATGTCCGAAAGTGCTAAGGCAAAATTTATGCAAATTTTTATGTCCTATAAACTGTAAATAAACTTATATCTATAAAGTTTTTATTAGTAGTAATTTTCTCATTTGAACACGTTGCCAATTTTAGATATATATAAAATACAACAATTGTTTTGCAGTGGCCATGGTAATAGATGATAAAATTAACATAAAATGAAACACAGTGTTATTTAAATTATAATACAATAGTTAGATATATTTGCGTTTCAAATATATCTAATTCCTCTTTGGTTACTACACTACAAGATAGAAATATATGCCTGCTTCTAGACAGCTGTAGTGCACACTGATCTATTTCAAGACTAAACGTGTTAAAAATAGAATTCCTATCCCTGAACAATACAGCAAAGCTACAGCCATGTGATCAAGATATCACACTATAGATGAAGGCTCGTTATGAAAGAGAAATGATTCATCAGGTCATTTCATATTTTGATTAAAAAGTACAATTCTACTTGGATGGCAATTTCATCAAACACAGTCTGCAATTGCTTTCACAAGGCAGGGTTTTTTTTTTTTTTCAAAAGAAACATCTTGTATTAAGAGCAATATGTAAGGAACAGCAAGTGATATTTTCTCAGCATTTGTAGCATTTAATCAGGATCCACACTTACTCAGATTATTTTATGTATAATTCCCAGAAATTTTGAAAATACTGACTTTTAAATATTACAAACCTTATGGTTTGAAATAGAATGCATGTCTATTATTAATGAAATGGAGATATATTTTTAGAATAATGTTATTAAAACACTATTTATCTATACATTTTAAATGATTTGGACTCATTTGAAATATATTTGGAGAAAATAAATTCAAATGATATATTTATATCCCCCGAAATTTTTCAAATGACTCACATTTTTCATTAAATGACTCACAATATTTTCACTAAAGATTCAGGCTGACTCATAAATTTTTAAGTGAAACACAAACTCTGTTTTAATGCTTATGTTTTTATGGTCAATAATGTCATGACTTGCCTTTTATCAATATTCATACACATTGAGCATATGATGGCTACATTGTTGCCATAGTAACATGCAGCTTTTGATATGAAGTAAGAATGTTTATATATTGAAATCTGAAAAAAAAAAGTGGATACTTAAATTTTAATTTTAGAATTCAATTGATTTGTACTCAAACAGCAAGTTTAATACAACAAAATTTCAATTTTGCACTATATTTGCTCAGCAGAAACTCAAGGTTTTCCCTATACCTCTTCATATACCTGTTATCAAGTTAATCCTGCACAAAGTATAGATTTTTTGCATGTAACAATCGATTAATAAGAACAAATGATGGAAAGCTGTTCTTTTTAATAAAAATTAAACTTAAAGACATAAAAATTATCTCAACTTATTAATTCAGAAATGTATTAATTTACTGCAAAATTATTATAAATTTTACATTAATTAACTTCACATTCTGTAACAACTTTTCAAACAAATATATTGTTAGGACTGCAGTATATACATAAAATATGTATATACTGCAGTATTTGGCAGAAAGAAAATATTTTTAATTGCAAATGTACTTTTTCGAAAATTAAGAAAGCAGGCAATGAATTAATACCTAGAATACTGGACATATTCATAACAGAATTTGGATGATCAATAACATATAATTGCTTGAAATATCTGTAAAAAAGAAATTTCATCAAAGCCTCAAAATATTAAAATTACTTCAAAATAAATGTAACAGATCAAGTTAATAAGAAATGTGGAAAAGAAAGGTATTTTCTTACACTGTCAATTCCTCTAATACCTAAAACAGTCAGCATTTGTCCTGCAGCTGAGAAATCTTCACTATCTTCTCCTAAAAACAAATACAAAGAGTTTCAAAACTAATTTTATATTTTTAAAATAATCCCACATAAGAAAGTCACATTATTATCTCAAATGTAATGTCTTACGTAATTGATTTTCAGCAGTTTTGCACACCAGATTTACTATGTTTGGGGCCATAAAGGAACACCTAGCCCTCATGTGAGGAGTTGGGCTAGGTTGGGTTCGTACTGGGGTTTTAAAATATTTGAGTCCCCAGATTACTGTTAGATGGTTTTGCAGCATCAGATTTAATATCTTGGGAGCCCTAAATGACCACTAAGCCCAACTATCGTAAATCAATGTAGTGTTTTGGGTTGGACTGGTTTTGCATTTAAAAAATTTCAAGAGACCCCAG
This sequence comes from Amaurobius ferox, assembly GCA_951213105.1. Classification (NCBI taxonomy): domain Eukaryota; kingdom Metazoa; phylum Arthropoda; class Arachnida; order Araneae; family Amaurobiidae; genus Amaurobius; species Amaurobius ferox. The sequence continues at coordinate 165,568,383 of OX578137.1, forward strand.
ATTTCTGTAAAATGTTTTTGTAGCATTGATCAATTTAGTCTGCCTATTGTAAATACCCATATGAGGTTTAGGACTGATCTGGTTTCTAACTTGATTTAAAAAAAATATGAGTCCCCTTGATTACCACTGAAAGTTTTCACAGCATTGGATTCATTGTCTCAGGGGTCTAAGCGACAGCTTAGTCCATCTATCGTAAATCCCAAATGCAAGGTTTTGAGTTGGGCTGGACTGGGTTCTTACTTAGTTTCAAGACATTCTGATCCCTAATTTTTTTTATAAAGGTTTTGCAGTATCAGATTTTATGTCTTATGGTCTCTATGTGATCATAAATCCACGTGTGAGGTTTTGGATCAGGCTATATTCATATGAGTTTTAAAACATTTGAATACCTGGATTTTTGTCAGATGGTTTTATAGCATTGTATTTGCTGTTTTGAGGATTCTAAGCTAGTCAGTCTATTGTAAATAATCATCTGAGATGCCGGGCTAGGTTTGCACTTAGTTTTAAAAAACTCAAGTCTGCAGAATTTCTGCTTAAAGAGTTCTTAGCATCAGGTGTACTATCTTGGGGTCACTAAGTGAGCACTTAGTCAGTGTATTGTAACAGTCCATGTAAGATTTTTAACCTGGTAGGGTTTGTACTGTGAGAGTCTACATGGGTCAAAATTTCAGACTTTCATCCAGCCTGAATTGACAGAACTAGTGCCTGTGCTCGAAGAAATTTACAGATGTGGAATCTAAGCCCAGTCTGGTGAATTTTGAACCAGTCCGACCTGAAATGATTTGTATTCAAATCTGTTTAAAATCGGAATCTGTGAACTTTTTTTTACAAAGAATTATGATAAAAGTTGGGGTTTTTAGACATTTATTTTCACATAATATAAATCAACACAATAATTTTATGTACCCTACCGAAATTCATTCAAATTTTTTTTTCAAAATTAAATACGTTCGCCCTGATCTGACCCGACTTTCTTAAAAACTAAGCCCAAGTTTGGCTTGGCCTGAAACAATGCTTGAAAGTGATCAATTTCAAAGCAATTTTTTTTAATTGTTTGAAAGTCATTTTTTAGTTGTCATCACTTACTTAAGTTCCTATCAACCTAATAATGCATAAGTATAGTTCCTATCAACCTAATAATGCATAACTATATAAAAATTTTAAATGGTGACATACAAAAATATTTCCTTATTAAATTTTCATAAGAACAGCATCTATAAAAGGGTCTTGAATCTTGTAAATATGTGGTAACGGTTTCCTTAGGACTCTCAAACCCATCCTTTCACAAAAATTGTTGTACATATGTAGCATAGCTTCCAATTAATAACTTTATTGCTCACAGTATCTGAGGCACCTATAAATGTTTTAATAACTCCATAAATAGAATTTTTAACTATTTCAATTATAAGCTTGCAGAAAAAAGACGTTCACAAAACCACTCTTAAAAATTAGATTTTTCACTAAATTCTATAGTGGTACCATCCTTTCTGCCCACCAAACAACCAGCAAACCAGTTTATGAGCATAATATAGCTTATTCAGTTACAAGGCAAAAACGAGGACAGAAATCACATCGTACTACATATCTGAATACACTAGTAAAAATCGATGCATTATTTGCACAATTCTACAGTGATCTTGGCATTAAAAATAATTGGATCAAAAATACAGTTTATGGTATACGAAAGCGATTCATATTGCGTGTATGGCATAATTATAAGGATAAACAATTTGATGATGCACCCTGTGATAAGATCGATTGCGTTAATAACTGGTATGCAATATTTCTTGATATGATTAAAATGCGAGCAGCACAATATAACATCAACTTAAATCAAGAAATTAATGCAATACAACATAAAGAATATTTAATGACAACTTTTAAAAATAGAGCTTTTAATAATATTCCTTTTAAAAAGATTTTAGACTATCATCAAAGATACTTTCCTATTAGAAAAATTAATATTTGTATATCATACCGTTATGTGTTGACAATGGGACGTAAGGTATATAATTACAATAAAATTGGTAAGAATATGGGAAAATCTGAAAATCTGATGTGTCAGTGTACATCAAGCCCATTTATAGATGATGATCATAAACACATAGTGACTGGCGATTTGAACGTGATTAATACGAGTCAACTACGAAAAGCATTTGATAAAGGTACAAAATTCAGGTCAGAGGAATTTCATGATATATATGGGAATTATTATAAAGAATTGAAGGAATTTATATATAATATGGCAATAAAATACAGTTTGCCTATGAATGCATTTGATGAATGGCGAGATCGTGTAAATTTTCAATTTCGTCGATTTTATCAACCTTCAATTCAAAAACGAGAAGAGAGTAATGTAAATCGTGATGAACTGAATGACTTATGGAACAAATATGCAGTTACCTACACAGACAAGGCAGCATCTAATTTCACTTTCACATGCATAGCATACTATATGAAGATTCTTAAAGAAAGTTATCAAGATGAGGAAATCTATAAAAAGCTCAATGTGCAACATAATGAAATTAATAATCGAATTTGTGCACTTCATAAGCGAATTGGAATTGATTTGAAACATATACGCTACCCGTATTTGGTCTTGATACCCAAACTTCACAAAAAACCAGTGAAGTTTCGTCCAGTTACAGTGGCATTTAAAACTTATACCACAAGGGCTAATACGCTACTGAAGTCATATCTACAACCTGTAATGAATCATATTTCAAAAAATGGTTCCGTCATGATAAAAAACAGCGATCAAGTTTTGGGAATTTTGAACAAACTACCTGCTAACCAATTATATAGAAGCTATGATTTCCAAGATCTATTCAGTAATATAAATTTGAAGGATCTATATAGTATATTGACGCAAATACATGAGACATTTGAATTACAACAAAGTGTCACAATTCAAAAGTTTAAACACGTTTTGGACATCGTATTGTATGAAAATATATTGTATAATGGTACTGAATATTACAAACAAATTAAAGGCATGCCAATGGGTGGAGGGTGCTCGACATTATTAGCAAATCTATATTCGCACCATTATGAACAAGGAAATCACTTTATAAACGAAATGGTTTACTTTCGATTTATTGATGACATCCTCATAGCATACGAAAACACAGGAGACGGGTATGAATTTGATTTTTCCTTTTATCCAGCTTGCTTGAATCTTATTGAGAATATATCGGATAAAACAAAGGCAATCAACTATCTGGATATAAGTATACATTTAACACCTAGCAAGACAACGTATTATACTATTTATGATAAAAGAAGACAGTACAGTTTTAGAATACATTATATAATTAACTGGTATTCTAATTTAAGTATCAGGATATTTCGCAATATAGTCATTAATCACTTTAAACGTAGTGAAAGAAAGCATTCTTATGGAAAGGATAGGATCAAAAATGATTCTATATTTATTAAGGAAGCAATTACAGAAAATTATCCTTTAATATTTATTTGTCAGTGTTACAATGTGGTACATAGTAAAGTTTTCGATGCGTTCAGTAAGGATTTTGGCAACACCTTTATTTCAGGAAATAAAGTGGCATCGATACAGCGAGGAACTATTTAAGCGTGTAAAATTGACGTGAGAGATTTGGATGGAGGTAAGGTATTTGTATTTGTAGTTCGTATATTTTAAGTAGGTTTAGTTTTGTGTCGTTTCAATTATATTGCTCTTATGTTGGGGGATTTTTTCATTTTACGTTTGATATATGCTTCGTATGGGCGTCTTCTGTTTCGACGTTGTACTGAATTTAACCGCAGGTAATGCATGGCTCCGTGAGTGTTGCCATTGGTGGAAAAATCGACTTGTAAACAGGAACTAGGGGTCACAATCCCCCTAGGCTATATAATTGTAAAAGTAAATTTAATCCCAGATGAAATGCTTGCCTTCATAAAAATGATTTTAAATGAAAATACATTTGAGAAGATAAAATTATTTAATGGAAACAGTTAATACATTTTTATGAAAACTTCAAATTAAATATAGTAGACCAGTGTTTTTTCAATGTCAACTTTTTTGGTCGTGGAACCCTTTTGAAATTCAATTTGATGGCAGAATCCCAAAATGAGAAAAAGACCATTGTGGTCCAAATTGTACATTCAAATTTTACTAGATTTTTTAATTTTTTAGAAAATTTACATGAAACTATCATGTTGAGGAACGTTTTGGAGTATTTGAATGTAATGTACTCAAAGAAATTGTGGTGCACATGTCTTGTTATACAGAAAAGGTAGATTAAAAACATTAAAACACAAATTTACATTAAACTTACCTCAGAAGTTTTCTCAGACAATTCAGTGAGCAATGATAATGAGCTGCCTTTACCTCCAGAAATATGTGAACTTTTACACACCTCTTCTTCCCCGGACGACCACCTTGCTGCTCAAGTCCTCGGATGAGTCGGTCGTTCTGGGCTTTCGACACCTCTTCTTCCGGGTGCGATAGCCCATTGGTTAGCGCGCTGGAGTTGCACTCGGTAGGCCCGGGTTCGATTCCAGCCACTGCCAAAACTGCCGCCGTGTTCATGCGGAGTACGATCACGTTAAACATGTGGGTCCGTAAGTCCTTCCGAGAGATTGGTGGTAGGGGAAGGAGGGTACGGTCCCTGTGGATGCCTCCCCCCACTGGGTTCCGGTCTAAATTGGGTGGCACTTCCCGGCCGTCCAAACAGTTACCTTACACCTTTCTGGTAGGTCGGACGGTCTGGGTCTTAACACCTTTTCTTCCAAATATAAAACTGATTTTTCAGAAGTGGAATACCCTAAAAATAAATGAAAATTTGTAGAATTTAAAAAGATAATTTATTTCAATAGCTTTTGAATACAAATATTTTTTTTATTTGTATAATTACTGATGATGATATCAGGATATCTAATAAAACTATGAATAAACATTTCATGGAATTTCCAGGTTTTCCAGAGTAAAAATTAAAAATTTCCAGGATGTTTTCGGTATTTTTGTGCATGAAAATATTTAGATGCAGCAAATGAGTATATAGAATACACTAACTTTAAATTCACATATAAACATTTAATTTGTAAAAGATGAAAAGTATTAATTAAATTACACAAAAGTAGAGATGTCGATTTTCTGGAAAATTTTGAAAGTATTCTCAATATTACATTTCAACTGGAATAATATGCCCAGTGACTTTTAAAAGTATTTATTCTTATACTACCGCCCGCTACACCCAAACAAGCATATATTACAGAACATGGCTAAGAAAAGTTTAACTTTAGAAATATATAAAAAATTCAAAGCATGAAAATTTCTTATATCTGTGTACTAAAGTCAGCAGCTACAATTTAATATTTTCCTTCAATATGCATGCTCTTGAAAAGTTAGAAAATAATTCTATTTTATCTAAAACAAGATTTCTTTTCTAAGGCACAAATTTAACACATTGCTCAAAAGGAATCAGCCCTTATTCTGTCCAACATGGCAACACAAACAACCATGATGTCACATTGAGACATAAATGTAACTAGTCAATAATACTATGCTAATATATATTTGTATAGGGATGATTTAAGAATTTCTAATCAAGAGAAATCCTGATGGCAAATAATAAATGGGGCCAACTGTGTTAAAATGAATAAATGGGTAGCATTGCAGGGGTTATGTTGCTGATTGCTATTGGCACATTTTGAGAAAGAAAATTTAATTTGGCTATTGAAAAAAAGATTTGGCAAACATTTTCGCGATTATGAGTTTTGCCAATGTCAAAATAAAAAAATCGTGGGATACTGCTCATGGTATATTAATCTTAATGTATACTACTGTGTGTCTTTTCCAAAACAATGATCCTTGGAATTTAAGAATTAATAAATCAAATCAGATTTTTCAAATGGAAAGACAAAATATAATTTGTTGAATAAGAACTCCTTTTGGCAAAAAAATATTCAGTTGGTATATAGGCTGGCAAAAGTAATAAAAAATCCAGAACAACCCCTGCATTGGATTTATCCAAAATAGGTATATCATTGTTCTTTTTACTTTTTATAACACGTAAATATTAGAGACTGCAATCCCAGGATTTCTAGGTTAAGAATTTTTCAAACCCAGGATACCATTGATTAGGAATTTCATTTAATTTTATCTTAAAGAGCTACATTTTATTTATTTTCTTATAAATATTGCATGCATTTAAACAGTAATTTTATATTGAAATCCTCCTGTAACAAACTTTCAGTACAAGGAAAATTTAGAATAAAATTAAAATTTTTATAAAAAGGAGGGCTATATTTTGATAATTTTTCATGTTTGCAATAAACATACCATGCTCTTAAATAGTGTTGATCAATAATAAATCGTTTGAAGAAATATACCTTAAATAAGAAATATACCTATAATATACCTTAAGTAATAAAAATGAATGAAAAAATATGGTTATTTTACATTAAATATGAATGTGTACAACATATATACTGTAAAATGTAATTGGCTAATATTGAGCATATAAAATTTATCTATCAAAAATAATTTAAGTTAATCAACCCATTTCACCTACTAAAAGTTGCAAGGAAAGGAAATATATTTAATGCAACCAAATATTACTTTTGATTTGTGAAAACAATCCAATATATATATATATATATATATATATATATATATATATTTATGATAAATGTTTCTATAGTATTATACTGATTTTTTATGAAGTTTTTCCAGACAACCTCAAAATAAATAATAATAATAAAATTACACCATTATCAAATAGGACAATATTCATCATTAATTAAACATCTCTTGATTATTCCATTGATTCAATAGGTCAGATAAAAAAAAGAAAGATATATAGATTTAAAAATAGTTTTTAAAATATTGTTTTACTTGAGGATAGCAGAGAAGAATTAGAACTAATTTAAATTGCATACTATATGAAGCAGCCAATATTTGAAAATTAAAATTGCTTGTTCAATTAAATTGATGATATTGCTCTTTATAACAATTTTGACATATTTTCAAAACTAAGAAAGCATTACTTCATTAATTAAAATAACTGAGATCAATCCCGAAATCCTAGGATTTCAAAATCGATTTTTTTGCTGGAGTCCTGGAATTACCAATCCCTGATAAGTATCTTTGCATAAATTTAAGCATTTAAATGCAAAATGAATCTGAATATTCGTATTACTTAAATATTTAGATCTATTTTTAAATAATACAAGTCTTTTATTTTCACATTAAATGTGAAAAAGAAAGTACTATAGCATACAAGTGGATTTGGATACCACAAGAACAGTCAGCAGTCATCCAGTTCCAGCAAAACAAAGACAGGTTCTCAGTTACAAAGAATGCTTTCCATACTGTTGTATATTCTACATATAAAATTAAAACAAATATAAATTTCACAAATGGAAAAATTAACCTGGATTCATTAATAGAAGAGGTGGGGGTTGAAATATATTTTTCTCTTTGTTCGACCTACATAAAATTAAAAGTGAGTTATTACAGTATTTAAAATATTTTTTTTCTCAAGATTAATTAGAAGCAGATTTATGTTTAATTATTTCATAAGATTTATAGCATATTAACAAAGTGCACACATTTTTTCATATTAATATAATATCAATTCTTTAAATAAAAACTACAAATATCACAAAATATATCTTTAATATATTTGAATGCACAAGTATAACTTCTTAAACTAATCTTTTTCATAACTTTTCGCAAAATAATAAAATGAATGTAAAACACCAGTTGGAAAATGTTGTTGATAGTTTTCAACCACAAACTGATACTTTTCAACATTTCCAAAATATAAAATTAATGACAAACACTGGTCACAGTAGCTCAACACATGATAGTGAGGGCTGAAGTTAAATCACAATGTAAAATATAGAATGAGGAATTTGCACACATGGGGGAAATGCTCAATTTTATATTTTCTTGGTAAATTTAGGCTTATGATTTTCAAATATGTCACATTAAATGTCAAAATGATTTTGAATAAATTAAAAATTAAAGTTTAAATAAGCGAAAAATGACGCGATGTCATGTGATCTTGAAACGCTACGTGATTGGCTCTGACGTCACTATGCAGGAAGTATCAGTGTTTACGTTTTAAAAACAACGCTAGCTCAATTCGTTTCTTCGCATTCATAGTTTAGAAATCATTTTTTGAGCCGTAAATTTCATAATCATTTTTAATTTTACCGTATATTTTAATTGTATAACCCATCCATTTCATTTTGTTTAAGATGTCGATTTTACCCGGATTTGTCAAAGGTCAATCCGATAATCTTCCTAAAATTGAAGCTATATGTATGTTTTCATTTTTGGGAAAGAATCCCAATTTTATTGGAGCCGAAATGCGAGGATTTAAAACTAAGAGGTATGTATAATCTTTATTAATATTGACAAATAAATCTAAAACTAATGCAAATGCATGAATAATTCTTTTACATTTAAAACTTTAATTTTGATTGCACTTGGAAATAGTTGCACACTACAATGTCCTATTCTGCTTTTAAGCTGATAATTGACTTTTTATAGTAGTTTATATTGTGTAGTAGTATTATATTGAAATTATGTAAAGACAAATAAAGCATGCCTGAAATACTCAAGAAATTTAAATACAATACAAACTAGAAAAAACCAAATTTGAATGACATAGTCTGATTTGTAATATAACACTAATATATATATGGCAAATGCTAAGGAATATCAATAACCTGTTTCCAATCAAAACAAAGTAACTGTTGCCAGATATTTAGTACTTATGAATAATAATTTTATAGATGTTTTAAGACTCGCAGTAACAGTCAGATAAGGTGTGCAGGGGTGTGTTGTACCAGGGCTCATGTTTCTAGTGAGGTCCCCCAATGTGTAAATACACTGTAATGTGGCCTCATTATACCACACATATTTTAAAATGTGTTTCTTGCAGACTTATCCTTAGGGGTGTAATAATAACCTCCACAGTGCTAGGGGCCAATATTATTTTATATTAACATAAAATCGAATTCTAAAATTTTATAGTCTATTTTATAGTTAAAATTATATTATACCATATATAACCATTTAATTTGTTTAAATTTAAAACGTCGTGCTGTTTTGCGATTGCAATTAAGTGACTGAAAATTGCATATTTAAGGTTCTGAGGCGTGTTCACACTTTCGGCTAGCTGGCGGGGTGAAACGGTTCACCAAGTGAGGTGTTGAAGAGCGTCAGGGTGTTGAAGAATGGCAGGGTGTTAAAGAGCGTCAGGGTGTTAAAGAGCGTCAGGGTGTATAAGAGCGTTAATGAACAAGGAGTGGACGGTTGCAAAATAAAAGAGGTTCTCCAAAGGCCGCATTACGCCTGCGTAGCAGAAGGAACGAAGAACTTAAGAAGCAAGTTCCTGAGCTCCAAGTGGTTGGCTAACGTCAGCAAGCATGGAAATGAGTACCCTAGTGTTTTAAAACAATGCAAGATGGATGTGTTAGATTTAATTTGGGATACGTATTAATCTGCCACAAATCCTTGCTATAACTGTACATATTCTTTTATTTAGACTCAATATGACGGAAAAATAAATACTATAAAATAGACTACTATAAAATTTTATACTCAAAAGCCAGTATAATTTTATATATATATACCGGTATATATTTTTAATTCCTGATTTTTAAAATAAAATTATTAAGTAAGATAAGATAAGGTGATTTCTTAATGGAGCCATATAGGTGCACTGGAGTTGAAGGTTGGTCTTTGCCCCTAGGCCATTTTGTGATTTGACTGCTACTAGGACTGGTTTGACAAAATTTTTTGATCTAAGCTAATATTCGATTTGTTTAGGTCAGGCTCTGAGAGCTATGGAGATAATGCTGTTGGCTATGTTCAAGTTAAAAGGGAAACAAACATTTGCACTGTTAAAGCAAAAGTAACACCTGAGCACAGCATACGGAACAAAGCATACAATGTCACACTTATGTGCAATGAAGTTGAAGAGGAAGTACTTACTCTCTGTTCAATGTGACGACTGCGCAGCATCTTTGGGTAAGCTGAATATCAAATTGCATTTCTTATGTTATTGTATTCTGTAGCAAATATAATTCTAATTATCTTGTACCAAAACTATAAAATCATTGTTACCAAATTTGAAAAACATTTGGAAAAGGAATATGTAAAGAAAAAAGTTTCTTAAGCTAAAATATTAAATGTTTCAAAAATACGAATGCCGGTGTTGAGTATAATCAGAAATAATTTTATTATACTTTAATAATACAGTTATTTAGTGTTGAAGACCCAGACCACACAGCCAACCCAAAGGCTAATGGCAGTTAAGTGTGTGGTGAAACAGTTTATATAAACAATGAATATGCTAAACATAATGATGCAAAGCATATGTTTGTTAAAAAAATAACAATAAGTATATACTTACAAATGGTTCCATTGTATAACATTATTTCAAAGTATATACCATGGATAGCACAATGGACACAATAAATTATAACGTATAAGCTAAATTATAACGTATAAACTTGAATTAGTGGAAAAAGTGTAACATCATTTTAAGAAACTTTATTCAAGACAAATCGATATAAGAAGTTGGCATAGAGAAAAAAATATGCATATTTATACCGAATGCATTTTAACTATTACAAAATCGGTATAACTCATTTTTATTAAAAACACATAAGACCTTACTGCATGGTCCAGATACAAAAAATCTCATATATAACTAATACTGCAATTAAAAATAATGTTTTTAATATAACAGTATAAAAAATACTTATGATGGACATGTATCATTGATATGTAAAATAGGTGGTCCTCTAAGTAATCCAAAAATAAAATTAATAAAATAAAATCGACTTTATATGTAGTATCTAAAATATATAAAAATAATTTATATTTCTGATACTAGCAATCATGGAGTATTCTTTCTTTTTTTTTTTTTTTTTAAGGGCGGAGGGGGGGGGGGGGGGGGGAGATTAGCATTTTGTAAGCTAATTTACACAGTTCAGTTTATTGCAAAATGTATGTATGTAAAGTTATTCTGAATGCCTGAAACATTACTAAAATAATCAAACTTAATACAAAACTAAATACTACTAATAATCAATATTAATACATGGATAGCGTCTCCGACTGCTGTCTAGTGGGCTTGGGTTTGAATCCCGAGTAAGGCATGGGTGTTTTCATGAGGATGAAGTCAGTCTTCCGCCTTCTGGGTCCTCGCCAAATGTGAAGCTGTACCCCTATGACCTTTGTCAGTGATGCTTGTTTGTGTTAATAAACTATGTGATCTCGTCTTGTGTCATTCTTTGTCCTTCTTCCAGCATCACTGGTCCTGTAGGATTTCAGTAGAATTCTCCGTTCATTAAATTCTGATGTATAATAAGGATCAATCCGTTTAATATGTAAATAAGTCCATGTAATGAATGCAAAATAATCTATATAAAAAGCTATGAATTCATCATTATTGTACAATCTTCAGATAGAATTCTTCGGATAGAATTTGTAAAGAAGGTCCACGAGGTATCTCAGTAAAAATCCCCAATATACCCCCTTCGTTCCCTCAAATAAGAAGGAAGGAAATTATATCCCCTTTCAACTTTTATTTAGATTTAATTTATATATGATTATTTTGTTTCTCATTTCCGCACATTTGTTATATTAAATAGATAAAATAATAACATCGGATAATGAATTAAAAATAATACGCTTTTTAAAAAAGCAATAAAAAAAAAAGAGATATATTGTTTACCAAAAATGAATGTCAAAAGCATTTAAGAAAAATTGGTCTTAGCCCTTTAAGCGGGAGTAATGGGGGTTGCACATGTGAACTTGTCTAGAATGGATCCCGGAAAATACACCCTTTTTCACCCCAATGTTTCATGGCCGGAAAATACCCGCTTGCATGTGAACAGAGCTACAGTCGAAATGCACCGGCCACACATTTAACTGCCATAAACCTTTGGGTTGGCTGTGTGGTCTGGGCCTTCCACAGTCGAAATGCAACCATTATACCGACTTTAAATTGTGCATGTGAACGGAGCTATAGTTAACAAAGTAGTGGCGCTGAAGCCAAGCTAAGCCACCAGACAACCCTTCGATGTTTGCTTTGCTGAATCCACTAACATTTTTGGTAAACCAGTGGTTCATCTGTTATTGATTTTGTACATTTTGCCAAATAGTGGGCTTAAAACTTAAATTATCACAATTAATAATCTTGAAATGTTTGTTTATAATTGATTTTTCAAAAAGGTCATTACACAATTAACACCGTTTTGATTTAATACATGTTTACAACCATTTTGTTTTGCAATAAAGCATTGTGATTTGGTCATCAAACTGATTGGTGAGATTTTTTAGTTCCGCACTGGATGTGTCGCATGTAAAATAGATTTGATCTAATTTTAATTGGAAAATGTGTTTGATGTTACTATTTTTAATATTTATTAAAATTATATATTTATCTTTATAGGAGGGTGTAAACATGCCATTGCTCTTCTTTCATGGCTTCATCGTCGCAGTGAGGAACCCGCAGTAACATCTGTTTCTTGTTACTGGAAGTCATCAAAACTTTCAACTGTGGGTAGATCCCTCAAATATATAAAAGGGAAAAATATGGGAAAAGGCAGTGTGAATCCTTTGCCTCTAAGTGATGGATTATTCCTAAGTGCAGTTTTAACAAAGAGGAAAGCTTCAGAAAAAGATACTGTTCTAACAAAATATTTCAAGGAAGCTTCTTTTGTAGAGAGTGCATCCATGCACCATTTGCTTCTAGCCTTTTTCAGGGATCAGCATGGAACCACTGCAGATGATTTTTTATTATATTGTTGTTCCAAAATGTCTGAAACAATTTGCACCAAAGCAGCAAATGAAACAGTTCAGCAGTCAAATAGTGGTTTGTGGTTTGGGCTCCGTTATGGCAGAATAACAGCTTCAAAAGCACATGAGGGTGCTCATTGCCATACCTTTGATGGATCATTTGTGGAAAGAATTTTAGGTGCAACCACTCTTAACCCTTTCGCGACGAGTGGCACGCATACGCGCCAGCTGTGAAGTTGCAGTCAAGGACGAACGGCACTCCCGCGGGCCGGAGGAAATTTTACCCTAAAGGACGACCGGCACGTATGGGTGTTTCTATGTGGAACGTTTTAGTTTGAATGTATTTGTCTCCTAGATGGCGCTAAATGCCCGTGGAAGCAACTTAAATGTATTTTGTAGATGTTTGACCTTGGCACAAGGAGAATCCAATGAATTATTTCTCCATTTGGAGCGGTGAAACACATGGTTCTGTAAAGAAAACATAGCACTTCTCGTAGCATCAACAATTTTATAATTGAGTTCCGGGTCTCGTACTGATTTTGACTTTTATTGATTTGGTTGTTGAATTAGAGGAATATAAGAGAGGTTTTTTTTTTGAGCGGGTGGGGGAGGGGGGGGGGGGGGTAAAGGAATGTGCGGCAATGAAATGATTAGGTTATTTATGTTCTCATGGAAAGGAAGGCTGGGATTTCGTTAATATATCCCATCAAAAAGGTCCAGATATGGAATAAAAATATATAAATCGTCAGAATCGGAATGAGGCCATAAATGGATGGTGGGTATGGAGAACGCGTTGTGAAAACACTTCTAAGTGAACTTTCAGGAAAAGGATATACTTTGTATTTGGATAAATTTTTTACCTCTCCTGTACTTGCAAAGTATTTGTTGTCTAAGAATACGCATATATGTGGTACAGTTTTAAAAAATCGGAAGGACATGCCAAAGAATTATCCATCTGTACCTAAAACATATATACACTAAAATTTTTAATATTTTGATAAAAGAAAATTTGAATAAAAAATATACATCAAATAGAAAATAAGTATTTCCTTTCTTCCTGAAAAAAGTAGAATGCTGTGTTGAACGGGTGATTTTTAGTGAATTTTTTTCGAGAGTAAGGCTTAGCGCAAAAAAGTAGCCGCCTTTTACGCACATTTCGGAAACGAAGCGCTTCGTCCTTTGGGCCACGGTAGTTTCGGAATGCCGCCGTCCCGAAAGGGTTAAAGATACTGCTGCCATGGCACGGGGCAGAAAATTAGAAAAAGAAATTCGAACTCAAATTAAAAAAGAAAGGAAAATAAAAATTAAATTGTGTGGCTTTGGCACATCAGCGGAATATCCAATCATGGGAGCCTCTCCAGATGGTATTTCTGATGACTATGTTATTGAAATAAAATGCCCAAGTTCAGAGAAGGCTATTAAAAACTATATCTGCAAGGGCAAAATAACTGGAAAACATTATACACAAATCCAATTACAAATGCTGTTTTTTAAAAAGCAGCAAGGATTATTTTGTGTTGCAAGTGTGGATTTCGAAAATTCAAAGAAAATTTCAATCTTGAAGGTGCACTTTGACATGCAATATTGTGCCGATATTGTGAAGAAATGCACGACTTTTTGGAAAACTGCAATATTTCCCGTATTGAAAAATTCTGTTTTAAAATGATTTTCTATTTTGATCATTTTGACAGCGATTACTTTCAAGCATAACCTCCAATGGAAAATTAGGTTTTATTTCGAGGGTCATTTCAAAAGTAATGCATATTTGGCTTAATTTTGATACATATTATTATCAAAGGGTATATTTAATCATTGTTATTAATCAGAGTATTAAAGAAATTAATCAATAATTGTTGATTCTTTGCATTCAGTTCATTATATAAGTTTTCAATAAGATGTTTGATTCACGACAAAATAATCAGAATTTAATTATAAACAAAAACAAAATTATTAAAAAAAGTATATTGCGATGCTTCACTGTTTCAATGGCACTCGATTAATTATGTAGCTCGTTCTGTGCTATACACACTTTGTTCAGCCAAAAGCATTAAAACCATTTAATAAAATTCGTGTAAAATACATAAGTTAACTATTATAAAATGGTTAAAAAACATATGGGTAAAACATTAAAATGGCTTAAAATGAAACACTATTAAATTAACACTATTATTTAAGTGAAGCATCGCAATATATTTAACTAGCATGGCAGAAATGACAAATAGAACTGTAAAAATAAAGTAGTAATCATTCATAGAAGATTAAATCAACTTACTCTCAATATTTGTAAAACAATCTAATAATAATAATTTTTTAAAAACTTAAAATTATATCAAGAAATCATTTCATTATGTGATCACAAGGCACGATACACGGAACATGGTTCCCTCCCACACATAAAATGGCCCCACTACCCAGTGGATGATGCAATTAGAGAAAGAGTTTTATTTAAATAAATTATGTTTGTTTTTTTATTAAATGATCTTGCATATTTATAATGCCACAGGCAACAATTAATGCATAATCCAAAATTGGAGTATGGTGGTTATCTACACATGCATGTGGACCTAGCATTTTAAAATCCCGCAGCCTACATATGACACGTTCCACATGAATACGTAAAGCAGCAATTCTTTTTGATTCATTCACTTCAGCTTTAGTGCTCACTCTCGAGGTAGATACTGATGGTGGTCTAACTAGAGTGCAGCCTCTTTGTTCTAAAAGTGTTGAAATGTTTTTAAATCCTCTGTCTGCCATGACAAAAGCCCCAGGGATTAACTTTTCTAAATATCCACAGTCTTCCACAATGGCAAGATCAGATGATCGTCCACCATAACCATCTGAAATATAACTAACAAGACCATCTGGGGTGCATGAAACTAAATATTTCAGTGTATTACAATTATAGTAATTTGACCAAGTGAGAGCTTGCTGTACAGGATTACTGGGTTTTTCAATTTCAATTTCCATGCAGTCAATAATCGACACAACTTTAGCATATCTTGCACGAAAAGAAATTGGCAGATGTGCAAGTATGTCTTTCTCCTTTGGCCACATGATCAGTTCCTGCATTAATTTTGCTATCAGTGGTAGAGACTTAGAAAACATCCTACTGATTGTGCTGACTGACAATCCAAAGTCAATTGCCAATATTGTAAATGCGGTATTCAAACGCAGCTTCTTTAGGGTAATGTATATATGGGTGGTAGGCAGAGGAGCTTGTTCACTTAACAATTTTATTAAGTAAAAACTTTTCTTAGGCAGACCTAAGAAAAGCTTGGGGTCCTTCTCGATACTCATAATAGTTCCTGTTATCATGTGCTCTTTGTATTTTTTGCTTACGCACTCTTCATTTTCTGAACTATAATTTGATAAATTTTCACTTGAACACTCAAAATCACTCCCTGATTCTGCAGACATCTCACTTTCATAAATTTTTGTTGCTTTTTGTGGTGAAGTATGTGTTCCAACATCTGCACATATTTTAATGGGGGAACAAGCAACAGAACTAACTGGAATAACTGTGTTAGTTCCCTTGCTTCTAAATGGTTTTTGTATGTTCACTTGGATGCACTTATCTTTAACTTCATCTATTACTCCTTCCTCAACTTCATCTATTAATCCTTCCTGAAAGTTGGAAGTAGATGGTAATGGCATTGGTGTAGCTGAAAGTGCTTTCTGAACTAAATCCATGAGTTTCCTTTTCTTGGCCCCTTTCCTCTCAACCGAAGGTATTACATTTCTTCTCTGGCATTCAAAAATATGCGGAACTATCCCTACTTTTAGTTGTAGTCGCTTCACATCTTTGGTGAGGTTCCATTGCCAATAATTCTCCATATCTTCCTTTAACTGAAATATAGAGAGGAATCAAGAAACAGTTCTGAAAAAACAAAAAACAGTTGCATTTATAGTTTGATTTAATGTCTCCCATTATAAAGTTAAAAGGATTTATCGAAACTTAAAAAAAAAATTCATAGAATATTCTGTAACATGTCAAATTATATTATTTTGATAGAATTGGAAGAATAAAAGCATTATAAGAGATAGTTTATTTAATTTTTCGTCTCCCCCTCCCCCCCTCCAAAAAAAGGAATATTTTATTTAGCAGATGAAGGGGGGGGGGGGGGGACACTGGGATTTTGTGTTCTGTATATGGGGACAAAAGTTGATAGAACCATTACTGTATAAACACTGCATAAGTTGAAGATATAATGCATTTATACTGACAAATAATAGTTAAAGTAGTATATATATCAGTAGTATAGACATATCAGTATATACATAGCAGTAGTATTAAATTTTATAAATATCCAGCATATTTAGTAAATGGTATAGTTAATAAGTTTCGATTAGCCTAAAATTCTCATAATCTATCTTTAGTATCTTATTTTGCAGTATTTTAGCCGTACTACTTTAGCCTTTATATACTTTTTTAGCTGTACATAATCTCTCCTTAGTATCTTATTTTAGCCATATCAGTAGTATATACATATAGTATATACATATCAGTAGTATTAAATTTTATAAATATCCAACATATTTAGTAAATGGTATAGTTAATAAGTTTCGATTAGCCTAAAATTCTCATCTCTCCTTAGTATCTTATTTTAGCCATACTTCTACATTCTCTTGAATTTAATATATTTTCATCTCTTTATTTTGCACCTTTACTATAGAATATCTCATTTTATTGTCTTTACGCAGTATGGTTTTTATTACTCTCTTTGGCAACAGCAGATCTCATCTTTTCATTTCTGCATATGGCAACATTGGTCTAGTCATATATTGCTCGTCATGGTTGTACTTTTGAAGTGTATTTTAAGGTATTTATGTTTTATTCTTTTCCAATGCTTGTCGTCCATATAACACAAGTTTATAGATAAAAATCTATCTTGTGTTTCAGAAACAAGCATTTTTGTGTTCATTTCGAAGGGATATATGGACTTGGAAAATAATTTTTTCAAAATGAACTAATCTTAAGCCTACGCTCTTAAGCCTATGCTAATCTTAAGCTCTTCCACGTGAAAGCTTTTTTGCTTGATTTTTTTTGTTTTCCTATTTTCATTCCTCACCTTAATTTGTTGATCATCTTTGTATTTATAACCTGCATTATGCTTTATAATTTCCTCTTTATGGTTGTATTTCTTTCATTTCTTTGTATTTTGTAGAAAATTTTAGGATAGTGTATTATGAGTTACTAATTACATTCTACCATTGGATTTACAATTTTATATTTTTATATCAGTAGTGTATATATATCAGATAAATATTGATAAGATATATCTTTATTTCACAAATGAGGGTTGCACAACTTATGATCACAACTTATTTGTTACACAAGGAATGGCAGCCATTTATTACTATAAATTACTATATAATGTTAACATTTCTATTTATACAATAGATATCATCAAAAAGAAATAATTATAAATTAATGTGCCATTGTTTATTTCAATAAATTGATTGATTAAGGTTTGATTCTATGTTTTTAAAACTTATTATTTTTAGATACAAGCTAGAGTATGTTTTATTGTTCAATCCCTAACTTGACCACAAAATTCTTTAATTTTAAATTACTATTTACACAGGATTATTTATAGTTTATTATTGATCCAAGCAAGATCGTATCCAGGATTTGATTTCGGGGCGGAAACCCACATTTCATATCTTGATGGATCTTTATCTTTTCAATGTTTACTTTTTCATTTTGGGGGAGTTGAACCCCCGAAAAAAAACCTTGGTTACGGCCATAAAGCCAAGTAAATAATATTTAAACAGAAGCAAATGTTTACTTACCGAAAAATGATCTTCACAACACCAAAGAGATGTTTTATTCGATAATTTTGGATTTTTCTGCTCGTCCCTTTTCATTGCTTTAGTCCATGCTTTTCGTTTAACTGGATCTTTTGGAACATTAAAAAACAGCTTATCAACTGAATTAACCGTTGTATTTGTGCAGCAAGGTACTAAACAGTACTTGTAGATCGGTTTTAGAATCTCACTCATTATAAAAATATGATAAATAAAATATTTTGTAGGAGAATCAAGTGAGCACCTCTCGGAATCCACAGTAAACAGTGTATTGCACTCGTTGTTTACATGAATAGTGATTAGTGACGTCACAAGAGCGGCCATTACAGAAACGGTGTTTTCGCGCCGGATTGCAAAGTGCGCGTTTAAACATTTTTATATTAATTATCTAAGTTCAAAAATTAAAAAAAAAATATACTATCATTCATGATTTTTTCTCTACTACACGATAAAAAAAAAAAAAAAAAAAAAAACGTGAAAATTCCTCATTTTAACCAAAGGTTTGCATCTTAAATTCCAGACAATGCCAGTTATTCTTGCTAGTATACTATAAATAAGAGCTGTGATTTTAAGCATCTTTACTTTTTTATATTATTGCTTGGAGAAATAATATACTATATAAAGAAATATAATATATATTGAGATAGATAATATATATAATATAGAGAAATAATACATTAATAATATTAATACATTTTTAATTAAGTATTACAAAATGTGAAATTTTTACCTTCACATTTATATTTTATTTAACTTAAATTGAAAATTTTTTGTTATTTAAATTTTAATATTATTCAAGTGCATTTATTTATTTTAATTTATATCTATTTAGTTTTTAGAACTTGGCATAAAATCATTACTTTTATATAGTGAATGAGCATGCATATGTCTGTATTATATATTTTATAATATTTTTTTGGCATCTTATAGTTTAAGGGAAAAAAAAAAAAAAAGCAGAGATTTTTTATAATTTGATAAAATATAAAAATTAAATGAATGATTACTTAATTATTTAAACAGCAAAGTTTTGTGTTGATCATAGTATACATTCGAAAGTTAAGAGTCTGTATAAATGGTTCAGCTGAATAGTGATACTTGCAAACTTCAAAATAATATGAAGTAATAAACTTCACATGCCTTTATTATCTACTAAAAGCACATGGCACATCTTTCTCTTGCAGATTATAGATTATCAATCCCTGGAATCTTAAACATGTAACACATTTTTTTAACTGATCATCTTGAAATTCAATGCCAACCTGGATTTTGTATAAATAAATCATTTTGCAAAGGTTGGTGTCAATTAAAGTATGTGTTCAAAAGTTAGATCTTATACAAACGAGCTAAATAATTGAGCTAAATGATGATACTTGCATACTTATATGAAACTTGCTGTAGACTTGTATAAGAATTGTGTACTATGCATTAATAGTTATCATGGAACTTATATATATTGTGGCCTTTTCATTAGTTAATCAATTAGTTTACAAATCAAACTTTATATTTTGCATATTTACTAATTCTAGTACATTAATTACTATTAGAGTTTTCATGTTTCATACAAATAAAATGCACAAAATACAAAATATATAAAGCTTGAAATCATGATTTATGCAATATAAAATGTTCTTAAATATTAAAAATATAGCATAAATCACAGAATTTATAATAACAAAATTAAATAAAAATACATATTTCTACACTTAATTCTAATAATATTTAACTCTTCTTACGTTGATAAGTAATGGAGAATTCCATATCCTGGATCACTGCCAGTCATTTGAACTTTAAATGGTCTTAAAACCAATTGATATTGTAGCTCTGGACCCGTATAAATTGCATTATCCTCAGCAAAACATATCTGAAGAAACTTAGCTTTTCCATCTTGAAATAACAGTTAATAGTTAAAATAGAATAGGTAAAACACAACTGTTAAAATATTTGTATGCAGGTATAGTAAAATGAACAGCATTAAGGAAATAAAAACTTACTGAGATCAAAAGAAAACTGCATTTCTTCACAATTTTTTTTCAGTTGGTGAATTTTGAAATTGCAGTTAGATATCAACTTAGGAGCCCCATATGCCGAAATAGTGAAACCATTAACCAAACTGTAAAAAATGAAATGATAAGCTATAAATCTGATATTTTTTTTAACATAAATATAAAACATATATCTTGGGTATTTCAGTTAACTATCTCAGTGTTAAAATATTTTTTTTATAAAAAAGTGTTTTATATCATTTTCAATCAACTATATTTGCCATTCTTGCATTAAGCATTGTTATGTGATATTTTGTGGCCATTTTGCAGCATGTTTTATATTTGCTATTCCATAATTGATTAATAAATTTGTACCACACTTAGCAATTGGCATGCATACAGAGGACCAAGTTTGATTGCTGACCTGAGTACATTTTTTGTTCTAAAATTTAAGAGGTAGACATATATAAAAACACATTTGTCTTTTCCTCCAATTTCGGTTTTGATGGAAATATTTCAATATGGGAATTTTGTGTCAAATTCTTGAAATATTAAGAAATGTTTTTGGTAAATTTTAAAGTCAAAATACCTAGATTATAGATAGCTAGATAGCAAACAAGTTTTTTCCCTGTTGCACATAACTTTCTTACCTGCTTACCACCTACATTTGCTACAAGTATGTATAGTTATATTTAAATGTGCTGAAATTTCAAATATGAACCATTTTCACAATTTCTGTACTCTCTGAACTTTTCAGCTTATGAGAAGCAGTAAAATTCACAAATAAATAAATAAATATGTATGTATATATATATATATATATATATATATATATATATATATATACAATATAAAACTTGAAAAATTGCTACAATTTTTAGTGAATTGATTAAAAAGCTAAAAGCAAAAAATAATTTATGATACAACTTGTAAAGCGCTATGCTGCAATTTTACATGTGTATACCTATATAAATTCTCAAATAGGACAAGTAACAATGTACTCGTAAAATTTCTAGAAGAGTGATGGAAGTAACGACCGGAGGGAGTTGCAACCCCTAAAACTCCGGTTAAAGCTTTCTTCCGCCATGGCAAACGCTCCCGGTAGCCGATACTCCCTACACTATTTTCTTCATGACTCTTATAAAACAGTAAAAATTACATACATACATATACACTTTCAATAACATGTACATCTTTAAAAGTTTACTATTCTACGCTAAAGTTTACTATTCTACGCTTTTAGCATAGAAGCTTAAACATTCATCAAACACATAACATGAATCAGTAAAGTTAGAAACATGAACAGAAACAATCCACCAGACTACAGAATGGCAGCTTACTTCCAGAATCAAAAGTTTGTGCAGTTAAATAAAGAATCAAAAGTAAATTTTTGGCTTACAAACAATTTCAAACTTTAGAGAAAGCATTGCTAACATAAACATTCGTTATGTACATAATATGAATACATAGTACTAATACATATGCAAAAAAAATCTACCAGACAAAATAATGATAATCTATTTTTAACATCCGAAATTTGTGCATTTAAACAAAGTAAAATTTTGGTTTACAAAAATTGCAAAGCTTTGAAAAATGCATTCCTATTATAAACATTTATTATGCACATAATATGAATTTGCAATGCTAGAAACATAAACAATCTACCAGACAAAATAATTATTACAACACTAAAACTGTATCTTGTACGAAAAATACTTTACAAAACTTCTTTGAAGAAAGCAGGCATATATACCAGTTAGGTAATGACAATCGTTTTGAAGATATTATAAGCCCCTTCTTCGGGCCAAAAGAAGTATGTACACTTACCAACCATTGAGAATGAACTGTGATGAGACAAGCAAAGAGCAATTCAAAGAGCTTTTGCAAAATTCACTAGCGAGTGGTATAAACCATTGAAAAAACAACCATAAACATTCCTTCCTTCTTAATTCCAGTCTCATCCACTGGTTTTTCTTAATAGACAAATCAATTGATACTTTCTTTTAGTTGATGAAGTTAACTCATATAGCTTCTCAAACTGGTCCTTTCCTTCTTTCTGCGTTATATATACTTTTTGACCAAGTCTCAACAACTATTAATTTTATAGTAGTTTGATTGATGTAGGTTACTTTTGTAATGTAACACTTTCCAACATAGTTGTAAAGTGTTTATAACTTTGGTCAATCTGTCTGTCTGTTTGCACGATAAATTTTGTAAAAATGACTTTCAAAATGACCTTTTAGTATGTTGTTGAGACAGTCTGTGGGATATTTGGAGATAAAAATAAATAATATCACACAATTAGTTTCAAATTTAACACAGGTTAAAAAAAGGAAATACATTGAACCCTATGGGACTTAACTTTCAATCATTTAAGCAGAGTTAAAATTCGTAAATTGCTTAGAAAATTTCAGGATATTATACAAAAAAAGGTGTAAAAAAATGTCAGCAAAATATGTTGGTTAGTGTTTAAATAAAAATTGAAATAATAATTACACACACCCATATTATATGAACCAATATATGAAGAGATCATGTGACTCATTGCAAAATAAAATATGGCTTCCATTTTTCCTACGGTGTATACTGTAGATGTAAACCAATTTACTTCTGCATATTATTTGTGTATCCAAATTCTGTGCCAATGTAATTACAATATTTTTAATTTTAAATGATCACTAAACTTTGATTATTCTTACAACGAAGCCTAATTCCTATAGCATGTAGAATGCAAGCAAATCAAGCAATTGTAAGATGAGTTGTATTGCTTAATTTTCATCACATAAAATTATTTAGCTCTGGAGTCTGGAATATAAGTGATATGAATGAAATATTCATTTATTTTGCAAAGAAAGGCAGGCAATTTATAAATTGAAATGGTTTGCCATAGTTACAACAATTTTGAAGAACTAATTTAACATGAGATAAATAAACAATTTAGTTTCTATAATAATGAAATATTATAATTGTGATGTAATATTAACTGCAAAAGCATAGTAAACACTTCGCAAATTATTCTTTCAATGACATTATTTGAATAAAGTTCATTTTGTACGACTGGCACTGTCTTTTTCGATGAAGTTTTAAGATTAATTTTGTCGATAGCAATTTTTGAAGCAGCTTAAACTGTAAATAAAATTGCATTTCAGTTGGAAAGTGATTCATAATTAATGCTTTATGCATGATTGATCTTATTTTCTGTTTTGTTTGTATTGTGTTTTGTTTGTCTGTAATTGTTTTATCTTCAATTCAACTGGTTGATGCAAAGTGATAATTAGAAATCAGCTTTAAATCAATGTAATTTGTCCTGTTTGGTGGCTATTTTGGCTACAGATCAGAAATTTGGAAAATTCCAAAATACGGTAAACCATTGGTCCAGAGTAATTCGAATAATCAGCATATTACTGTATCAAATAATATTTCTTAATTGGACAACTTTACTTTTTGTCATTATTTTTATTAAAAATAATGTATTTAGTTAAAACTATATTCAAATTTTATCAATAATCCAGAATCTTCAAAGTCCGGATGATTTTGTATTTTCGAGGTTGTATTATAATATGTTAATGCAAAGAAAAAAATATTTTTTTTTTTCTATATTATTAGTAAAAATAGGGAAAATGACAGCCAATATGCTTAAATATGGGTTTGTTGAGTAAGTAATTGTGAGGGATTTTATAATTTTAGGTAGATAGTTTTGCATTCAGTGTGTTTTGTGATTCTAAATACAGCAATATTTTATGACACTGAAGTGAATATATGACATAAAGTGATTTTTAAATTATTTGAAATGGATTATTGCTCATTATAAAAAAAAATAAATTTATTCCCCATAAAACATGATTTTTAATGCTTGTTTCCTGAATTTCAAAAGGCATTAATAAAATACATAAGAGAAATGTACGTAAAATGAGTACACAGATGCAATTTTAAAATGCCTGTGACTACAGGTTGAAAAACTGCTATACATGTAATTTTAAATTAACTAAGGTAATTGTGGCCAACTATTTCTAGTTGACTAAGAGGATTTAAAACAAATTTATTAAAGAATCACCAATAAACATAATTAGCTATAGACTGGATGTTGATCATGCAGCTATTTTAAATCATATTCATGAAAATAACAATATTATAGAACTGGATGTTTGGTACACATCTGTTAATTGAAAGTTATTTGAAGGGTCAGTAAAAAAGCCAAGCATTTGTTCTTCCTTAGTTTGGAAAGAAAAACTAGTAAATGAAACATGAGAGAACATTTTAAAAAATACTTCAACCTCATTCATATACAGGGGGGGAAAAACACGTTTCAAAGTTATCAGAAAAAGATGGGAGTGGATATTAAAACGTGGTGGTGGAAATTTAAACAAAGATGAAACACATTCAAATGGGTATTAAAAATTAAAACTGAAATTTTATGAGTCAAGCAAAATTAAATTTTCTTGAGTGATTTAGAAGATGATCATCTATTTAAACTATATGCCTATGCATTTGCTGTAAAATATGCTGATACACTGCAGTACCCCTTGTTTTATATTCGTTGTAGATCAGAGGACCATAAATAATCTAGATACTCAAAAATATTGATTCAAAATAAAATATTGAACATTTCAAGATATGTAATTGACTAATATTTTAGCATATTAAAATATAACATTTTTATAATGATATAAATTAACAAGAAAGATCAATCGTGCATAAAGTATTGATTATGAAACACTTTCCAACTTCAATGCAATTTTATTTAAACATCTCTAAAATGTGATACATTCCTCGGTAATATTTTTTAAATTATCACAATACTACATTAATTTATTATATTTGAAAACTTAAAACTTCATCGAAAAAAATGAACTTCATTCAAATGACGGCATTGAAACATAAATTGCCTGGTTTAAACATCTTTAAAATGTGATACATTGCTCGGTAATATTTTTAAAATTATCATAATACTACAGTAATTTATTATATTTGAAAATTTCAATGAAAACAAATGAAATTTATTCAAATGACGTCATCATAACACGCCTGGCTCTCTATATAAAAGCAGCATTTCATTCACAAACATTTTTCCATTCATCACAATACTATAATAATTTATTTTATTTAAAAACTTAAAACCATGGAGGTACAAGTAATTTAACTCTATGCTTGAAACTTCATCGGAAAAATCGTTTTCTGTGCTTCTCTGTTTTAGGACGGATACAACACTAAATATGAATTAAAAAAAACTTTAAAAGTCACGATTTTGACACAAGATGGATGATATATTTTACTTTGAAGTGGGTCACGTGATCTCTTCATATAAAGGTGTAATTATTATTTCAATTTTTATTTAAAAAACTACTGAATATATTTTGCTGAATTTTTTTTTTATATATTTTATGAGATAATTTGAATATTTCTTAAAACTTTCGAAGCAATTTCTAAATCTGCTTAAAGAATGTTTGAAAAATTAGGTCCCATAGGGTTCAATGTATTTCATTTTTTGAACCTGGGTTCAATCCAAAACTAATAGAGTGACATTATTAATTTATATTCCCATAAGTTCCACAGACCGTCTGAACAACATACTAAAATTTCATTTTAATAAAGATCATTTTTACGGCAGTTATCATGCTAACGGACAAACAGACAGACAGAATGAACAAAGTCATAAACACTTTTCAACTATGTTGTAAAGTGTTAAAAATTAGCAAGATAGATGACTAATAGAAAAACATGTCTCTTCATAAAATGTTGTATGATATTATAAAACTGCTATTAATAAAAGCAAAATTATATGAATCAAGTGATTACCCAACATTAATTACACAAATTGAATTACACACCTTATAACTAATAATTTGCCTAATCCTTAGTATCTCATAAATTTTAATCTGGCAGAATTATTTTAAATATTGGCATAGAACTTTGATTAAGAGAAGTATTTTTGAATTTGTGAATTGCTGAATTTTATATTTATCATTATCCTTTACAAATTTCCTACATGCTAATTGATACTTGGGGGTGCAGTTAATTTCAAATTATAAATATTCGGTTATCAAATATTCAGAATTCAACCTTTTTATAAGGAGACGAATATTTCGCATTTAGCATAATCTTGACTCTATGCAAATGTGTTTTAATATAAAAAAAAAATGTAAAATTAAAAATATTTTATTAAATTTTTGAGTTTACACATTAATATAGAAAATATTTAGTAGTATCACAATTTTTAACCATTCAAATATTTAAACAAGAAAGATCAATTATGATTAAGTATTGATTATGAAACACTTTCCAACTGAAATGATCCAATTTTATTTAAACATCTTTAAAATGTGATATATTCAGCTTTCATATTTTTTAAATCATCACAGTATAACAATAATTTATTATACTTGGAAACTTAAAACTTTATCAAAAAAGTCAATGCTATAAATCGTCTGCTTCTCTATGTAAAATCAATGAATATTTCATTCATATCACTTATATTTCAGACTCCAGAGCTAATTAATTTCACGTGATAAAAATTTAACAATTCTTATAGAACTCATCTTACAATTGCTTGATTTGTTTACATCCTGCATGCTATAGAAATTAGACTTCATTCTAGACATAATCACAGTTTAGTGATCATTTAAAATAAAAAAAATATTGTAATTGCTTTGGCACAGAATTTAGATACACACATAATATGCAAAAATAAAGTGGCTTTATGATGGATGCAATACTAAATATAAATTAAAATGGTCTGTAAAAATCATAATTTTTACACAAGGAAAAAAATGGATGCCATATTTTATTTTGAAATAAGTCATGTGACTTTTTTTTCCTTTTTTAATCAAATGGCCAGGCACTTGACTTTCATCATTCACCTATACATCGGCCAGAAACATGAACCATTTAGTCGTCCTAGTATGTTGCCCCAGGCGCACCAGAGGGGGGCGGAACACACTGCGCCCAACAACACAACATCCATGCCTTACATCAGGGGTCTCCAAACTTTTAGCATAAGGGCCACAATGACTCCTCCACTAAGTCCCAAGGGCCAGAGTGCAAGAGCCCAAGGGCCAAGAGTGCAGAACATTTAAAGGGGATATCAATATTTCCTGATTTAGTCAAGTAATAAGGCAATGTGTATAATTTGCAATGAAACAATATCAGTCCCCAAATAATACAATATAAAACGTCATTATGAGACTAAACATTCTCAGAATTACTCCAAATCTACAGGAAGCCTACGGTTAGAAAAATATGAATCTTTGAAAAGCGGGTTGAAATCTCAGCAATTTTTGTTTAAGAAAGTTAATGCTGAACAAGAAGCAGCAACTCGTGCTAGTTTCCGCGTGGCTCATTCAATAGCGAAACATGAGAAACCATTAATTACAGTTAAAATGTTCAATTTAATTATGTATGTCAGTTATTGTGTTTTTTAATTGGTCATTAAATAAAAACATGCATTATAAATTTTACAATGTAATCAAAATAAACTATGACGGGCTGGATACCGGGCATGTCCGGCACGCTACCGCGGGCTGGATTGGTGGTGCTCGCGGGCCGGTGTTGGCCCGCGGGCCGTAGTTTGGAGACCCCTGCCTTACATGGGACTAGAACCCACAACGCGGCAGTTGAACGATCGCTTGGAAACGTTCGCCTTGACCACCGCGTCGGTATATAATAAGTCACATGATCTCTTCATATAATATGGGTGTAATTATTATTTCAATTTTTATTTAAAAAACTACCTAACATATTTTCTGAAATTTTCTTTACATATTTTATGTGACGATTTGAGTATTTCATATGATTTTTGAAGCAATTTGTGAATTTTAACACTGTTTAAAAAATGTTTGAAAAATTATGTCCCATATAGTTCAATGTACTTCATTTTTTCAACCCGGGTTAAATCCAAAAGTAATTGGGTGAGATTATTCATTTTTATTTCCATGTGTTCCACAGACAGTCTCAACAACATATTAAAATTTCATTCTGATAAAGTCATTTTTACGGCAGTTATGCGAATGGACAGACAGACAGAATGAACAAAGTCATAAACACTTTACAACTATGTTGGAAAATGTTTAAAAAGAACCTTGTGTAAAAAGTTTAATATGATATATTATAAATGTAAAATTGTCATTTGTTGAACATTTTATAATTTTCAATTTTAAATAATAAATAAAATATACTCTATTATTTTTCAATACCTTGAAATACATATAAAATTTTGCAGACATTATGTCTTCATTCCAAAGTGAAACAAAAATAACAGTGTGAGAGATAGTTTTATATTTCCTTAAAGAATCTCACAAGTATAAATTTCTCTCTAGGTATAAATCCAAATTGAACTTTTCATTTTTAACTGTTTCTAAAATTCTTATCAAATAATTTTAAAAGGCTAGAATAAGAAACACTAAGAAAAAGTTATCCCCCAAAAGGAGCCTACATAAATGTTATTCTAATTAAAATATTTTCTTTAAATTGACTGAAAAATCTTAATATATCAAATGGTTCAATACGGAAATATGAAAATAGCATCCTTTCGAAATAACATTTAAATATTTTGAATGGATTAATTGAGAAAAAATTTTATGCCATTTTATTTGTTATAAATTTTAAATACTATTCAAAATACATTTAGACAGTCTGTTAAGGAACAATGTCTGATTAAAAAATGGCTGCCTTTGAAAAAATCAAAGTTCAGAAACAAATAAATTGATCAAACAAATAAATCAAACGATTTGTAACATTTGGATCAAGCTGAATGACTTTTATACCAATGATTTAATAAGTTTGCTTTCTGTATGCTGAAATTTGTAATATAAAATTTGTGTTTACTATACTGTAATAAAATTATGAAAATAAAAGTAAAAGTTTTTCATGAATTCTTTTGATCACTAAGACACAACAATAGCTGGTCATACACACACATTTTTCCAACGTAGAATAGCAGAACTTTTATTTTAATGAAAAGAAGAATGTTAATTACAGAAGGTCATTTGCACTTTATGGAAACGATTTTGATAATTAATTTTTATGCATAAAGGGCATATTTCTTGTGGCGTATCTGATAGTCTTGATTCTTGATTATAGCTCTAGTTCGAATTTTTAATGAAAGTAAACTTTTTCTTAGAACCGTCATGTCAATTTTATGCCACTCCTCTTGGGTTGTTTTCCAAAGTCCATTCAGTGTTCTTGGATGCCATTTTCCTACGACTCATTTTAACAAACCGTAAGTGCAAAAGTCCATAGAAGCATCAGGTGATTTTACAGGTATTTCATTAAATGGGATACATTTTATTCCTATTTCTGATTCTTTCTTTGCTAAACATGTGGCAGTTGACTTGTATGTGTGACTAGAGGCTTTGTCCATATTGTGGTGACGGTTTTCCCCTTGTTTATGCTTCTGGCTTAATTACTTGATAAGTGCGTAATTTCAATATCATAATTCATCCATTCAGTTGCTAATATTGTTTATAATTTGACAGCGCAGAAGATTTCTTTCACTTAAGCCAATTATTTATTGTTATTTTTATTGCACAGATGATTTCTTCTACTTAATCACATAATTTATTGCTATTATTATTGGGGAATGTTCTAGAAGGTTGTGGAAGTTAACGGTCAGCGTAGGAGATGATAAAAAGAGGAGGTAGTTTAGAAAAAGGAGAGAGAGAAAGAAAGAGGAGAGAGTGAAAAAACTCCAGGAGACACTGAGAGCAGAGGAGCAGGGAATCGGGAGAAATTTCCCAATGGATTAAAAACAGATTTTTGCTCCTGGAGGATTATGATATTATTGGCTTATGTTTTCTTACAAATTTGCTTAAATGGTTCTAATTTGCGTATTGTGGATTTTAACATTGTGCATACAAAGGTCCATGGAAGGATTCCACATTTATGCCATATATCCATCCCTTCCCCTCGGAGTGATCCTGTGCTTTCAACTTGCATAATAATATGTTTTAAGATATATATTAATGCCGGAAGACTACTGTAAGTACATTCTTACCTATTTTTGCTTGAGGGAGCTGATTTTTGATTCAAGGTTACATCTGACAGTAACTATAACATCTTGCAGAAATATAAACTCTCAAGCTCCAGTAATTGATTGCATGAAATTAATTAATGTGTAACGGCATGTTTTCATCTGCTAATATCAGAGAGATATTTTGATTGATCTCACCTTTTAATGTTTGTGTGAAATGAAAAATATATATATTACTTAAATAAAATTGTGTACATGCAAAAATTCTCAGGAGTAGTTAATTTTTCTCCACTACATTAATGATTAACAGTATTGTTCTTTAGTTTAATTATTATTATTTGTGTGGGTCCATGTTTTGGGTATATCCCCAAGCACAGAGCGTGAACCTGGAAGTATCACTATACTTTATCACGTGCCATGTTTCACAATTGTAAATAAATGTTTTAAAACTCTTCTACCTATGCAATATTCATCTAATAAAATATTCATACAATTATTATACGATATGTGTTCAGAAGAACACCCCCTTCACCACAATATGAAGCTCAAATTTATTGATGTCCTTTCCATATAAGGCTGGAATTTCTTCTTCAAAAATTGGTTCTAAAATATCCTGCTGATAGTAGAGTGAATTAATTTTTATCTTTACTTGAGACTTTTTTGAGTTTTAATTTACCATTGTAACAAAATCCTGTAACTATCATGAATCCCTTTGGGAACTTTTCTGTACATTGACAAAGCCATTTCGTACGATCATTTTTGTCAGTTGAGTAATAGAATTTTTTTTTTTTTATTACAGTCACTTAAATATGCCCATGCCTCATCGAGTGTTACCACAAATTTCCATTTACCAGCAACTAGGTGTTTTTCATATAATTTTCTACAATTTGTTTTTCTTTCAGAAATATGCTTTGGCAAAAGCAGATGAACTTTAGATTTAAACAACTTTTTTAACTTCAAATCTTTATGAATGATTTTACTTACAGTGCCAGAAGACATTCCCAGTTTCGATGCAATGGATCTTTGAGTTGGTGGTTTTTCTTTTAGGAACAGAGACTTCACTTTCTTGATATTTATCCACATTCGAACAGTCTTAGGATGCGATTTTGCGGCCAGTTTTTCATTTTTACGTTCAGCTAGACGCTTTTGCCCTTTCAAATTTAATATATTAAAAATACCTTTCTTTGAAATGCAATAACCATAATTTTTACACAGCTTTACAATTTGTTGATACGAATATTTTTCCTCGGAAAGTGCATTTACGTAACCTTCAAGCCATGGAGCCATTTTCAAAATAAATCTTTTATTCCACATTCCAATCAAAACAAAACAGTAGCAGACTATTATACTGAAAATGTCAAATATTTATTTCAAAATGCTAACAAGAAACATAAATACAAAATCATTTCCATACAGTGTGAATGACCTTCTGTAGTGGGTATTGCCACACACCACTATTCCATAAATAAAAGGAAGAGCAGGTTCAAAGTGCTTCATTTGTTTGGATTTCATTTCCTGTTCATACAAGCAGCAAATGAACATAGTGTCAATCACATCACATTGTGTCACAGTACTTGATGGCTGGAGGGCCAAATCCTGCCAAGCCTTTATTTTGTGGCCCTAAAGCTATGCAAATGAGAAATGGAAATTTGTTGGAAAAATAAAGAAATGAAAGAAATATAGAAATATTTTTCTATATTAATATTTGAAGAAATAAAAGAAAAAAGTTTTATCATTTGCTGTACATGATTCTTAAAATTCACTGCCCCAACACTTTGCAAAAGTAGGGAATTGTATCCCTTCCTATAAATGCCACCTCATATTTATCTTTATATGCATTATAGTTGCTTATGTTTTTGCTAACAACTACATTGAATATACGAAGTCTGAACAAAAAGTATCTGACCTTTTTTTATTATGCCAACCTTTTACAGCATGCAAAAAGGACTAATGCATCATATGACCTTGTACCCTACAGCGCATGTGTGATTTTTTACATAACTGCTCTGTCATTCAGTTGCTGTTAGGTGGTTGTTATAACAGTGTGTGTACTGTGTGTTCGTCACAATCGTGTTTGGGGTGAAAATGGCAGAACATGTTGATCAAAGGATAGGCATTAAATTTGCCATAAACTTGGTGATAAGCAATCAGAAACAATTGAAAAGATAAAGAGGGCTTTTGGTAATAAAGTTATGGGTGTTATGCAAATTAAAGAGTGGTATCATCATTTCAAAGATGGCTGAACATCATTCGAGAGTGATGAACATTCTGGCAGTCCCTCACCAGCATAAATCTCCAAAAAATCAAGAGAGTGTGGTGAATACTGATGGAAGACTGTAGAGTAATAATTAGAGAGATTGAGAGTGAAGTAGGAATTTCATTTGGTACAGTGCAAACAATTCTGACTGACAATATTTGCATGCACCATATTGTCTCAAAATTTGTTCCAAAACTTCTCACTCATGATCAGAAGGGAAGATGCCTGCAAGTTGCACGTGACATGCTGGAATGCACCAACTCTGACCCTTATTTTATGAAAAAATCATAACAGGAAATGAGTCCTGGGTCTAGAGTTATGTCCCTGAGACAAAGACACAGTCACCTCAATGAAAAATGCCAGAGTTTCCATGGCCAAAGGCACGCCAATCACGAAGCCATGTGATGGCTGTTTTCTTTGATTACTAGGGTGTAGTACTTCATGAGTATGCTCCACAAGGACAGACCATCAACAAAAAGCACAACTTGTCTGTTCTCCACTATCTACGAGATGCTGTTAGATACAAGACCTCAACTCTGGCAAAGTGGTGACTGGTTGATTCATCACGATAATGCCCCAGCCCATGTATCACACCTCATCCAGAACTTTCTAGCAGAACACAGCATTACATAAGTTCAGCAGCTTCCCTACTCCCCAGACATGGCCCTATCCAACTTTTGGCCGTTTTTTAGACTCAAGATGTTACTCAAAGAAGAGATTTTATGCAGAAGACATCAAGAGAAATTTTTTTTTCCTGACCTATGATTGGATGATATTTTATTAGACCTCATATACCTTTCTACAGGCAAATCTGTCTAGTCTTGGAATGACTCTAATGTACCAAATGTTTTTACATGCTTCTTACAAAAAATTGAATATATTAATGTAAATTCGAATAAATAGTATTTCAGTTACAAATTTGAAAAGAGGCCATTGAAACATTTTTAAGGTAGGGGTTGGGTAAATACATGGCATGGTCACACAATTGTTGAAATGTGTTGTCTAGTGCTGTAAATATGATAAATTCAAAGTATGTTTGAATGCCTTTGATATCACTGTCATCATCATTTTTTAATACATAAAAACTGTTCACTGGTATAACGAAAAACATTTCAAACTTGTCCAGTCTACGATAATAATCACTTTATTCATCCATACTGCAACATAAATTACTTTACCACTGATCTAAAATATGTATTTTATGCTGAAAATTCTTATATGCAGTAAGGCAGTTGTGCAATTATTGTGCACTGTATTGATAGATGACGTATAACAGATGATGCCAATATATATCATAATCTATGCAATTATACCTGTACTACTTATATTCTCATAGATTAGAAAATATACTTGTGTATTTATACACAAGTACAGTGCACAACTTTAATGCAATATATTGCATTAAAGTTCATCAAGTACAATAATTGTTGATTACAACTAACTACTATGTATAATAAATTTGGAAGTCTTTGTAGTGACTGATAATGTCAGTTTTACTATATAATTGGTTTCAAATCAATTGTACATAATAACCTCAAATAGAACAAGACTGCAAGACCAATTACCACAGATACTTCCTAAGTCGTAGAACATAGTAAGTTTTTATTTTATTTTAGTACAGGAAATAGATATTCACAGTTGATTTGCTTTATTTAATAAGAGCAAAACTGGTCCAGCAATATCAATGGCTGAATTAAGAGTAGTCTAAGCTTTGAATTCTAAGAATAGTATATGTTATAAAGTTATGAATGAGAAAATGAATACTCTATTGTCAGCAAATATCAGGGCAATGTACAAAACATTTTCAATCTATATCAATAATAACTGACAGGTATATTAGCTTCATGGCTGTAGACTTGGGGAAAAAAAAAAGATTGAGTTGTCAAATTTTGAATAACATATAACATTACACATACAATATTATATTTTCAAAATTAAGCTTCAATGATGAACAGAACAATTGAACAATCAGATTTCATATTCGATTAAGTAGAGTAATCTGATATATGGAAAATAAAATTTGAATAAAGAGCAAATCAACTTCATCTATTAATACATTGATAGTTACAATCTATATAAATAAAATTGAAAACCTGTCTGTTTATTTGTGCATTTATTTGTCTCATCATCACAGGAGAATAGACATACAGAATTGAATGAAATTTTTGGGGTAGATTTGGAATAGCCCCACTTAAAATTTAGTCCATGTTTTGGGTTTCTAAGACCAAGGGTTGTCTAGATATTAATTACAAATGCACAATTAAACCTTCAATAGAGATAACATTATGCGGATGATATTTTCCACCAATTTATTTAAAGAAAATTATATCATGTCGCTTAACAACAGATTTAAATTCAATGTGTTTATGTGGCAGATGATTTTTATTAAATATTTTCTGATTTAGATAATAAAGATATGTATATAAAATAAATTTCATCGATATTGCATTTTTGACTGGATTATATTAATTACTGTCATCAAGTTTAAACATTATTATTACTGATATTTTCAAGGATTATTGATTCGAGGATTATTGATATTTTCAATTTATTATGTCATTGTTTTATTTTAGCAAAATTTGTTGGAACTCATATATTGTACATAGTGCGGGTAATTGTCTACAAATATACGAGTATATTTTCTAATCTATGAGAATATAAGTAGAACAGGTATATTGGCATAGATTATGATATATATTGGCATCATCTGTTATACGTCATCTATTTTATTTTGACAAAGATTTTAGAATTTCATATGTTGTAGTACTGGTAATCTTTACAGGGATTATTGATATTTTCAATTTATTACATCATCTATGTTGTAGTATGTGTAATCTTCTACTAATACACAGGCATATCTTCAAATATTCATCAATATAAGTAATATGAGTCCCATATAATTTTAGCACTTTTATTTTGCATATACTGATTCAATTTCAATTTCATATTTTTTGTAAACGTGTATACAAACAAGACCAGGATGTTTTATTCTTTAGATTTGCCCATGAAGATAATTTTGTATAGCAAGAACAGAAATTAAACTTCTTTTCATTAACATTAAATTAAATATTTTAATACAATATTTTGGTTAACAATGTCATTTATTATACTATAGGAATTTGCACATGATTGTGAATTTTAAGGTTTTTTTTTTTATATTATATAGGGTGGTCCATTTAAATTGAGACATCGAAATATCTCGCGAAATACGCATCATACAAAAAGAAAATGTTTTAACAAAGTCATCATATTTTTGAGAGGGAAATTGAACCCCGCAAAATTTAGCCCACCCCCTAGGAGGTGGGGGAGGAGGCAACTTTGAAATTTCAAATGGGAACCCCCATTTTTTTATTGCAGATTCGGATTCTACGGGAAAAAATACGTAACTTTTGTTTGAAACATTTGTTTCGAATCTTTGTAGATTGCGCTGCAATCACAAAAATAAATAATTTAAATTAATTTAATAAATACCTCATTTTGACTCCAGGTATAAAAATACTATTTGAAGATGGTAAAACACGTCTAACTGACGTAAGAGGAGCAAACAGAAAAATGAAAAAAATAATAAAAAATGCTACTTGATGAAATAACTACTTCTAGCGCTTCCCGATAAAAACGCTCTTTTTTCAACGATGCACCAATGTAAGTAAAACATGTGGATTCCTCTTGAAAAAACGAAACTTAGCTAATCTTTTGTTGTCAGTTAGACGTGTTTTACCATCTTCAAGTAGTAATTTTATACCTGAAGTCAAAATGAGGTATTTATTAAATTAATTTAAATTATTTATTTTTGTGATTGCAGCACAATGTACAAAGATTCGAAAAAAATGTTTCAAACAGAAGTTACGTATATTTTTCCGTAGAATCCGAATCTACAATAAAAAATGGGGTTCCCATATGAAATTTCAAAGTTGCCTCCTCAAAATTGAGCCCACCCCCACCCCCTCAGGGGGTGGTCTAAATTTTGCGGGGTTCAATTTCCCTCTCGAAAATATTCTGACTTTGTTAAAACCTTTTTTTTGTATGATGCGTATTTCGCGAGATATTTCGATGTCTCAATTTAAATGGACCACCCTGTATACTCCATAAGAACAGGTATTGCTAGTATTATATAAAATTACTGACAATAGAAGCCAAAAAAATAAAAAATTAAGTAGATTTTTACCTTGAAGAATGAAACAAAATTTCCCAAATGCATGTTAATTCAACTTACATAATTACTGCATCTGACCACTCAATTTATTAATTCAATTATGCATTTATTGTAAAGTTTATCACAGTTATTGAACAAAAGTTATAAATTTACCATAAATACGGGTTCTAGATGACCAAAAGTAGAATTCCCTTTCCTCTTCTCCAGCAAAATGGATTGTACCTATCATCTGTCCCCATTGTTCATATCTGTTTTGAAGCCCATGAAAACTGCAATTGAAGTTCAGTTAAAATATAATAAAACACTACTATTTTCACACATGAAAATTAGTAAAATATTTTTAAGTTACTTTACTTCCTTTTAAAAAAATTATATATAATTTTTTAATTTTAATTTATTAAAATCTATTCTTTAATAAAATCTATATATACATTAATAAAGTCAAAATTTTCCTATAACATACATATTTATGAAGTATAAGGAATAACTTTTGGCATTTTTTTTGGAAGGGGGGTGGGGTGCAGATGTAGTATAATTCCTTTTTCATTCTTGGTGATTTTAGGTAAGATTCTGGCAATCCCTGCCATGACTCAGAGAACATTCCATTCTGGCGAATCTTCATGTCTTTTGTTGCCATTTTGTGACCAAGTAAAAATTGCAACATTCCATTTTGGCAACTGTCTTTTCACATCTTTTGTCATTCTTTTGTCATCTTTGTTCACCCTTTTGTCATCTTTCGGCACCTTTGTCACCAAAGTAGAAATAAAAAAATGTTCTTATTTTCATGTGCTCTATGAGCCACAGAACGCCTGTTGCACAAACAGCTGTTGTTACATGCGACCTCCAACAGCCAGCGGTACCAGATTCTGTGATGTTTATTTAGCGGGCATAGGTCCATGTTTAAATTGCTACAGATCAACTGTTGCACAAACAGCAACAAAATGGCAATTTCTACCTTGGCGACAAAAAGGTGACAAAAAACAACAAAAGGCTGACAAAAAATGCAGAAAGGGTTGCTAGAATTGAATGCTGTGATTTTTACCTTGGC
Source organism: Amaurobius ferox (assembly GCA_951213105.1). Classification (NCBI taxonomy): domain Eukaryota; kingdom Metazoa; phylum Arthropoda; class Arachnida; order Araneae; family Amaurobiidae; genus Amaurobius; species Amaurobius ferox. The sequence goes on from OX578137.1 coordinate 165,606,382, forward strand.
AACAAAAGATGACAAAAAGGTGACTGACAAAAGACGTGAAAAGAGTTGCCAGAATGGAATATTCTTCAAATCATAGCACTGATTGCAAGAATCTCACCAAAAATTGCCAAAAATAAAAAAGGGATTATGCTACATCTGTTCCTGTTTTTGTAATAAATAATCTAACATGCTCATAGAAAATGATGAAATATACTGTCCACCTAAGCCGAAAAAACATATCTCAAAGCTTCGCTGAATTGTAATTATCGTCGTATAAGGACAGTTGTGCTATTTATCACCTACGTATTTCATAGTGTAATAGACGTATCTTATTCATATTAAGCTCTTAAAGTGATAGTTTTCAGTCAAACTTGATTATAAACGAACATCAAGAAACTGTAGAATTTTTTTTTTGCTACAGCCAATATTCATTACAACTGTTATTCTATTTCTTAAAAAATTACACCTTGGTATAACCATTAATATAGTTAATCACATAATTTATTAATCAATATACACTATAAGTCACTATCATTTTTAAGGTTTTAAAAGAAGTTAATATTTAATAAGATAATTAAAATTTAATTACTTTTTGTAGCAATTAATGACATACATAATATAAAAATTATTACATAATTATAAAAAGAATAGTATACATTTTATATATTATACATTTATCCATGTATATAGTTAGTGATACATGTCTGAGAAACTTCAGTTTCAGATCTGTAAGTTTATGTTAAAAATACTTAAAACACTGCACATAAGCACTTAAGACAGTATTGCTTGTATTATTACTCTCAAAGAAATCCATCAGTGTGTCAACAGTATCTTGAGTATTAGAGTGAGATGCATGAGTCCCCATAAAATTACCTCCAGGGGGGCTGGGAAACTATTGACATCAGTGTGGAAAATTTTAGAAGATATAGAACATCAACAATCTTTATGCTCACTTTTGTGACCTTGAATGTCCAGGAGGGCAAGTGCCCCCCTGGTCCTCTCTTATGGGTGCTCATGAAAAGATGGTGTTGGTTTCACTGATGAAAAATCTGCTATACATTAATTGATTTTGCCATCCAAATTTTCTATTAGCACAGCATTAAGTACATCACCATTTGTTGAATTTCCAAACATTATATTCACAAATGTCAGTTAAGTGGCCCCAATGTTTAATTTTGTGACGCTTGAGATATTCTGAAAAAGACAATCTATTGTTCGTCCTCATTAAAATTGTCATCAGTTGAAGAAGAAATCTCTTGCAAAAATAACTCAGGTTTCCTAAAGCATTAGGAATGCTTTCATTTCACTATGATAGCAATCGGAATGCTATTGAAATCTGACTTTGTAAGTGTTTCATAGTAAAATGACTTATTTTTAATGTAAATAAAAATCCTAAAATATTTGAAGATAAAGTTAAAAATGCAATTAGAGAGGACAATATCTCTTCATTATATCTATGAAATGATTCACTATATCCATGATATTTCACACATATTAATACTTTAAATCAAACTAAACAAAATCATCTGTACAATATAGCTGTGAATTTGTTATGTCTATGTTCATTATAGATGAGTTCAAATGTATAAGACACAGCTCATAGACTTTATGGAGAACCAAGGGATTTGGATACATAACTTAGAACAAAATGTTGAGATGCATCTTTTGGACTTAGGAGGATAGTATAGTGAATCATCTGAAGTAATATAGCTAAAATTAACCAATTAAGGTATACCCCTAATATGGATCTTAATTCCTCCCCCTTTCCTTACTGTAATTTAAACCTTCTGAATTCCACTACAAAATAGAAATTTGAACAGTTAAGTAAAAACATAAAACAACAACAACAAAAATACTCAAACAGTAAATTCTTAATTTATTGTACACCTTTAAAACAATTTAAGCTTTTTTAGCAAATATTTCTATAATGGTGAGTTATCTCATAATTTTATTCTTTCCAAAGAAACTTTTTCTTTAATTTTAATAACTGTAGTCACAAGTTCTTCTGTTACAAAGAGGTCCTTCATTCCAGTCCTTTAACAACGTTGTTAAGTAACCCTTCTAAATTTCCCAAGGAAACCTTCTCTTCATTAACATCAACATCATCATGATTGCTATCTCTAATTTTAAGATTTTGGGATCAATTGTTAGGCCAGAAACTCTGGATTTCCATTCTTAATTTCAACTAATCTGATTCCTGGAAATAAATATTTTTCAATTCATCATATTAAACCCTTTTCTTCAACTTTCAATAGACCACTGACATCAAAATTGTCAAATTTCAAAATTTGGATGTTTTAAATTTGAGGATTAATTTTTAGGCCACGATCTCAAGATTCCCATTTCTAGTCTTAATCAAATTTCAGATACTAGAAATAGGCAATTTTTTCAACTCACCGTATTAAATCCTTTTCTTCTACTTTATATTTAGCTCTAATACATGAAGAGGCCAGCTCTTTAGCATTGTACAAAAAATTAATTTCTTGTATCATAGACATAGCAAGCCATCTGCAAGCAATTTTAAAAATATAAATAAACAAATTACTTAAAATTTATGTTTTTAAAGAATATTTCTGACCACTTTATTGGTAAAACAATTCACTAGTTTTTCCTAGTACTACACAGAAAATTCCCTAGGCATTTGAAATTAAAATAACTCAGATTATGAACTGCTTAATGCAACACATTTTTATTTATCCTCAAATTACAAAAATATTTTGAGTACTAGAAAATGATATGAAATAAACCTTCAATTCATAACTTAACAAGACATATAATGCAGCTAAAAAATACTACACATGTATTTATAGATTAACTTCTTTAATACAATACAATGATTGAAATATACAAAGAATATTACTTAACAGATAATTAATTATTTTTTTATATAAAATTTATTAGATTTATAAATTCAATTAAATGGAAGATAAAACTGACTGTCTAATGCTGAACATATCTTCAAACATTAACATCTATTTCTTTCATTTTCTGTAAAGGTTATTTGAAATGATTGATATCATATAACTTCTAACTGAAATTTATAAATTATTCATTAGAATTCAACAGTACCAATATCCAATCTGAATATGAGGAATCCTTTTAATAATTCTATATAAATTTTCAACTTTTCTATGGTTTTGCTATGAAAATACAACTTTTATTTGACAATTCCAAGTTTTCCTAGCAGCATGTTAAAAAATGAATGAAAATCTAGTTAACATTCGCAAAAAATTACATAACTGCAAAACGAATGAATTTAACACAAACTATTTCAAGAGGAAATATTAAAAAAGATATTAAATGACAAATCTATTAAATCATCTTCTTACAAAGCATGTGATACTTCTGATAGAAAAAGCTTTTTATAATGTTCTATTGCAACACCAAAATTGAAGAAAACATTAAATATCACTTTAAGCGATATTGATTAAATTTAAACATAATTTTGATATTGATTTTCGCAATTATATATATGAGTGATTTTTAAAAATTTTCAGTAAAGTCGTCAAATATAGAACTTTATTGTTCAATATAAATAACACTGCTATGGATTAGTCATGTTTAAATTCATAGTAGCATACAGAGAAATTCCTGTTTTGCTATATATTTTTTGTCTTGATGGGAAACAAATATGTTTGGAGTATGTATCATATTTACAGAGTTCATGCCCATTTTTCAAAGTGAAATTCCCTGAGTTTTCCAGGTTTTCAGTGTTATTTTCACCAAAATTACAGGTACTGTGTACTACTATTTTAAAGTCAATTTCAAAAAATAATTTTAGATTTAACTGATATTTACATGAAAACATGACAGTGAGAAAAAAAAAAATTCAAAATTTTCTATATTTGTATACAATTTTATCTGCATATACAGTACAACCTCAAAAAACAGGACTTTGCCAATTTCGGATATTAGAATTTTCCGGATTATAGAGTTTGGATAAAATTCAAACCTAAATACACTATAAAACTAAACACTAAATACACTATAAAACAACTAAATTAACTAAATACAGTATAAAACATTCTTTTTAGTAAACATAATGATAATAAGTCAAATTAACCCAATAAAAAATAGTATTTAATACAAAAAAAAAAATGGAACAAAAGAAATTTTAAGAAAAAATATACATATACAAGAAATAAAAAGAGAAAGAAAATCCTGTAATTTGTAGTATGATGTTTCCCATAGAAACTACGAAGAATCGGTAGCAATTAGCATCTCTGTTAGCAGGTTGGGAAGTTGAAAATTCCCTGATTTTTTCAGAATTTTGAACAAAAAAATCGATTTTTCTTGCATTTTCCCTGACATTTTAGTCCACTTTCAAATTAGCTGTAAATTTCCGGTTTTTCCTATTTCCAGAGAGCACATGAACCCTGTATTTACCATGTAGTTTTGAAATGAGACAAAAAAAAAAGCCAAAATGGAAATAATGTTAAACTTGCGATAATAGAATTTGGTATATTACTCAAGTACCAAATTTTGTTTGGAAAAATTAATCATAAAAATCACAGCCTAAATTGCAAAAAATAGCTTATTATGACTTTGTATTTAGACATATTTTGAGTTATAAATTTGATTTATAAAGAAATAAAATATTGTTTTACAAAAACTGCTTAGTTTCTTATCAAATTAAAAAAGGTAGAAAAACACTAAAAATGTGCTATGGCTGGACAAGTATTTGAGACAAAATAACAGAATTTGAATGAAGGTAATCTAATGAGTATTGCATGTGAAATGATTTTAATCCTTTATATTTTTAGATGAATTTTCTGTGCTTGGATATTTAAACATAAATATACTACATGACACACACTATATGTTTTAGATAAAGTTTAAATTTACACAAAAGAAAATTTAGCATGAATCAATTCTTCATCATGTTTGGAGTTGCAGCAGTTCCTGATTGGAATATAATGAGTTCATATTATTTATTTATATATATATATATATATATATATATATAGAACTGCTTTGGTGATTTTAATATTTTGTAATTACTTGGAATTTGTTATTATTATATCTTTCTAATATTATATATACAGGGTGTCCCAAAAAGATTGAAATGCACTTTAATTCTTTACCTGTTGGAGATAAGTGGGCAATGTAAATTGCAAAAATGCTTAAAGTAAGGTAGGAAATAAGACTACATTAATGAAATAGTCCTCCCATTAATTTTCAAAAAGTTACACTTTTTTAATTTTTATACGACCCCCCTTAGACAAATTTGGTCAATCAGAAAATTTTTATTTTTAATGCAATAAGATTATTAAAATAACCCACATATCTGTATCTTTAAAATCAACTGAATTATGATAAAGGAAAAAAATCTGACTTATGCCACTTTTCCGTACCATGTGAAAGGCTGTTTCATCAGTGAAAATAGGGATCATAAACAAATTGACAATGGATATTGTTTAGATCAAAAATATGTTAGTATGTGTCAAAATTCTTTATCACAAATGCATCTAAATAAAACATTACACAGACAGAGATCATATAAAGCAGTGGTACTCACTAAGTGGTTGAGGCACATAATTAAAATATGCATGCATTGATAGAAGACCACTGATATAAAAGGACAAATTTTGCTACAAATACTAGAAATACAATTCACAAAGCATTCTCAAAATGTTTTCCTTCAACTAAAATATATAACTGAGCTCTTCGAATAATGCTTCTGTAAATATTATAGAGTTCTTCACCACTAATATTGTTCTATTATCTTTTGTTTAAGGTCAATTGTGTTTAATGGGCGAGTATTATTAAACTAGTGTTTGAAGACGAACTCATAAGTAAAAATCGAGAAGGGTTAAATCAGGGGATCTCGGAGGGCCATTCTGTGGTTCCTTTCAAACCAATCCACTGTTCACAGTTTTCGTTGAGCCAATTTGTCACAATTATATCCTGGTGTGCAGAAGCATCATCTTGTTGATAATACATGTTTTTTAGAAGCGATAATGTTGTCGTCTCCATAAAATTTGTTACAGTACCATTTAAAATAAGCTGCATGTATTTTTCAGCTGTAAGAGTCCCTTCATAAAACACAGGACCAATCAGTTTTCCATTCCAAATTCCGTACAATACAGACACAGAAAACTTTCTCTGGTGATGTATTTCACGGACAAAAAATGGTTTCGCATTATCCCAATAATGATCGTTCAGTCCACAGAATGTTCTTAACAAAGTTCAAATTGGTGTGTCAGTTGGATGAAGTACTTGAAGTCTATGAATACAAAATGGATGCCAATGGTATTTTCCAAGTGTTCTAGCAATTGACATCCTAGATAGAGCCAAAGTTTCGCTTGTTTTTCGAATGCTTGTTTGTGGGTTGAAAGAAAAATATGCGATGCTGTCAGTTTCTTGGTCCTCCGTATACAAACGATTTCTTCCCGGGCCAGGTCTTGGATGAAATGAACCAGTAGTTCTTAATCTCCTCATCATCTGATAAACAAATGCACATGAAATTTCAGGCAAGTTTGGATATTGCCGTTCAAAATCCTGATCAGTTTCTGGAGTATTTTTATTACACAGAGCATACATTATTGTTAATTCGAAAAGCTCATTATTTGTTAAAAATATCATAATGCACAACCAGTTACATGTTCTTAATTTGTCAATTCAGAACTAAGCATGCTGACGATAAGATTCACTGAATGATTTCTAATCTTTATTTTGGTATAATATTAAAAAAAAGTTCAGTTGTATTACATAGAAATAATACTGGGAATAAATACGTAAATTAAAAAATAAATCATCTGCATTTCATTCAGTTTTTTTATAAACATTTGAAATGGCTAAATTAAGAGTTAAAGAAAAAATCGTCTGTGAGTTCTATTCTTTATTTTGAAAATTTATGTTAAATTTCAAAATCAAATACATACTTGCATGTGTTTACTTATTTATTTTAATAATTTCAAATAAAAAATGGTGTGTCTCAATGTGAAAAGTACTTCAGAATCCGTGACTGCATCGTGAGCCTATGCGGAATTCGCGAAAATGCCTCCTATGTATTATCATCCAGTTTTATCTTTTTTGTGATATGTTACAAATTTACATTTCTAATTTGATATATGGTCCCCATTCACAATGTTCAATTTTCAATTAAAAATAGCTTGCTCAATTTTAAAGATACTGATATGTGTTTCTTTTTAATGATCTTGTTGCATTAAAAATAAAAATTTTCTGGTTGATTAAATTTGTCTATGGGGGTTGTATAAAAATTTAAAAAGTGTAACTTTTTGAAAATTAATGGGAGGACTATTTCATTAATGTAGTCTTATTTCCTACCTTACTTTCAACATTTTTGCAATTTACATTGCCCACTTATCTCTAACAGGTAAAGAATTAAAGCGTGTTTCAATCTTTTTGCAACACCCTGTATATATAATTAACATGGTAAAATTAAAATTTATAAGAGTGCATATATACTGCATAAAGATTACATAGATAACATAAGATGACATAATTATATATATAATACATAAGATTGCATAATTAAGAAGCTTGAAAAAAAATTCTGTTTCACAGCCAATTTTGACTGATATCTGAAGGGTACTGCAATCTATTGTATCTTCTGAAGCATAAAACTTTGACACCTAATTTTAAGTGATTTCACACAAATGTTCTTTAATTGCCTTCCTAATATTCAAATATGTTCTTTAAATATGTTCCTTGGCCAAAAATATTATCACAGAGTTTTCATATTAACACCATCGGAAAAATTGGAAAATTCTGTATCAAGCAAATATTGAATGGATTTTATACGCATTATAGATGAATTTTCGTGAAATAAAAAATATACATACTTTTCATATTTTGAAGAAATATGTATAATAGATTGCTATACCATCCAGATAGCAATTAAAATTTGTCATGAAGCAAAACTTTTTTCAAGTCTTATAAAAATTATAATTAATGAAAATATAGCTAATTAATGAATAGATTAATGAACGGATGGCTTCAGGAAATGACTTGCTTTCTAAATTAAAACTATGTTTTTGCCAGTCAATTATAATTATTTTATATTGTAATTTTAACATCGAAGACATCTTCAAATGCGAAAAGTATTTTGAAGTAATTGAAAGGAAAATTAATTGAAACTAATTGAAAATAACTAATTGAAAAGAAATTAAATTTTATGTAATAGATACGTACAATTTACCATGATTTACTTATCACAAGTGTAAAACTTAAAAACTGTAAAATATACACTCTCTGCAAAGCATAAGGAAAAAATAAAAGAGCTCTAGGAGATCATGAACTTTTTAAATGTATATACTAATAGATGGCAGTAGTCAAGACAACCATGAAAGACAGCCCATGGGAGAAAATGATTCAAAATTTTAAGAGTTTATTCACTTAAAAAAAATGTATAATTAATGAATGGATGAGTTCAGAAATTTATTTCTGATTTGAAGCAGTGTGCAATATTTAAAGGAGCTGATGTTAAAATTTAAACATTGGGTTGCCAGTCAATTTTTTATATTGCAATATAAAAATCTGAGGCCTTTTAAACACACGGAAAGTATATATTATTTTTAAATTCATCAAAATTCCTCTATAAAGATGGATTCTGTTCAAAGTTTTTTTGAAAGACAATTTTCCAATGGTGTTAAGATGAACTCTAATATTTTCAGTATCTAAGGAACCAATTTATATGAATATCACTCAATATCATGTTAAAACATATAAAATAACTAAAGAACTAATTCAAATTAAAAAAATAGCACCAAGGTGCACCTTCCCAGGTCCTGAAGTACCTGTGTACCAAATTTCATGACCATACAATGTTTAGATTTCCTGCTACAGACACACACACACATGGATATCTTCCTTTATTATGCAAGATAAAATTAAAAGGTTTTCAATAGTTCTAGGAACTCAATAAAAATAGTTTACATAAAGTTATATATATAAATTACTTTTTTTGCACAATTAGAAGAAACAAAGACATCTCAATGAGTGTTGTTGTTGTTGAGACCCAGACCGTCCGACCTACCAGAAAGGTGTAAGGTAACAGTTTGGACGGCCGGGAAGTGGCCACCCAATTTAGACTGGAACCCAGTGGGGGAAGCATCCACAGGGACCGTACCCTCCTTCCCCTACCACCAACCTCTTGGAAGGACTTACAGACCCACATGTTTAACGTGATCGTACTCCGCGTGAACACGGCGGCAGTTTTGGCAGTGGCTGGAATCGAACCCGGGCCTACCGAGTGCAACTCCAGCGCGCTAACCAATGGGCTACCGCGCCCCCCAAAAAAATAAATAGTGTATATGATCTTAAAAATATTCATAATTTTCAACACTAAATGATATTAACCGCAAAACTTGTCATATATCCAATAAATTGGAATCATGTTCCAATTGCAGCAACCAGGACCATTTGACTAATTTCACTCTCATTTGAGCTCATCAGTATTGAACAGTACAGCAAGAAAATTTTAGACCATCCAGTGTTGATGGACTCTAACAAGAGTAAAACTGATCTATTGATGGTGGTTACGTCAGTAACAGCATAATTCTAAACTAAATATTACATTTTAGATATGATAGATTTAGAACAAATAATATTAATACATTTGTGTTTAATTTTGAACAATTCATACACTACTGAATTATATTCTGTTTATTATTTCAATTCCAATTTTTTTCAAGTTTTTTAATAGAAAATATTCAACTGGACACTTCATTAAAAAATCTAATGAGTGCAGTACATGATTAACCCTAAAGACTGAAATTACTTATAATCTTTCTTGAATTATTCACATCCATTAAAATGAGTTTAATCGTGCAAAATAATACATAAAATGAATAATTTAATTGCATCATATAGTTTTAAAATTTTTTTCTTCTTTAACCTCACAAAAATTTTAAAAAATGAAAATATCATGAGAATTATTCATTCTAGTACAATAGGAATGGAATTTTTAAGTCAAAATCACATTAAAACATGTATTTAACATAGTTAAGTATATTTATTCTTATATCTTCAGAAATCCTTTAGAAAAAAAGGGCATTCTATTATAAAGATTTATATCTAAATCTAATAAGCACTGTGGTAATGGTCACAACATTTTATGAAAATTGATTGGATAGTTTCTGATCTAGAGTGGATATATATGTTGCACAGACTGACAGATGCTGCAGAAAAAGGTCTATTCGAATTTTATTGTACCAAGTATGTAAATTTATCCATAACTTGAACTTGGAGTTTTGATTTTATTATAATACTTTCTATTTCTCTAAATAAATACTATGCTTTGTTGGAAAAGTAAAAAGTAATTAAATTATTTCATATCAACAAATTCATAATTTAAGAGTTCTAAGAAACAAAATGTAGAGAAAGAAATCATTACAAACAATAATAATTTATGTCAAAAGTGCATAAATACAACAATAAGATATTATGCTTAGAAAACACTGATAAAATATTTAAAATTTTAGGATGATATAACTGTAAAAGTCCATTGAAGGAAATACGCCATTTTCTAAGAGGACTTAAACATTTAATTTGCAAGCCGGAAGAAGAAAACATATTTTCACTTGCAATGTAAGCTTTTCTAGTGTCAGTGTTAAAAGGCAGTTTATACATCTTGCCATTTGATAATTTTAAGAACACCCAAACCAAGGCCAAATTTTTTTCTATTCTGTTGATGCACACATCAATCATGTTTTCATCCGAACTGATTCCAGCAAAATGAATTCCATCACAGTGCTAAAAAAAAATAATAATAAGAGATAATTTACATATCTAAATATCATATGTCACATTTAGATAAGTTTTATATTTAAAAATTATTGGAGTGGAGTTCTTTTGTCAGTGACTCAAATTGTGAAATATCTGAACATGTGTTACTTCAAAATGTTTCAATCGATTCTGAAAATTTTTTGCACATAATTATTATCTCACTGTGATCAAGGTCATCATGAAGCCTGAATATTTAGTTTTTTGTGTTTTTACTGTTTATCAAGCATAGATACAGAAAATAGGTAATTGTGCTTTTAAAGAATTTTAAAACATTTAGAAATATTTTTAATATTTATGTAAAATTCATGTATTATTTATCAAGAAATATTAAAAGTACTTTCGTGTGCAAAGCTGTAAAAGTATTTTTTAATTTAGTAACAGGTGATATATAAAAGTAGTCACTCATGCAATTTATAAATTATGTACTATTTGCTATACTTTGCAAAACTAAAATAATTTAATGATTTTTAATTCATTTTGAGTCACTTTTGCTAGACGATTTTTTAACTGTTACAGATGTTGCTGTATATAAGGTTTCTACTTTTAACTATCTGCTACTTCAAAATGTTTCCAAATCTTTGAATTTTCAATAAAATACCAAAAATATATTTTAAAATTATTTTTAATTAATATATTTCAATTTGTCAATTCCATGTAAGGAGTCTGATCTCAAGTTTACACGGGCTACCATAATATCAATATTAGTTTTTGAAATAAATCTTGTAATATATTAACTAAAAGTTTATTTTTCCCAGCTGATACTTCAAATTTTGAATGGCAAATTAAAAATTAAATTTTATAATACAATGATCTATACCTGGAATGCTGTTTTACTTGGATTATCCAATTCATATTCTGCAGCAGATGGTGCAAGTCCAATATCTATAGGTGATAGATCATTTCTTCGCAAATCAGTAGGTATAAGTTTCCTTCTTTGCTTCTTAAGAAAATGACGAATGTACCTTTCTGCTAAAATATACTGTTTCCAAGAATGTATTTCTGAAAAAAAAAAAGAAATATTTTAGATATTTTATAGCACTGCATCATAGGGGGGAAAAAATTGATACCTATGGTTAACCTTCTTATGTATACGTCTTCCTTAAAAGTGAACTCCATCGTCACTCTCCCACAGGAAGATCAATTCCTATAATCATACCTCCCTTTTTTAGTAATTAAATGAAATAAGTTTTCTTGAAAGCATTTCACATTTTCAATGAAGCTTTTGTGAGATGTAAAAACTACAATTGTTTCTATGTTGGACTAAAGAATCTTATTTCTAGTTCTCTAATTTTAAATTTTTTTGCCTTATCAACCTTTTCTGGTTATGATTTTTCTAAAAATGTTCTGCTTGCAATAACTACAAGAAATTTTTATGTAGTTAAACCAGATATGGTAGATGGTTCAAAAGTTATATGTTGATACACCAATGAACAAAATATTATCGTAAATTTCAGCTATATATCAAGAAATATTAAAAATATGATTAACTATGCATTTCTGAGTAAACAGATTTTGTAATTTCAAGACTTTTGGCACATTATAAAAGCATATTGTTTTATTTAGAATGAGTCGAAATTGAGGGCATATCAGACAGCATGACTCTAGTTTTGCATTTGTAAAAGCATTTCTGAGAATGAGCAGGTTCAATCCATATCATTCTTTAACCAATGTGTAATTTTTTTTTTTATTTTAGTTCGAGAATCAGTCGAGAGCACATAGCTGAAAATGTGATTGCAAATGAATAGTACAGGGTGGCTACAGGATCTAAGATAAAAAATTCCTCGATTTCCAGATATCTTCAAAAATTTCCTAATATGTATCGTTATCTACTTTTACTGAATATCAGTTTAATAAGTATAAAAAGTTAATTAATAAAATTGAAAGTCAAAATTAAGAATAAATAATTAAAATTAATTACTTTCAGCATTGAAAAGCACAGTAATAAAAGTATATCATTTATGCAAGAGTTATATAAGAGTATTATTACAAGAATATTAATCTTTTAAGCATTAAAATTCTAGATAAGCTATAAAACTCAGCTATAAACTCTGCAGTGTTCTGTAAAATTCAGTAAAGGATTCATATAGTTAAATATCACTTATTGCAATAAAATAATGTATAAACAGAAACAGTATTTTTTTAATCTGTTCTTCCTGTTATACAAAATATTTTGACTAAAAATAATTACAAGAGATCACTGAGAAACATTGAAATTTTAAAACACTCTTCTTTTTATTGTGGTGTCTAATAAGCTGTCTCCCATCATATAAAATGAGAAAAAGGAATTCTGTGTATTATCGTAAGTCAGAAGAAAACTGTGATTAAAAATTCCAATTTCCCTGATTTTACAGTCTGTTTTCAGTTATTCCCTGCTGATATTTCAGTGATTTTTCAAAATGTTCATACTCTGTGACGTTTGTTTGAATTCCAGGTTCTGTAGCACCCTGTAGTATTGACAGTTGAAGGTAAGCATATTTAAAAAGTCTAACATGACATGAAAAATCTGATTAAAGATCTACATTCAACGTGTTGAAATTGGGAAAAAACTTTCAAACAATTTGTTTTTTCACAGGTCAGTATAATACACGGCTTAAAATGTGTTCAACCATGTTAGTATATGTATGTGGGTCCTACAATTTAAAACACACATATTCAACATATAAAGCCACAGTTTTTTTTTTTAAATGGAAGGTAATGATCTTGATATATGCACAAAATTTTCAAAAATTAAAAATTAATAGATTTTTAATTACTTACAAAACACTACCCTAAACCACTGAAAATCAGACCAAAAAATATATACAACAATTAATAATAAGGCTTGCTAAATAAAAGCATCCTTGGCAGACATTTTTGCACAAGATGGTAAATCTTGGCATCTATAAGCTGTGAACTGTCCATGTAGTAGCTCATACTGAGCATGTATCCACATAGTGGGTATATCTTTTTGCATGGACAGAGGTATCATTATTACACGTGTTGTAATCAGATTGTATATGCACCAGTACAGTGGGTGTATCAATTGTTAGCTGTGGACGATATAAAAAAAAACAGCCAAAAAGTGACCACTAGCTGCAGATACTATAGCTAATACAGATTTAAATCACACCAACTCTCAATAAAAGCAAGCAGTTTCTAGGGTAGTAAATTAGTAGTAAAAATGTATAAAAACAAAGAAATGAATTTTATTGAGCATTAAAAGTAAGACTTTATTTTGTACTAGGGGCTACTGCTTCCTGGTTGCTAACCCCTGACGACTGACGAATGCCTCCTTACACTCAGGCCACTGGCTATAATCATGGGGGCGTAGCCCCATGATTATAGTCAGTGGTACATTACCTCAAAACATTTTGATGGGAGAATGCATCCTCCATCAATGATAGTGTATGTTCAGCAAAACAGGTTGGTTTGTCTGATGACCTAATGTCCAAAAAAAAAAAAAAAAGTTGAAATAGCTTCCAAAAGTCTTAAAATGTGTTTATCCTTCAAAATCATGAAATCGAAAATATTCTGGAAAATATTACTTTCTCTATACAATATGAGAAAGTAATAAAAATGTGTAATACCTGTGGAAGGCACTATAAACCGAATTAGTTATGAATCTATCCTTGCAGACCATGTACACCCATACATGCAGATTGTCTCCCCTGAGCAGATGGGATCTATAAGCATGAATGAAAATGCAACATGTCACACAGCAAAAACTGTCAGAGAGTTGTTGAAGGAGCATGATGAAGACTTCAAAGTACTTCCCTGGTCCCCTACTCCAGACTTAAAACCAAATGAGCATCTGTGGGACCACTTCGATTGGGTTGTTCGCTCTATGGATTCTCCACCACTCACCCTCCAGCAGATGTCAAATGCACTGTAGTCAGCATGGCTCCACATACCTGTGAACACCTTCCAGTACCTTATTGTGTCACTCCCACTCCGTCTAGCTGCTGTTCACGCAACATGTGAATGTGTGTGTGTATATGTATATATATATACACACTGTACATGGTGATTATATATATTATATATATATATATATATATATATATATACACAAAGTCGAGCCACCACAGTTGTGACCACCAGCTAATATCTGGAGTAACCGCCGTGTACAGCACGGACAGCAGCTAGACGGGCTGGGAATGACTCAATAAGGTGCTAGAAGGTGTTTTCAGGTATGTAGAGCCATGCTCACTGCTGTACATATGACAGCTTCTGGAGGGTGTGTGATAGAGAATTCAGAGTGAACAACCTGATCTAGATGGTGCCACAAATGCTCAATTGAGTTTAGTTCTGGGGAATAAGGGGGCCAGGGAAGTACTTTGTAGTCATAATGGTGCTCCTCCAACCACTCTTGAACAGTTTTCACTGCATGACATCTCACTCTGCTGGTAAATCCCATCCGTGCCAGGGATGACAATCAGCATGTATGGGGTCTGCAAGGATGGATTCATAACGAATTCCATTCATAGTGCCTTCCACAGGTATGAGTGGACCCAGAGAATGCCACGAAAGCATTCTCCAGACCATAACGCTTTTTAACATTTGGAATTTTGTAGTCCTCTTTTCACACTTTGAATTTTGTGAAGTGTTTCACAATAATGTAAACCCAGATATCTGTTGAACCTATGAATACACTGATCTTGCTTACATTATAAAACTTTGACATCGCTGAATTTTTTACACTAGTGACTATTTCTTCTTGTAACAAAACACTTCCTATTCTGCTCCTGTGCTAATGGTTACCTTTGTGGATTTGACATTCATAAAACTCTGTCACCGTTTGTAAAATAGGTGTAAAGCATATTGGTTATAAGGATCATTTTTTGGTATTTCTTAGTGACGAGTGTTTAGACTGTGAAATCAGTACATCGACGAAGACAAAAGATGTTTTATTGATCTAATTGTTTGGTTCAATCAAATTCTAACTCAAATCCATTTATCAGAAGAGTGATTTTCTCAATTTAACTTTTACGTCCTAGGACTATATCTTTCATGAAAATATATAGTTTTATGAGTTAATGATCTTTTTTACTAAAGTTGTTAATAAGGAGTAAAAAAAAATAAAACACACATATTCAATGTATTTTAGTTTTAAAACTTTAAAAATAGAATGAAATGTCAGTACGGTCCCCTATCCCCAACACACATTTCACAATATCAAGACAAGGTTACTGAACTGTGGAATTTTTGGAGAGCCGAGTGTAATATTATAATACATATAATCCAAATATCTATTTCAATATTTATTTTTGATATCATTTAAATACCCCCCCCCCCCAGATTTTTATGTAATTACTGTCCCAGGTATAAAAAGCATTAATTAATGACAATAGATGGTATCACTAAACTTTTAATAGCTTTCAGGAAACAAAACACAACAATTTTTAGTATTGGTGAAATAATTGATGCTTAACACGTCTCTTGTTTATCATGGATTAAAACAAAAAGTATACTTATTGAAAAAATTACCATTGCAAGTAGGTGAGTAATTTTTATTTGTATAAGTACAAATAACAAATTTATAAAATATGTATAATCAAAACAGATAATAGAATAGTTTCTATTCTATAAAGTCTAAATTGAAGAATTGTAATTATAGTCCCTGTAACTACCATCCCTTCATGAAGTGAACTTGAAAGGGGATGATAATTACTTAAAAGTGAATGGTAATGATATATAACTATTTAAATGTATTTGATCTAGCTAATTATGATTTCTAGATGCTTGCTTTATTACAAACTAGAAAATGCACCCGTCAAGTCAAAGCAGGGATAAATTGAATTTACTAATCTAAAAAAAATAAATATTAATTTAAAAAAATTATTCATATAAATAACAGTAAAAATTACCAGAGATACATTATATTTATTAATCTAAAAGAATAACAAAGAAAAAAAAATTATTCATATAAATAATAGTTAAAATTGTATGGAATGGGAGGAAATTCTGTCACTTGAGGAGACTATGCAATTCCCTGGTTGGTCATAATAGATAGAAAAGTGCTACAGACACAAGAAAACTAAAACATACAGAGAACTCCTGAGTTAAACCAGATTCTTAAATTTAGAAAAATCTTTTTTGATAGTTTTATCTTGCGAACTATGTAATTTTTTTATCGATACCATTTGATTCTGAATTTCACACACATCTCTCTGAGCAGATTCCATTGCGAATGCAATGCTCTTAGCTTTTTCGTATGTTAACTTATCCTCTGCTAACAGCTTTTTCTGTATATTTCCGTTTTTGAGACCCATCACCAATATATCACGAAGCATCGTACTTAAATTGTTCCCAAAGTTACAGTGTATCGACAGTTTTTGTAATTCGGCACAATAATTTGCAATGGACTCCTCTTCAAATTGCTTCCTCTTGTAGAAACGAAACCGTTCTGTCATCTCTAGTGGTTTAGGATTCAAATGTTCCGAAAGTAATTTTACGATATCCTGATAAGTCAATTCAGAAGGAATGTTCGGAGTGGCCAGATTCTTTAACAATTTATACGTTGTTGCTCCCATAAGGCTTAAAATAGCAGGGACTTTCATTTTATCTTCGATCCCATTAACAACGAAGTAAGATTCTAAACGTTCCACATAACTGGACCAGTCTTCCACAGACGCATCATAAGATTCAAAATTAATGTTCGAAGGTCCCATCCTCGTCGCCAACTCTTTTGTCATGTATGCCAGGTAGACCGAGAGACGATACGATTCGTTTTACATACACGCAAAGAACATTTATTAACATTAAGATACACAGGCACAAACGGGCATCACAACAACCACACCGAACATGTACAAAACGAACTGCGGAACATTTTAAAGGTAAACCAAGCACGCGCGCGTCACACCGCTTGGAAGGTTACCGTGATCTCGTTGTTGCCAGATACATAACAACACAGAAGACAAAAGCAGAAAGATATAAAAAGAGATACCTAAGACTATCAGAAAGCAAATACTATTCACCATCACCACGATAAAAGTATCTGCAGTTATGAACCAAGAAAGAAAGGCAATAAAAAAAGGCTACTACTTGAAACAGCTTTAGAATCACAATGGACAATTCTGACCTCTTTTTATATTTTTTTACTCGATTTGAAATGTTGCAAAATGGACAAAATAAAAACTTTTATTCTCCGAGCTGTATTTCATGTTTTATTAGCAGTCAAAATTCGCCTTTCTGACTGTGGCAGGAAAACAACCCATTTTGGCACGCACAGAATGTGACGTCACTTGGTTCGTCCATGGCTCACGTCTTCGAGAATTGGTGCATAAGTTTGGTTACATTCGGAAAATTCTGATAATTATAATTATTTCTTCTGTCCCAAACTGCCGAATAGTTATAAGTATTGTATCGCTCCAATGTGCCCAACAACTAGTTTTACATCATCAGATAAAATATTTATATCTGTGCCAAAAAATGAAGTTTTTCGTAAAAAAAAAAAAGGGTGAAGCGCAGGAAGCCAGATTGTAAACAAAACTCACCACTGTCATTAAGGAGTGTTCATTACGTATGTTATGATAATAAATCAGTGACTGTATAATCTAATTTTCGAATCTTATGAGAAGTTATTTCATTATGATTTAATAAACTTTGAAAATCGTTATGGGTATCCACTACTGGTTCAGCACTCTATTTTCAGTTTTGCTATTACGGATGAATTTAAAGCCAGATTCAAAGTGGATTATTGACTTTTGTACCCGGTTTAGTGTGTGCTGTTCACAGTTAATTCAGAGAATATAAAACATTCCGTGCATAAAAATTTCCTATACCAGTATACTGCAATGAGCCGTTGCAATTTAGTATTTTCATTAAGTACATATGCTTTTGAAAAGTTATAAAATATATTTTATCTAAAAAAATAAATCACAAATTTGAAACATTGCACAAAAGGAATAGAAATTAAATGGAAAATAATTTAAAATTGCTTCACCTATTCAGAATCATAAATGATTTACTGTTTATTATAGGTTTTAAAATATAATATAAGAAACAATTTAAAACCGCTTTTAATTTAAAAATAAATTATTAGATATTATATATTTAGAATCCTCACAAATCATATAAATATAATAAAAAATATATGCATAAAAATATATATACATATAAACAAATATTTTTAATTCTAAGAAAAAATACACCACTCAATCTAAACTTTCAGTTTAAATTTACTGTATAACAATATAAAAGGCTATTTGCACTCAAAAAATTATGGAGCACATTATAAAAAATAAAAATCAGAGGTGGGTCGGCCAGTCTGATAGAGCCAAAATGGTTTTTGCGTAAATAATATTTTGTAAAATAAAACTTCAGTAAAATTCAATTTATTCGATTTTTTTTTTTCAGACTCATTTGTTTTGTTTACAGACTTTCAAAGTGCTACAAATTACTTGCTAACTGTTTATAGCTAGCTAGCATCTGGAAACTCCGACTCTAGATATGCAATTTTCTCAAAATATAATTATTTTTTTATTAACTTGCTTTACAGTATATATATTAAACTTAACAATATATCTAATGAGATTTCACATTCAAGTTAATTTATAAACCTGTCTGGCGGCACATAATTACGTACTTGATTATGTATTTTTCATATATTATGTTCAAACCTCACCAATCATTAAACATCTTTAGAATCTTCAAGTTTATTTAACCTTCTAATTTCTTTAAACAAAATAAAATATCTCATTATTGAGCATCCATACTTCACCAAGGAATAAGTAAAGACACTGAGCTGCAACAATCGTGATATTTTAAATATTGCAGCTTTCCCAGCTATTGGAAAATCCAAGTTAAAAACTAAGCTATCGAAGTTATAACCACACGATCCAAAACCCAATTATATACACTTGCAAGACTTTAGAAGAGCTACAAATTCTTGCTCATTGTTCATAGCTAGCATGTTTAGTTTTTGAGATATAAGCATTACAAACTTGTAAAATGAAAACATTTTAATCTTCAACTTGACAAGACGATTACTCGAAAACTAAGTCAGTAAGGTTCAATAAATAAGCTTTTTTCTTTCAAAAATTAGATTCGGAAACTAAATCTGCTAATACACATTTTTGTCACTTATTATTTATATCTATCTTTTGGAAGTTTGAGTGAAAGTAAGAAAAATTAAAAAGTCACTAGCTCGGATAGATGCTTGAAGTGTTTCTAAAAAAGTTCCAAAGTATTAAAATTATTTTATATATTCATAATCTGAACCAACAGAACAAGAGAAAAATATGTACATTTTTATCTATCAGGTTAGGAGAAATTGGCGTCCAAAGTGTTTGAATTTTTCGTAATGCTCCGATTTTCACCACAGATACCCTAAATGTAGATGTAATTCACATAATAATAATAATAATAATAATAATAATAATAAACCTTCAAGAAAAGAGTATCAAGTTTACACCTCGAGTTTCAACTGTCACAAAATATTTATTGTTTCTGAAATAGAGCACCATCACAGTAAAATTGATCTTAGGCAAATTGTCTGATTTCCCTTCAAAAACTAGGATCAAAACCAGAATCCATGTTTTCAATAAAGTAAAATAATCAGCAAATAATCTATATTCAAACAGACTAAGTACAAAAGTAAAATTTCAATTGTACACAAAATTAAACCCCCTACTACCCTGCAAATATCTCAAGGCAAAACGCGATAGAATGTTGCATCATAGGTCGAACAGGCTATGTGACGACACAACGAATCACTGGCCGTTTTGTGTTTGAGTAGATTTTGCGGTTTTTCATTTCTTGATATTTAAATAAATAATTATTTTAAGAAATTTTCGCTTGGATATTTGAAATCAGAAAAAAATTCTCTATAAATATCAATTGGTTTTAAGAGCTTTTTAAAAAAAAATCTGAATTGTCCATTACTCAGCAAATCAACAACTTTAAGAAGTCCTAAAGAAAAGCAGCATTTTCCAAGCGTATTTATAGAGCAATATTAAAAAAGTACAGAGTTTGTAAACAAGCAAAGATATTTTAATTTCTTATCAAAACAGAAAAAATTTAGAGTGCTAGTTTAAAATATTTCAGAGACAAAAAAATGCAATGCACTTTCAAGAAGTTATAGCTGTTAAAGATTTTTTGAAAAAGACGAAAACACTTGTCTAGACCCAAGTAAAAAAGATTTTATAACTCAAAGTAAATTGAGAAAACAAAAGAGGTATCTTATGTATTAGCTTCAGAAGTTGCACAAAAAGTTCTTAAAGTCATCTCAATTGCAACTGTCTTGCATTTCATTCTCATGCCTTAAACCATTCTAGATAGTAAAACCAAAAGTATCTGGATGATGTTTATGCATTAAACATGAGAATTTCAAATACATAACAAAAAAACTTAACTGGATAAAAGTTCTAAAACCAAAATTTGTGTAATTTTCTGTGTTGATTACCAAAAATAAGAAATGCATGTTTGGACAATGTCGACAATTGCGCAAGAATCTGTAAAATGAATGAAATTTTTTTTTTACCAATGGACTAGTAAACGAGAAGATAATATTGACAGAAAGATTCATATATAAAGAGAAATCTTTGTTACTGTAGAAGAACTTAATTGCAAAGCAAATGAAACAGTACCAAACTTTTTGAAACATGCTTAAAATAATGCTACCCATCAGTTTGAAGAATGAAGAAATTGCTCCACAGAATTTCAACAAATGGTGGTTGCTTGACTATTTTTGATTCTTTTCATATTTTATACATTGAAACCTGTATAAATGATAAGTTGAAAACCACTTTTAGAAATTTTTTATTTTGATATTTTTTTTAAACTGCAGGGTGTTAAAGAAATGAAATTTTGAAAAAAACAGGGTTTATGAAATTGCTTGTATTTTATCAACCAATAAAGATATTTGAAATCTGTAAAAAAATTTAAAATTTACACATCTTATAGAATCAGATAAAGTAAGTTTTATAGTTTTAGGTCTATAGACAAAAATTATACAGCTATGAACTAGTAAATAAACTGTTAGAAATGAATGATCTCTCCTCACTGCGAAAGACAAATCCAAAAACACTGACTCTCTCGTTTCTGCAAGAAAAGGAATTTGTTTGTATTGTGTGATCTGCGCGTGCATCATAAGACACTACCGGTACACTTAAAAGAACTCCAAGTTTTGTCTGTGTTGTTAATGTTTTGTATTATTACGGAGCAAAATGCTCGTGTCTGTGCAATATAATTTTAAATGCAGAATTTAATTAAATAATCTTTTCTTTCAATCAAGTGCAATTATTCCGTGTCACAAAGATATCTGACATCAAGATGAAAACCAAACACAATAAAACGATATTTCTTTTAAGACTTTAGGGGAATTGGAGTGAAATAGCCCTACGTCCTTCGCATAGAAAGATAAGCTTTTTACCTTATTATAATTATGCTGTTGAGAAAGAAAAAGGATATAATAACATATTTCTTATTGGTGAGGCAGTGCGCAATTACCTCTGCACAACCTATGTTCTATTTTTTCTATCAGATTATGAGACTGAAGTCTAAGCCTGTCTCATTAAAGAAATTTGTATTTATAAAATAAAATAGCAGCATTTCCACGAACAATACAATTATTATTTAAAGAGGGGCATAAGAATAAGTAACCGAAAAGAAAATAAATATGCAAATATATCACCTTTTTTTTTCATTCCCCATTGACTTTGTAAACACTTCTAAACCGAAAGTGATTTTTACGGAATAAGATAAGAAGAAATACCGTACTGCAAATAAACAAAAAAAAAAACATTTCTCAAGGAAACTAAAATAAAATAAATTATAATGGCATCTATAAAGGAAAACCAGTTGATTGAAAAGTTAAACCAGAGTAACTACTCCAATTGAAAATTCAAAATGGAAATGATGTTAATGAATAAAGAATTATCAGAAACGATAACCGAAGTAGCTCCTGACCCAATTACCGACGAATGGCAGAAAAAAGATAGAAAAGCCAGAGTGCTTATAAATTTATTTACAGAGGATTCCCAAATCGTTCACGTCAAAAATTTCACTACGGCGCGCGATACGTGGAATGCGCTTCGCGCAATACACGAAAGAACAAATTTATCCAGCAAGCTATACCTTTTACGAAAGTTGTACAGTACAAAGTTAGAGGAAAGAGGAAACATGCAGCAACATATAACCAAAATTCTGGAGACAGTGGATAAACTCAAAGCAATCGGGGAGGAGATTAATAATTCGCATGTTTCAGCACTATTTCTATGCTTGCTGCCTCCCAGTTACGAAACACTGATAACGGCTTTGGAAGCGCGACCGGAGGATGAACTAACACCAGAATTCATTAGCAGCAAAGTGATTGATGAATATAATAGACGTAGGGATCACCAAGAAATGCCGCAAAGCATGGCAAAGGCTTTTCACGCGAATAAAAAATTCTCTAACACCTACGGCTACAAAATGGATAACAAATACTGCTCACATTGCAAAATGAAGAACCACAACAAATCCGAATGTTGGCGTCTAAAGAATAAGACCAACGACCCCGGCAGATATAAAGATTATAAAAATAAATTCAGACACAACTCATCACAGTTAGTGTATGAGGGAAACGACAGACCTGCAGCTAAATCACGAACACAAGAAAGATATTCAGACACTGTAGATAAAGTAGGATCGAAATTTAGAGACTTAGCGCTCATAACGTATCAAACCGAAGAAGACAGCTGGATCATTGATAGTGGTTCCTCATCCCACATAACAAATAATGAGAATTTATTCACTAAAATAAATAATGCAAACAAATCTGAAGTTATTGTTGCCAACGGTAAAGTCTTAACCGCCTATGGGTCAGGCGAAGTAAAAATAAAAAGTCGAGCCTCGGATGGAGAGATAAGACAAGTAACACTACAAGAAGTACTATTTGTGCCAGAACTGAAAGCTAATTTATTTTCCGTACGAAAAGCAACACAACGTGGATGCAAAGTAACTTTTACTAAAGATAACTGTCAGTTAACTTACAATGATGAAGTATTCTTAGAAGGAAAAATAAAAAATAACCTATATGAGCTAGACCTGCTCACACCACAAAACAAAAATGTTACATATATGGTAAATAACTGTAACAACCCCAATTGTGTTACATTATGGCACAGAAGAATGGGCCACAAAAACTTCGGCTCTATAAAGGAAATTAAATTGAAACAGTTAGCCGAAGGCATAAACATCAACGAATGTAAACATGAACTAAATTGCGAAACTTGTATAAAATCAAAACTCACCGACATGCCATATCCCAAATCTACTCAAAACAGGGGAACTCATATTCTGCAACTTGTGCACAGCGACGTATGCGGACCGATGCAAACTCCCACCATAGGAGGAAAATCTTACGTCCTAACATTTATTGATTATTTCTCCAGGTACACAATGATCTACCTCTTATCAAAAAAGAGTGAAGTTATGACTAAACTGAAGGAATACATCGCTTTTACGACAAACAAATTCGGAAAAAACCCAGAAATACTGAAAAGCAATAACGGCGGCGAATACGTCAGTAAAGAATATGAGGAATATCTAAGTGACAACGGAATACATCACCAGTTGACCGTGCCACACTGCCCATACCAAAATAGCGTAGCGGAAAGAAAAAACAGGTCACTAATCGAGATGACACCCACTATGTTGTCAGAAGCAAATCTAGGCAAAAAATTCTGGGGAGAGGCTATAAACACTGCCAATTACCTACAAAATAGACTTCCCACAAAGGCCAATACAAAAACACCCTACGAAATGTGGACTGGTAAGAAACCAAACCTTCGTCATTTAAGTGTCTTTGGCTGCAAGGCCTATTCCTACATCCATAAAAGCAAACGAGGAAAATTAGATGAAAAAGACCAAGAAGGAATTTTTGTCGGATACGACGACAGGTCAAAGGCTTACAGAATATATACAGAAGGAAAAAACATAACACTTGCTAGAACAGTTAAATTCGTCGCAAAATCAATGCAAATTTCAGAATTAAGCTCAAAAAAATTATTCGACAGAACAGATAGTGAAGTCGAAATAACTAATCCTCAAACAGTAGAAAAACCTGAAGAGGGTGAGATTGAGTTTGACACACCGTCAGATGATGAACAAATAAATTCTGAAAACATAACCGCCAATCAACCTCGCAGATCCGAGAGACCAAATAAGGGAGTACCTCCCGATCGACTCATCTACTTAGTGCAACAAGCTAACACCGTCGAACCCAGAGACTATAATGAGGTACTAAAAATTAACAGCCCACAAGAGAGACAAAATTGGCTACACGCCATGGAAGAAGAAATGCAATCTTTACAGGAAAATAACACATTCACATTGATGGACCCCCGCAGCGAAGAAAAATAGTAGGTTCAAAATGGACATATAAAATTAAACACGACTCTCAAGGAAAAATAGCTAAATACAAAGCGAGACTGGTAGCAAAAGGATTTTCACAAAAATACGGTGAAGATTATTACGAAACTTTCGCACCAGTGGTCTCACACAGCACAATTAGAGCATTCCTGGCAGGAGCAGCATTTAGAAAACATAACGTACACCACATTGATATCAAAACCGCTTTCCTTCACGGGGATCTAGACGAAACAGTTTACATACAACAGCCAGATGGCTACATCTCCCCTGGTAACGAAAACAAAGTATGGAAATTAAATAAAGCTATATATGGACTGAAACAGGCCGCAAGAGCCTGGCATCTAAAAATAGGTGACTCTCTAAAACAATTAAAATTCATATAGAGTACTGCTGATCCATGTCTGTTCAAACAGGGAAAAGGAAGAGAAACTATCTATGTAATCGTATATGTGGATGATATTCTAATATCAGGATCAGAAGAACAAATTAACAAAACAACGAAAGAATTGGGCAGGCAATATGAATTAAAAAATTTGGGTGAAGTTAATTATTACCTTGGAATTAACATAAGAAAAGACCATAATGGAGGTTATCTATTAAATCAAAAAAATAAGATTGAAGAAATTGTAAATACATTTAATTTGCAAGATTCAAAGCCCTATAGTCAATGGAAACAGGATATTTGAAAAACGAAACAGAAGAAAACCTGCTTCCTAATAACACCAAATATCGCCAAGCTATTGGAGCTCTTCGATATATTGCCACGGTCACGAGACCAGACATCGCAGTGGCAATAAACATCTTAAGTCGGAGAAACGAGAAAGCACGTCAAATGGATTGGAACGCAGTAAAGCGTCTAATAAGTTATCTAAATCACACAAAGGATCTAAATTTGGTAATAAAATCAACAACAAAACCAATTCTCACAACATACGCTGATGCCAACTAGGCAAGCGATAAAACTGATCGAAAATCCACGAGTGGTAACCTTTTCTTAATAGATGATTCTCCTATACACTGGTTAAGCAAAAAACAATCATGTGTTGCGCTTTCCTCAGCAGAGGCGGAATGTATATCCGCTGCTAACGCAGTTCAAGAAGTACTGTGGTTAATAAACCTGCTCAAAGATCTCGATATGCTCCCAGTTACTATTTTCGAAGATAACCAGTCATGTATAAAAATGATTGAATCATCGAAGTACATGTCAAGGACGAAACATATTGACATCAGATTCCACGCCATAAGAGATTTTCAGGAATTGGGTGTAATCCAGTTGAGTTATCTTCCAACTAAGCTAATGACAGCGGACATGACAAAACCGCTACCAAAGCCTGATTTTTTGAAGCACAGATCCAATCTGCTACAGCCGTGATATGCAGCTCCAGAGATCAAGGGGGACTGTTAGAAATGAATGATCTCTCCTCACTGCGAAAGACAAATCTAAAAACACGGACTCTCTCGTTTCCGCAAGAAAAGGAATTTGTTTATATCGTGTGATCTGCGTGTGCATCATAAGACACTACCCATACACTTAAAAGAACTCTAAGTTCTGTCTGTGTTGTTGATGTTTTGTATTATTACGGAGCAAAATGCTCGTGTCTGTGCAATATAATTTTAAATGTAGAATTTAATTAAATAATCTTTTCTTTCAATCAAGTGCAATTATTCCATGTCACAAAGATACCTGACATCAAGATGAAAACCAAACACAATAAAACAATATTTCTTTTAAGACTTTAGGGGAATTGGAGTGAAATAGCCCTACGTCCTTCGCACAGAAAGGTAAGCTTTTTACCTTATTATAATTATGCTGTTGAGAAAGAAAAAGGATATAATAACATATTTCTTATTGGTGAGGCAGTGTGCAATTACCTCTGCACAACCTATGATCTATTTTTTCTATCACTAACAACTATAAACTAACTATTATGAACATTGCTAAAATTACCAGTTTTGAAAAAAAATTTCCCATGAAGAAAAATAAATGGCAATACAATTTTTTTGTTATGTCATTTTATGGCTTCTAAGGTGTTCCTAGGAAAAATTTCAAGTTGTTTCTTCATTTCCTTCTTTAATATGCATGAGCTTAAATATTGAAAATTTTCAAAAACAAACCTTTTTGATCATTTACAATTGAAACTGGGGTATACGAACAAAATTTGACAGAGTACGTATGTTTTGATAACCCAAAAATTTTATTCTGTGGAATCAATTCCTTGATGAGATACAGTGACTTAAATCTATGAAGAATCAGTAGCTTTGATATTGAGAGCATGTGCACAAGTGTAAATAAACAACCTGCAACATAAAGGCAAAAGGGCACTATTTTAACTGTAGCGTGTAATGGTAAACGTACGATGATGGCAAATAAAAATTGAAACTAAGCCCATTAAACATTGAAATTTATCTTTGTGATGAAAATAAGTTATTTAGAATACTTGAATAACAACATATATATAAAGATTTCATTTGCTAAAGTGCACTTTAAGTGATTTTAAGTGAATGTACACTACTACTCATTTTTACTTTACTGTGGTCACTAACTGGTATTCTAAGGATGTATATATTTACTAGTAAATTCTGCAATGTATATGCGAGCGTGAAGGGAAAATATGTAACGATTTTTCTTAAAAAAATACTTGTGTAAATATTTTAATTAAACTGAATATTTTATTTTCCGGTTAATTAAAAATATCCATCAAACAAGATAAATTTAATAAAATTAGAAGTGTTTCTAAAGTAACAGTTTTTAATACAGAAATAATGAAAATTTCCATACTGCTAAGCAAACGAGTATTTTGTTTTGGAAATGTCATGAAACATAAAGGAAAAATTGTTTGTGTGATGTCACGTGCCCATACTCTATAGTTCTACACATTCTGGTGTTTAACATGAGTTCTGGTACTGCCATCTATTGTTTAATATTAAAAATAAATTCAATTTCAGCTGTACGTACTGATTCTTTATAGAATGACTTTTTCAGGTTATAAATTACATAAGTATAATTCTATAAAGAAAATAGGTATCTGATGGAGGGAAAATCTGTTAGTCTAGCCACACAGAATAGGGGAAAAAAGTTATTCTTGATGTAGAGGAAAGAGTAATACTCCTTTTCTCCCTTCAAGGTATTCTTCATAGATTTAAGGCACTGTATCTCATCAAAGAATTGATTCCACAAAATGAAATTTTGGGGTTATCAATAACAAACAGAGATGTTATCCTCTCAAATTTTGTCCAACTTGTCTCCAGTTTCAATTGTGAATGATTGAAAAAAAGCTTGTTTTTAAAAAATTTCGATATTTAAGCTCATGTATGTTAAAGAAGGAAATGAAAAAACTGGAAATTTTTTGTAGGAACACATCAGAAGCCATAAAATAACAAAAAATTGTATTGCCAATTATTTTTCTTCATAAGAAATTTTTTTTCAAAAACTGGTAATTTTAGCATTGTTTCAATTAGTTTTACATAGTTGTACAATTTTGGGTTATATACCTAAATAAAGCTATAAAACTTACTTTATATGATTCTATTTTAGATCTGCAGATTTTAAATCTTTTTACAGATTTCAAATATATATTTATTGGTTGATAAAAGACAAGCAATTTTGTAAACCCTGTCATTTGCAAAATTTCATTTTTTAACACACTACAGTTAAAAAAAATTTCAAAATAAAAATTTCTTGAAAATGGTCTTGTGTATACAAGTTTCAATGTATAAAATATGAAGAGAATAAAAAATAGTTGAGCAACCAAAAAAAAATAATAATTTACTGAAATTCTGTGGAATGACCCAAATGAAGTTTTAATACTCGTAGATTTTTCTCTGAAAATTATGTCTGTAAATATGAAAGGGAAATTCAGAGTGTTCACATTGGGGCAGCAAAGAAGCAACTCACTTTGCATACAAGTGTGGTTTTATCATCAAGGGGATATATAAGTAATTGAACAGATGATGACATTAAACAGAACTGCATATCATTTTGTAGTGTGTCTGAGACCTATAGCATGTGCAATTTTGGCACACTTTCAGTCAATTTTGCACATGATTAAACAAGAGTTTCCCAATGTAAATACTTTACATTTCCAAAGCGATGAACCAATAACACAATATCGCAACAGAATTAATTTATTTTTATTTCAATACTTTTGTAATTTATTAGGATTGAAAGCAGCTCGTTAGAATTTTAGAAAGACAAGATATGTCAAAAGTTCTGCCAATGCAATAGGGGATGTGACAAAAAGAATGGATGATCAAGAAATAACCCATGGTCATAACATCTAATGAACTAGCATTCATTGATTCGCTTCAACAGAAGAAAGATTATAAAGTATGACTGTTTAATGTCACAGATACTGATATTAAAAGCATTATGACATTGCAATCAAAGAAATGATGAAGACCAGTTCCTAACATTATGTAACTCCATGCAGCTGGTTTGGTCTAAAATGAAGCTAAAATACTGATAAATTTACAAGAACTGACCTGTACTTCATGCGGAACTGATCTTATATGTGAGCATTTTGGTGCTAGCCCAGCAACAGTTGATATTCATAGTGATACTGAAAATCAACTCTTGGAGTCGGGAAATTTGGATCCAAATCCTACACAGGAGGTATCCAAACAAATTGAAATAGAATCAAGGAAAATTGATGATGGTCAGTGGGTTGCAGTAATTCATGACAGCTTTCAATTGAAATCCAGGTATGCATCCAGTAATTTGAAATAATTATTAAATTAGTGTTTATTCTAAAGAATGAGGAAAAAACTGAATTGCATGACATTTTTGGGAGGAATATATTTTCTTATATATATTCGTCTTTAGGTGTGGTGGATAGTGTAGATGAAGATAGTGCTTTGTGTCTTTCATTTATGGGTCAGTAAGGGGAGAATTTCTTTTGGCCAAAAAAGCAAGATAAACAAACAGTTCCAGAGAATGAAATAATATGCCATATAGATGTGCCATCTAGACCAATATCTTTGTGTTACCATATCATTAATGATGCTCAAGAAATAAACTCTTCTAAATTTTGAAACACTAAAATATATTCACAAACTTTAGTATACTAAGTTTTGTGACTGTAAAATTTTATTATTGTTTTGTCTATAAGGAGGAATGAGATTTCTATAATGTTTGATAGTGTGGATTTGATTCAAATATTGTAAAAGTTTTTGATATATATGATGTCTAACGTAATTTTCAACTTCTTGTCATTATCATCCCCTTGTACAAAAAGTTAATTGAAACAGATTGTTTTTTTATTACAAAATTGTGTATGTTTATTTGAAAAATCAAATTGTACTTAATATAGAAAAAAGTGACATAAAAGTGATTTAACTACATACTGTAAAATATCACAGATGAATTTTCAATATTTCTTCAAACCACTCCGTATAAGTCACTTTTCAAAAATGTTGTTCAACTTAAGTACTCAATATTTTTTTAAATTATCTTCAACATGTATTCTTCCATCATTGCTAAATAGTAAACTTTTCATTAATTTCTTCTGTGTATTACAAAGCATTAATGTCATGGAACAGTAATTACATATTTCCTACTTTCTGAATTTCAAATAGCCATTAAAATTTCATTTAAATGTTTTTTCCTTGCTGAGCATTAATTTGAATACTGCAATAGTTGCTCTAAGTATAAACAAGAAAGATCAATCATGCTTAAAGCATTGATTATGAAACACTTTCCAACTTGAATGCAATTTTATTTAAACATGTCTAAAATGCAATACATTCCTCAGTAATATTTTAAAACTTATCACAATACTACATTAATTTATTATATCTGAAACCTTAAACCTTCATCGAAAAAAATTAACTTCATTCAAATGACGGCATTAAAGTATAAATTGCCTGGTTTAAGCATCTCTAAAATGTGATACATTCCTCGGTAATAATTTTAGAATTATCATAATACTACGATAATTTATTATATTTGAAAACTTCATCGAAAACAACTGAAATTCATTCAAATGACGTCATAAAAAAATAACACGCCTGGCTCTCTCTATAAAAGTAACATTTCATTCATAAATAATTCCCCCATTCATGTCATTCATCACAATACTATAATAATTTATTTTATTTAAAAATTAAGACCATTGAGCTACAAGTAAGTAAACTCTATGCGTAAAACTTCATCGAAAAATATCGTCCGTCTCGTTCTAAAATCAATGAATATTTCATTCACATCAGCTAAGCAGACTCCATGGACTAAATGATTTTGTGTTAAAGAATTACAGCGATTCTAATACAACTTATTCTACATATTTTGCTGTTTACATTTTACATAGGTGAAAAATAGGCTTAATAGTAGAAATAATCAAATTTGGAAGAGCATTTAAACTGAAATATATTGTCATTGCGTTGTTTCAGTATGTATATGCACAGAATTTAGGCAAAAATAAATTAGTTTTAGGACAGATACAACACTCAATATGAATTAAAAAGAACTTTAAAAATCACGATTTTGACACAAGATGGATGCCATATATCATTTTGAAGTGGGTCATGTGATCGTTTCATATCATGGACACGTGATCGCTTCATATAAGAGTTGTTATTATTATTTTAATTTTTATTTAAAAAACAACTGAATATATTTCGCTGAATTTTTTTTTATATATTTTATGGAACAATTTGAATATTGCCTAAAATTTTCGAAGCAATTTGTGAATTTTAAATCCGCTTAAAAAATGCTTGAAAAATTAGGTCCCATAGGGCTCAATGTATTCCATTTTTTCAACCCGGGTGCAATCCAAAACTAATTGGGTGATATTATTCATTTATATTCCCATAGGTCCTATAGACCGTCTGAACAACATACTAAAATTTCATTTTGATTAAGTCATTTTTACGGCAGTTATCGTGCTAACGGACAGACAGACAGACAGACAGAATGAACAAAGTCATAAACACTTTTCAACTTTGTTGCAAAGTGTTAAAAATAATAACATAACCAAAATTTGATGGCGAAATTTTTGTATGTGCAACTAGTAAAAGTTAACACATTGAAAAAAATCACTCATAAACAAAAAGTACAATTCATTTCTAAAAATTTAACGTATATAACTCTAACTAAATAATAAAAATAAAAAACTGACCGACTATGAGAGACGGCTTTGGGATATATGCTAAGAGATATATGATGGAATCAATATGATATATTGGGATATACGATGCAATCAAAGGACTTCGTCCATCGACATAAAGTTGATATTCCAGGATGAGGTTCGCCAATTTTTCTTCTATATTGATATGCTCGCCTTGATCTTAAAGTTTTAGCAATATCTTCCCTAGTCCAACGAGCTTACTTTTGGCGATTCATCAAACATGCAATTTGAGTTTTAGTCAGGACACCCTCTTTCAATTTCAGTTTGTACAAATTTAGCTGTCCAGATCTTGTCTTTCTTAGATTCTTCTTTCAGTGTTTTATTTTCTTTTTGCAGTTTTGTAATTTTTTCTTTCATAACAAGTACTTGTCTTTCTGCTACATTTACATGTAAAAAAATTTTTTTTTAATTAATGCAAAGGCACATAGATACAAATCAATTGGCCCCCATGCATCAAGGCATGAAGCCAGAGAAGAGCACAACAAAAAGAGAAAACAGAATCACAACAGGAGCAAAAAAATAACATGAACAAGTAACGAGTTAACAAGAGTCCATCAGCATCATAAGGGAACGAGCTCTCCAATATCGATCATAGATGTTCTCTACAGAAATGGTCGTACACTCCTGAAGATATCTCCGTCCATGTCAGTTATTTGTTTACACAAGACACAATTTGGACTACTAAAAATACCTATGCGGTGTAGGTGCTTAGCCAAACAATCGTGTCCAATAAGAAGTCTAAAAGTCGCTACTGCAATGTTTCGAGGACTGTTAGGGATGCTATGTATTGAGTCTCTCTAACTTTTGTCCCTAATTTCCTCCGTCACATTTGATTTATACAAAGAGTTTAATTTATTTTTAATTAATCTAGTTGCCGAGCAAGCCGGAATTTGACGTTGACAAAGTTGAACAATTTTTGTCCTCTTTTTTGCCAAAAAGTCAGCCATTTCATTTCCGTAGATATTACAATGGGATGAGATCCACTGTAGTATAACTTCAGTACCCCATTCACCCAGGGTCTCCAGATCATTTCTACATTTTTCAATAGTAGCAGAAACTGGAGTTCCGTACTTCGAAACTGCCTGAATAGCGGAAACAGAATCAGATAATATAACCACATTCTTAGTATCACTGTTTCTCACTAAAAGTTGTTCTATGACAGTTACAATTGCCTGTACTTCACCATCAAAATGAGTAGTATTCGGTCCAAAGGTGATGTAGAAAGAGAAATCCTCCGAAAACACTCCAGCTCCTGCATTATTTTCGATAGAAAGACGTGATCCGTCAGTATACACATGATACCACTCAGGTCTTGGGTATCTCGTGTTAATAGTTTCCAATGCATATGCTTTCAATTCTTCCTCACTAGCCTGAGATTTCTTAACACGTGTACTCAATTTAAGGTTACTTCTAATTAAGTTTCTTTTAAAAAGCCTAGTTGGCTGAACAAAGACTTCAGGGCAATCAGGCAGATCCAAGTCCTCTCTGTGTTTTAAGACAGTTTGTAAGAATCCCTTTTGAATTTTTAACACTCTAGGTGTACTATTATCATATTCTCTCCAAAAGGGAATATTAGGAAGACGTTTTTCAAAAAGGCATAGTGCTTTTTCTCGGAATACTTCTTCTAAGGGTTTGTTATCTGTTAAAATTTGCATGGCAATGACCGGAGTGGACTTTACCACACCCGAAATGAGCCAGAGTGCCCCGTTGTGACACATCTCCAAAATTTTCAAGTTAGTGCCGGTAGCTGTAATTAAGGGTTCACAACAGTAAGTAAACACTGGTTTAATATACATATTATAAGTAGTATTTAATGTATTTCTATTGCAAACCCACTGAACCCCAGCTAATCTTTTTTGTACATTTTCGACAGTAGCTTCTATGTGTTTTTTCCATGTTAACTTTTTATCGTAAAGCACTCCCAGGTACATTGAACTGTTTGATTCTGTTAGTTTTGTATCATTATATATGACATACATTCAAAGCAGTGGAATGTTGTCCAAGAGGGAAAGTTTGGTATATTATTTTTTCCATGTTAACCTCCATTGCATTTTCATTGCTCCAATCATGCAGCGTCTTCAAAGCTTTTAATGGCATCAGAATGAGTCTTACGCTTCATTACTAAACAATATATACAATCTTCAGTATTTTCAGTGTTTGCACTCTTGTCTACTTTTGTCCTTTAGGGGGACAAATTGCTCATTACACAAAGCACGTTTTCGTATTCCTCTTTTTATCCACCTTTCGTGTCCTTGCAAAGGAGTATTAGCATCCACAGTACGCACAAGTGTTGCATTAACATCCACAGTACGCAAAGGTTTTGCATTAGCATTCACAACATACAAGTAACAGATACATTAACATCTACAGCAGGTAAAGTTCACAACATACAAGTAACAGATACATTAACATCTACAGGTAGAGTAGCTGCTACAGAAGTACCATTATCCACAGATTGACATTTCAGTGTGGCTACTTCAACTAATGTTGAGGTGCTTGAACTTGGCCAGGTAAATTTAGCGTAGGAATAGCACCTTCCTTTAATAATTTCCTGGCAGGAACATATCCCAATAATTCTGCTTTTAAATTTCTCACATAATCGGACTCGGCAAAATGTAGGGAACATATACGTGAAGCATCTGGATTAAATGAATTTTTGCGTTTGCAAATACGCACCCATTCATTTTTAATCTCAGACTGTTTAGGAAATCTAGGTTGAGCTTCCGCAAATGCGCCGTTGCTGTCTAGAGTTCCCCTAAGACCGACCGTGACGTCATTTCATTGCCAATAGTCAACGCTTGGCATTATTCTGGGGTTACATTTATTTGAGGAGGATATCGTCACGTTTGGCGTTTTCCTAGGCATTATTTTGGGGTTACATTTATGTTGTGTTCAAGATGATGGGGATTTTGTTCGGTTCGCGATGGTCAAACGTGCTTTTTACAATTTCTCTTTCTCTGTTGGTTTATAACGGATGCTCGATTTGAATATGGAAATATTGAATGTCGGAGTGATGGGATGGGGTTTATTTTTTTGCCAATTCGCGGCAATGCAGTGATTTCTGGACAAGTATGATACTTACAATTAAATGATACGGTACAAAATATTTATTTGTTTCAGTCATTTATGGTATATTTAAATGATTTCGGTTAAGGTTCGAAAAATACAAATATAACACAGTTTTAACAAACTTTTGTAAAATAAACATTTCTGCTTATGTTATAAAAAGCTAATATTTATGAAATATAAAAATCACTGATTGGCCGGAAAACTTAAAAAAGAAGATAATTATAGAATATTTAAATATTTGTTTTAATATGTCTGTGCCGTATCGTAGCCAGAATTTTACAAAGGGTGGGGATTGACGATCGAATAGAGGGCATTAAGAGTGCTGGATTTTGTTTTGCAAGAGGGATTGTTAATTACTAAAGCATAAAGGACATGCACGATATTTAGTATTAAGTTGAATAAAAAAGATGCTGCGTCCTGTGAATGCACTTCTCTGAAATTCATATCTTGATTGATTTTATCAAAATATTGCTTACCCATTTTGATGTGAATAACGTCTGTCCCAAGGCAAATTTGGGACATTGCAAATTATGGAGGAGTGTAACCTACAAAGACGGTCCCTGTACTTCTCCTGTAATGCATATACACTTCCCTAAGAAAACACCTGCAAAAGGATGAGCAAGCCATGTTTCTGGGAAATGTGGACAACGATCCCCCAGTTACAAAGGGGCGCAGCAGGGCGCTCTTGGGGAGAGCTGACCCTTGTCCGGTTCGGGTGCACGTGCACGCAAGGTCGTGAGAACCCGCGGTCCACCTGCCAGATATTAATTCTGGGGTGACCGCCATCCTCCTGTCAGCACAGCACCCAATAACTGGACATTTTTTGGAAACATCCAATGAAGCTACCAGGGGCGTTGATTGGGGGGACCAGTAACAAACCTGGGGCTTAATTGTGTAGGAGGAGACATTTTTTTCCGATGATCGAGAGAGTGGTAGTTTTTTCGAAAAGAACGGGAATTGAGTTTAAGACTGCAGACAGAACGGAGAATTGGTTTGTGTGCTCGAGAGAGAAGAGTCTCTCAAAAATTACGTCTGCAGCGATGTCCGGCGATTCCTCCACCGGAGTGCCCCGTATCCAGTGCCGCATCCAACGATATTCGACGGTATGAAATGCATGTATCACATACTTAGTCTGTTGACACAGTTTTAATTAATGTCGCACTCTCTCGACATCTTGTCAAATCCACACTTGAGTAAATAGTAGGGACGAATTTAATTGCAAACATAAATGGAGATTTTAATTACATACATCCTTTAAATATTCATTTTTTGAAAATGTCAATGGAGAGTCATTGTAATTTGTTAAGAATGTTGATTGAACCAATCAAATATGTTTTTATTATTATTGTTTTTTAATTTCA
Organism: Amaurobius ferox; assembly: GCA_951213105.1. Taxonomy (NCBI): domain Eukaryota; kingdom Metazoa; phylum Arthropoda; class Arachnida; order Araneae; family Amaurobiidae; genus Amaurobius; species Amaurobius ferox. The sequence continues at coordinate 165,643,001 of OX578137.1, forward strand.
TTTTTATCAATAAACACATCGTTATTGTTTTATATCATGTCCGTTGTCCTCATTTGCCACTAATTTAATTCTATGTATTTTTGTTCGACACGGCCAATGTCGGAGATGAGAAACTATACTAATTTATGCGTTCTAACAGGACGTGTGGTGAAAACCCACATAACAAAAATGGTTCCGATGACCAGGATTCGAAATAAAAATAATTGTTAAAATAACTGAAAAATTTTTTTTTTGTGAATAAGTTAAAATTAATGTGCGCGATAGGAAAATTTAAAATAAAATTAACTTAAAATAAAATAAAAGGAACTTAAAAGAAAATAAAATTAACTTAAAATAAAACTTAAAAAAAAATTAGCTTGAAATAAAATAAAATTATCTTGAAATAAATTTAAAATAAAAAACGTAAACTTTAAAAGTAAACTTAACGTAAGGAAATGAGGACATTTAAGAAAATAGATGTTGTCACAAGTGTTATGCCATATGTATATGAAATGTGTATTTAATAAATGTTGTGTATATTTAAGAAAAAGAATTATAGGATTTAAATATATTGAGTTAGGGGAGAAAAATTGGAGAAAATTAATAATGGATGGTAATATTCTTTTGGGGGCTAAATTTTTGGGAGATAAGAATTGCGTAGGAGTATGATTTTATGTTTAAGATTTTTGAGTATCAATAATTGTATTTTATGTTGCATGAAAAGTGTTGTATTTATGTAAACGCGCATTGTTCGTAGGGATAGAAATTTTGGATTAGAAAATTAAAGGAAAAACTTAACAATTTTTTTTAAAAATGACAGAAAGGGGTGATATGACGGTAACGCCTACAAGTAGGATTCCGGGGATTATTTCCTTGTTAGGAGAACTGAGCGGAAGCGACGAAAATGAGACCTCCATATTTTTCGAACAGATGGAATCTTTAAGTGAACTAACAAATTGGAACGATTTAGAGAAGTTAGCAATTGTTAAATCCCGTCTGCGCGGAAACGCAAGAAAATTCTACATCAGCTCAAAGGATCTGCGTAGCGAAACATCTTTCGACATTTTCAAGCAAAAATTCCTAGATTTTTTCACATCCGAACCTAATGTCACTACAAATCAAATTCTTTTTTCAACTGCTAAACAAACTAAGGGAGAAAATATCAAAGAATTAGCACATAGAATTACAACATTAACTTTAAACTACGTGGGTGAAACACAACTTAATGAACACACACACGCAATTATGGACAAACTCAGCCTAAGTAAATTTTTGGAGGCAGTTGAGCCCGAATATCGAAAATAAATTATGAAAAATGACCCAAAAAGCTTTAAGGATGCTGTAAAAATTGCCCAAAATTTAGAAGCGGCCAACCTTACAACAACAGTCGAATTAAATAACATATCTCAATACAGCGATATTCAAACATTTAAAAAGGAACAACAACAGTTTAATTCTAATTTACTGGAAAAAATAACAGAAGAAATAAATCATCTTAAAATTAGAGGAAACAGAAATAATTATCAGATAACGGACACATATGCATGCAATTTTTGCGGTAAATTTGGACACTTTATGCAGGATTGCTGGCATTATATTAGAGAGAAATAATCAAGCGCACATATCATTACAGACTATTCGGAAACCAACAGAACATTATGCACGGAGAAAGTTTTCCCCCACTCGTCACCAACAAGATTATGCGGAGAGGTTTCCCAATACGACATACAATGTACCCCCAGATAGATTTTACCCCTCACGTACTCAAGACTATAGGGAGGAAAAGCGAACTTATGGAAACGAATATGTTAATGAAGGAAGAATGGGTAGCCAGAAATATACACATAGGAATGGCGAACGGAATTTTGAGGTTCCGCGTTACAAAAATGATTTTCAGAGACAAAACCAAGGTAAATTTAAATATATGGATAACTCGGACAGATACGCCAATGGCAGGAGCGATTTTACACGGAATTCAAATTTTAACAGAAATGATTCTAGACGCAATGCAAATTTTAACAGAAATTTAAACTAGAAGGGGAGATTGAGAATGATCGTCAACAAAGGCGTAGAATTAGGGTTCAGTCTCCTTTAAATAAAAATAAAATCCCTGTTACTGATAGAAATTTCATAGAAAATAATTCAGGAGAGGTCCAGTGCATAGATAGGAACAATTCCAGAGAAGATAAAAATTTAAGGCATGTTACACAAATAAATATTGAGAACGAGGGACAAAATGTTGGAAAGTATGAAATTCAAATTGATAGAGAAAATTTTGGTAGTTACAGAACCCAAAATAGTGGAGAAAGAGAGGACTTTAAGGACAGGAAGGACAAAGTTGAACTTATCGCGTCAGTTGGAGATGAATTAAATACGGAATTACCCACGGTAGAAATTAAATTTCAAAACACTGAGACGAAAATTCTCTTAGACTCCGGCGCATCTATTTCAGTTTTGGCGAATGATATTTTCGAGAAAATTAAAGAAAATACTGCTGTAAAATATGTTTCAAGAGCGGTAACAATCACGACTCTTTCAGGACACAACATCGATTATACCAAGACTGTAGAAATCGGTTTCAAGATTAATAACCAAAAATTTAAGCATATATTTTTTATAACTAGGTCACTTTTCCCTCACACATATAAAGGAATTCTGGGATACGATTTTATTCAAAAACATGCAGGGGTCCTAGACACACAGAGTAACGTATTAAATATTGGTAATACAGAAATCCCCCTAAATACCCACAGTCAAAAATCACAGGAGGATCAAATTTACAATACCGTACTAAAACCTAACGTGGCTAAGACAAACAGAAAAGTTAAGTTAATGCCAAACCAGACTAAATCGATTTTTGTGGTGCCAGAAATTGAAATTCAGGAAGGCACAGAAGTATTATTTGAGCCGGCGGAGAAATCATACGTAAATATGGAATATGGGGTTTACAAAATGGCAGAAACAGGCATTTTGATCAATGTAAAAAATACCACTCAATCAGATATAACGTTAAATAAAAACATGATTTTAGGGTCGCTATCTGAACAATTTGAAATTCAACAGGAGCAAAATACAGAAAATGACGAAAAATTACAGGACCATACAGAGATAATAAATTTAATACAAGCGACACCGGAAATTTTAGAACAGAGGAGGCGAGACATTAAACCTGACGATTTCAATCTACAACATATGAACGAAAACATGAAACAGGACTTCCAAGAATTTTTAGTACAGTACGCGGACATTTTTTCGAAGAGAAATTCAACAATAGGAGCTACGGACATAATCCAACCTAATATCGAGTTAACACATAACCACGCGATTAAATCCAGACCCTACGACATCCCATATTCTCTACAAAATACGGCAAAAGCCCAGTTAAAAGATTTAGAACAGGCAGGAATTATCGCAAAAACGCAATCCAAATACGCATGTCCAATGTTACTCGTAAAAAAGAAAAACGGAGAGCATAGATTATGCTTAGACCTCAGACTAATAAATAATATCTCAACTATATTCCCTTACCATATTCCAAAAATTAACGACATCATAACAAAATTATCAGGATTCAGATATTTTTCGAAATTAGATTTTAATAGTGCATTTACTCAGGTGGTACTAAATCCAAGCGCACAAGACATTTTTTCTTTCACTACACCTTGGGGAAATTTTAAATATAATAGGATGGTATTTGGCCACATAAGTTCGGCACCTATTTTTCAAAATATAATGGATATTGTTTTGGGAGATTTATATGAAGAAAATGTTCTGGCCTATATCGATGACATTATTATACCGGCCGATTCATACGAAGATATGAAAAGAAAATTACAAAAAGTATTTAAAAGACTCAAAGAGAACAATTTAACACTGTCACCGAATAAATGTGACTTCTTTCTACACAAAATTGATTACCTGGGATACGAAATTACAGATAAAGGGATAAGTCCAACGGACAGCAACATTACAAAAATTACATCTTTCCCGGTCCCAAAAACCTTGAGAAAATTAAAAAGATTCCTCGGAGTATGCAACTTTTACAGAAATTCAATTAAGGATTACGCACAGATAACGGCAGTATTGTCAGATTTAACACAAAAAGACAAGAAATTTCATTGGAACCCAGAACACGAGAACGCATTCCAAAAATTGCAGGACTGTTTTTTTAAAAAACCCATTTTAATGCAGCCGAACTTTAACCATGACTTCTTCCTGAACACTGATGCAAGTTTGGTGTCTCTGAGCGCAGTTTTGCTTCAGAAAAGAGATGGAATTTTAAAACCCATAGCCTATTATAGTAGAAAATTAAATCCACAAGAGCAGAAATACCCGGCAGTGAAAACGGAACTCCTCGCCATCCATCAGGGGATTCAGTTTTTTAGAAATTTTCTTTACGGCCGAGAATTCTTCATTTTGTCCGATCACCGATCCTTAGGGGACCATTTAAAAATGCAAAATCCTCCCACAATCATGCAAAGGTGGGCTCTTGAAATCGCTGAATATAAATTTAAATTTATCCATCTCCCAGGGAAAGAGAACGTTCTGGCCGATTATTTAAGTCGGGAAGATTTTTCAAACAACCGCGATGCGAGAAGAGATGCGGAACAAGCTCGTCACACTAGCCCGACGCAGGAGAGGGGCAGCGAAGACCGGTTTTCATATGTAAACAGAGGGGAACACAGCGGATTTGAAAAGAGCGAAATTGTAAATAAACAAACCAGCGGACAGTGTATCAACAATGTTGAACACAGGACACAGGATGAAAGTAATGGATATGTCAACGCAGAAAGTATATATATAAATAATGTAAATAAAATGATAGACGTCCCCAGTATTCGGGACATTTTGAGAGAACAAGATAGAGATACAAAAATAAAAGAACTAAGAGAAAATTTGAGGAGTTATAAAAATAAAAACAACAAGAATTATGAGGCATTTTATATCGACGAAGAAACAGGCTTACTAATGCATATAGGTAGATGGAAAGATCGTCCTTGGCGAGAGGATTACAAGAAGACAATTGTTATTCCGCGGGGGTTACAAAGAAATGTTTTAGCCATGGCTCACGTCACACATTCAGGGGTTGACAAAACCTTCAAACTGTTAGAAGATCGATATTTTTGGAACGGGATGTACAGTGACACCCATAATTATGTACTTTCTTGTGAGACATGCCGTGCAAGGAAGGGAAAATTACAATTAGCAGTAATGGGCAGAAATCCTACACCGGAAGGCCCTCTTCATAAAGTATCAATTGATTTATGCGGCCCTTTCAAAACAAGTGTAAATAATAACAAATATCTGCTAACCATGATCTGTCAATTCACAAAGTACCTCACAGTATTCCCTATTCCTGACATACGGGCGGAAACTATAGCGGAGAGGCTGTTAGAATGTTTTGTAGACAAAGGTTTTCCCTAGATGATCCAAAGTGACAACGGTACCCAATTTACATCAAAAATTTTCCAAGCAATGACAAGGAGGTTACAGATAATATCAAGACTCACGTCAGTTCGATGCCCGTTTGTAAATGGACAAATAGAGAAATCACACCATGCCATTAAAAATACCATATACACACTCACAGAAAACTCGCCTTATTGGGATACAGCAGTCCAAATTCACACGATGACATACAACGCAACGGTACATTCATCAACAGGGGAAACACCAAATTTTCTTTTCTACGGGCGGGACATACCAACACTATTCGAGTCACAGATTTTAAATGAACAGGACACAGCATACCCCAATTACATTTCAAATAAAATCACTACCATGCAAAATACTTTTAGGGCAGTAACCAAAAATTTAAATCAGGCAAAAGACCGACAGGAAGAACAGCAGTTTTCCAGAGCCAACATGCAAGAGTTAAAAATAGGGATTCGAGTGTTTTTAGAGGGGCAAAATGCGTTTGGTACAGCAAAGTTCTCAGGTCCATACCGAATAATAAATAGAATAAACAGGTTCATATACATTATCCAATTGTGTGAAAAACCTTTCGCTAAGACACAAAGAGTCCACATAAATCGTCTGAGAGTTATCATCGATAGGAGGGAACACTTAAAACACCCACAGGAATCAACGAAAATTATGAAGTACAAATCGCCACTATTACCCACCCCAAATATAGAACCAATTCAATCCCCTCAACCGGAAAACAACAATTTCTTCCCGTATTTCTTATTTGACGAGTTTGAGCCACAAGTCATAAGTAAACAAAACGCACGCCAATCGCAGAATGTCAACAGCCAACACAATAACGATGAACGAACGCCCCCTCCTCCTCTCACAAACAACTGCGCACCCGTTCCCCTGGCAAAGAACCTAGCCGTGCCAGAGATAGAAAATGCGACTAACACTGAACATGCCATCCCTCCTCATCACATGCCAGAGAGCACCAACAACGAGAATGCCATTATTTCGGACCGTATTCTGGACCAGCGTCAAGTGCAACTTGACGATTCCCCCCCCCCCCTCCCCAGCTTGGGCAAGAGGAAAACATCGAAAATAAAAAGGGGACTGATTCCGTACAAACGCAAACAGTACAAGCACAATCGCAAGAACTGGTTTCTGATACAAGGGAAAAACACAGGGATTTCTCCTTAGTCAATTCTGTGCAGGAAGGTTCCAGAATCGGGGAGAGTATACAGGATGAAGAGAAACTTAACAAGACATCAGTACATAGGCCAATGCCTTCTCACACGTATCGTATTAAGAAGTAAGGTTAGAAAAGAATAAAAATTTAAAATAAATGTAGGAATAGGTATACATATTTTTTATATTTTAAACTCGATATTGAAATTGTAAATAAAGAAAAATAAGGTTAGGTAAGAATTTGAAGAGAAATATGGTTTAATCTTGGAAACACGACTACAACAAATTTTATATACAAATATATATATATATATATATAAAAAAAAAAAAGGGCGAGAGAAAGTATACATCAAAAACTGCACGAAAAGCGCGTAAAACGGGGCGCAAACTTTAAATAAATATTGAATTATAAATAAAAGAAATTTTAAATAAATATTGCATTATAAATAGAAGTAATTTTAAATAAATATTACATTAATTCGGAAATTTTAAATAAACATTGAATTAAAAATAGAGGAAATTTTAAATAAATATTACATTAATTAAGAAATTTTAAATAAACATTGAATTATTAATTAGGGAATTTTAAATAAATGTTACATTAATTAGGAAAGTTTAAATTAACATGAAATTTTAAAATAATATTGGAGTGCAATTAAAGGGGATTTTAGTAATTTTAAATAACTAGTGCATTATAAACAGATGGAATTCTAAATAATTATTGCAAAAAATTAATTTAAGTAAGACTTTAACGGAAAACACTTTGCGACAGTTTAAATATTATAAGCGAGTGATTTAGAAGAAAAACGGAATAAATAAATAAAATATATAGGAATGGATATGGTGAAAATTACTTTTATGGTAATAAAAAGAATTTAAATATAAGAATAAAGGGAAATTACATTAAAATCAATGAGTAAATAGTAAGGACACGAAATTTGGATAAAGTAAATAAATGTTTTAAAAATAAATAAATAAGTAAGGAATGAGAATAACATACAATTATTTTAACATAAGGGATAGCAACGAATAGGAATCGATGACAATGAGACATAGGTAAAAATTTAAAAATACTAACACAGTAATATAATAAATTTTTAAGGTTAAAAATTAAAACTTTAAGGAATATCTATACATTTTTGAGTGAAACTAGGGGAATGATCTACCATCCTAAACGTACTTATATTGCACAGTAGCAAAACCGTGGTAAGGTTCCACGTTAATATGCAGCCATGCGCGATAAAGTAATTTTTTTTTAAGTTTTAAAAGATAATGGATAAATAAAAACACTTACCCCTTTCATCGGCATACAGTACACCTTGGTAATCCAAAAAGAATTCTGCATATCACACTTAAAATTCCCTTTACACATTATAAAAATAAAAAAACACTCAAACATGTAGGTAACACACATCTTTATCTCTCACACGAGGCCGGTCGGCCAAACACACAGGATTTATTCTGCGGGGCCACAACTGTAAGGGCACGGGATCCTTTGAAAATCCGGAATTATCCGAAAATCTTACCTTGCCAACCCTGGGAAAACTGGTTTCATGAAAAGGGCTTGTTTACTGACGTTGACGGGAAAAGTTTATTCTGTGCATAGGTACTCACGGGTTTATATGAGTAAAAAAAAGAAAAGAAAAAGATAGCTGACGGTTTACAAGGAAGAAATTAAAGTAAATACTTACTGCTTACGGAAGGTTTAATATAAAAAAATTACGAATGTAGACCGTGAAAGAAATATAAGGGAGTTTTAAAATGTAAGATAATTACGGATTTATGGCAGATAGTATTAAAGAGAACTACGGACGCAAATTGATAAAATTTCCAAGGAGTTTACGATAAAAAAAAAAAGGATAATAGAATTATGAATTTTATTTGTAAGTGGTTTATTGAAGTGAAAATTTGCAAAAATTTATGATAAGAATAAATATAAGAGAAGTATGAAAATTTTTAGGAAATGGTTTATTAGATGAAAATTCTAAACGCTAAGGCGAGATTCGGAATACAGAATTTGGGATTATGTATATAAGGGATATATAAAGGAGAGTTAATTGATAATGTGAAAAAAAATATGTTTATGGTGTTTGTACAAATTTTGAATTTATTAGGAAATGTAATATGGCATGGCAATTCGTGATAATATTGACAAAAATTTATTTGTTTGTTTTTCTTTGTATTTTCAAGGAGATAGCATAATGTATTTGTAAATATTAGTAAATGGTGAGATGTTTAATCAGTGAGAAAATTTTGTGGGCAACTTAAATGTTGAAAGGAATGGGAGAAAGAGAAATAAAAAAAAAAGATGATAATAACGATAGGAGAAAGTACTGTATTTTGAAAATTGAATAATGGCGAATTAAGTAGGGAATTATTTTTTTGTAAAAAAAATAAATAAAAAAACTCAGGGTCTTAATGTTTAATGGGTATTGTAAATTCCAGAGAGAGAATTTGTGTCATCAGACTGTATGTATATGTATGCATTGGTGTATCGATAAAGTGTGTGCCTCAACTAAGATTCGTCCATACATGAAAATCCAGTGATATGATGCAGACAGTGATGTGTTGTTCTCACAAGAAAACTTTCTTTTCCCCACGTTTACTCCACAGCGAGAAGTGATGCAGTAACGTCATCCACATACAGAGTTCCAGACTTACAATTTTCACACTCCCATGACAGTGTGATAGACGATGCAGTGTCGTGCTTTTCACATAAAATTTTCAAAGTCTACAATTTTCACACCTCCATGACAGTGTGATAGACGATGCAGTGTCGTGCTTTTCACATAAAATTTTCAAAGTCTACAATTTTCACACCTCCATGACAGTGAGATAGACGATGCAGTGACGTGCTTTATACGTAAACTTTCATTTTACATATGTTTACTTCACAGCGGAACTACACAGTGATGTGCTCCATCTGCAGATCTCCAAGTTCTCGATTTTCTTTGCACTTTCCAGGACACTGAACTAGGAAACAGTGGCGTGATATAGAGATGCAGACCCTCTGCTACAATGCTTTGTAAAATAACTTTTTCACACTCTTTACAAACTTTTGAACTTTGCACTTATCATTGTTACCATGAACATTCTTTCACCTTTTGGGCAGCCAATTTATTGGACTTCGAATCTCTATAGAACTCAAACATGTCGGACAGAAAACATTTGATACTTTCTTTTTCCATGAGTTTAATGACATTGGTGTGCATTGTGACATTATTTTGTTATATATATATGTGGGTGTGTAAATGCGTTTACAGTTTTTTTTTTAGGTGAATACTAGCCTGTGGCACGGTTCTACTACGGAGAGGGGGGTGAATGTCCCAAGGCAAATTTGGGACATTGCAAATTATGGAGGAGTGTAACCTACAAAGACGGTCCCTGTACTTCTCCTGTAATGCATATACACTTCCCTAAGAAAACACCTGCAAAAGGATGAGCAAGCCATGTTTCTGGGAAATGTGGACAACGATCCCCCAGTTACAAAGGGGCGCAGCAGGGCGCTCTTGGGGAGAGCTGACCCTTGTCCGGTTCGGGTGCACGTGCACGCAAGGTCGTGAGAACCCGCGGTCCACCTGCCAGATATTAATTCTGGGGTGACCGCCATCCTCCTGTCAGCACAGCACCCAATAACTGGACATTTTTTGGAAACATCCAATGAAGCTACCAGGAGCGTTGATTGGGGGGACCAGTAACAAACCTGGGGCTTAATTGTGTAGGAGGAGACATTTTTTTCCGATGATCGAGAGAGTGGTAGTTTTTTCGAAAAGAACGGGAATTGAGTTTAAGACTGCAGACAGAACGGAGAATTGGTTTGTGTGCTTGAGAGAGAAGAGTCTCTCAAAAATTACGTCTGCAGCGATGTCCGGCGATTCCTCCACCGGAGTGCCCCGTATCCAGTGCCGCATCCAACGATATTCGAAGGTATGAAATGCATGTATCACATACTTAGTCTGTTGACACAGTTTTAATTAATGTCGCACTCTCTCGACATCTTGTCAAATCCACACTTGAGTAAATAGTAGGGACGAATTTAATTGCAAACATAAATGGAGATTTTAATTACATACATCCTTTAAATATTCATTTTTTGAAAATGTCAATGGAGAGTCATTGTAATTTGTTAAGAATGTTGATTGAACCAATCAAATATGTTTTTATTATTATTGTTTTTTAATTTCATTTTTATCAATAAACACATCGTTATTGTTTTATATCATGTCCGTTGTCCTCATTTGCCACTAATTTAATTCTATGTATTTTTGTTCGACACGGCCAATGTCGGAGATGAGAAACTATACTAATTTATGCGTTCTAACAGGACGTGTGGTGAAAACCCACATAACAACGTCTATGGTTCTCTGGCGGAAAAGCGGAGCTTTACGAAAATGTAAATACTTTAGACGCTTATAACCCCGAGTCTAATAAAAATGTAAATAATTTTTATTGTTTGGTAGGAAATAGCGTTCAGATTATGCATATATTAAAACAATTTCAATGTTGCAAAATTTTAACCTTTTTTTATGAAAAAACTTTTAAAAAAATTTCTCTCTGAGCGAGTAGTTTTCCTTTTTCATTTTACTAGCTTTCATTTAAAATACATAGTGAAATATAAAAAATAGATATAAAGAGTAAACTACAAAAATGTGTATTAGAAAATTTAATATTAAAATCTATATTTATTATTTAAGAAAGCTCCTACAGTTTTCGAGTCATTGTCTTGTCAAGTTAAAAAAGATTGGGAGTTTTTCCGTTTTTCAAATTTGTAACGCCTATAAGCTTAAAAACTAACAGAGCTAGCTTTGAACATTAGGCAAGAATGTGTATCTCTTTGAAAACCCTACAGGTGTATATAATTAGAATTTGGATGAGTTCTATTTTTTTTAAATAACTTGTCCGATTGTGTTTGTAAGAAACAATTTTTTTTTTCACTCGAAATATTTTCGAAAATAAAAAAATAGGTATAAACAGTAAGTGATGAAAATATGTATAAGAAAATTTATTTTCTAAATCTATATTTTTTAAAAAAGCTCTTATAGTTTTCGAGTAACCGACTTTTCACGTTGAAGAAGTATTAAAATTTTATGTTTTTCAAGTTTGTAATATGCTTATATCTTCAATATTTAAGTGATAGCTATAAATAATAAGCAAGAATTTGTATCTTTTTGAAAGCCCTATAAATGTATATAATCCGATTTTGGATCGAGGTTTTTTTTTTCTTTTTGTTATTAGGAAAATTGAGTTTTATTTTAAAAATGTTATTCACTTAAAACCGTTTGAGGCTCTTTCGGACTGGAGCTACCGCCGATTTTTTTTTTCTTTTTCGTTTTATTTTCAAATATTTTTCTTGAAATATATGTTCTCGATATATTGCACTTTTTTAAAACAATGTATCAAAAAATTACATAAAATTAAACATTATAAACTACTGTGAAATATATTTACTTTTACATGTAGTATTCTGCGCTAAATTTTTTTAACATCATTCTCGTGGGTCTAGTACGTTCCATTCACGACAGAAGATACATTACTTAATAATTTTGACACCTAACAATTCGTCAACAGTCATTTATATATAAGAAATGCCCTTATCTCTGTCTGTATGCAACGATATGTGGCGTACGCAGTGACTTATTTAGTGGTGTCTTATTTAGCAAAAGAACACCAGCTTTCATATTTTGCCCCAGATTAACGTAAACATTGTTAAAATCGAACAAAAAAATGAAGTTAAGTTAACAAAAATGACGCCACAATGGTGAGTATTGAAATATATGTAGACTATTGCTTATTGCGTATGCTATCAATATTGATAATTGTCCATTTAGAGTTGTGCGAAACATAAATTAATTCGGTACTTCGAAATAATTTTACATGTTGTCATCGAGAAAAGCGCCCATTGTGCAATTTAACATTATAAACATTGTGCCGTAACGTAGATCTTATACATCATGTGAAAAAAGTGCATTCATTGTACTATTTATGGTAAGTTATGTGCTGCCCACATCAACATTTCTTTATTTGCGCTGGATTTTACGAAACTGATATAGTATAACTTGATAACAATTTTGAAACTTCTACAGTTTTCTTTTACAAGTTATTCTAAAATGTTTCCTAAAATTTCTTTAAAAATCATGTTTATATTAATGTGAAATTATTACATAAGTTAGGAGCAGAAGTTATTATTTAGCATTAGATATCAAGTTAGGAGCAGACCAATCATTAAAACGAATCTTAACAATAACGTCGAAAAATTGTGTGATTTCAGATAATAAGTATTAATAAATGGTATTTTAACACTTTAAATTCATAGCGTAATTCAAATGATATTGTATTCTCACATACACAATGAACCGGGGACACTTTAAATTTTTATTACAATAAAAATTATTTTTAAAATATACTCTATTTAAGTGTTCTGTTATAAACCATTATATGCACCTGTGAAGCTTGGCTTGGGCAACAAAATGAAAATACTTGGGGGACGGGGTCTTTTCCTTTCAAGCCCTTCGAGGTGTAATCAAGTTCTTTGTTCAAGCCTTGAAGCGACACCCCCCATAGCGGCACCACTATCGGAATTGACGCTTCGAGGCAGACATGTGTGGATCGTTGAGGCAAGTGGCACCAATTAGGGACGGAAAATTTATGGCTCTATTTTTGTGAAAAACAAGAAAAAGCCCGCCACACACCGGGAGTATTGTTACCAGACATCGGGATTTATCAAAGGACGAGCTTTAAGTTTCCCTGTATGTGGTGGTGAACGCAGGGAAACATTTTCCGTCGTTTTGCTTGATATTTGGACGGTCTGCGGGGGGCCTTGCGGTTGAAGGGTTGTATGTTTAATGACCGTTTGGCACAGACTTATTTTCCTTTGGCGTATTTTCTTCTTTCAGAATCCTTTGGCGTCTTTTTTCGTCGGGGTTAAAAAAATACTCATTTAGCTAAAATATTTTTGCTTCTGTAAACAGCTGCGAAAATATGTAAAGTTCTTAAGTAATTCTAGTACAGTGAAACTTTGCACACTTGTGGTATCGTGGACATAACCGACATGAACAACCCCCCCCCCCCAATTTTTTTGAGTTCAGTTTGCTTTGAAAGGTAATCCATGCTAAAACCCTCTTCTTTGTTGTTATAACAGAGTAGATCTACTAGTCACACAGAGGCGTCAAGCAATCCATGCGACTGCTTGGGGCTTCAAAACTGGAAAAGAAATTTCTTTTTTTCTTCTTTTTTATATTTTTTTAAGAATTAAATAATAAAAATTTTAAGAATTAAATATAATTTTTGTCTGAAGCTAATTATTGCAAAGTCGCATATGATCATTAATTTGCCCCTCTTACGTTTTCCTTTATTATTTCGTATTATTCTGAAATTTACCTTCATTTAGATTTCAGTAGTTGTAATCTGAATAGGGTTTGAAGTTGGTAAGGCAGAATCAGTAACATCTTTTATTAGTCTATTCGCTTTTGTATATTTTGTGGTTGCAGGGGCCCCATAGAGCCTACTAGGCCTCGGTCTAAAACCTTTTGTCTAATCTGTGTTCCTTCTTCATCTTGCCCAAACTATAACTATCGGTCTTTTAGTAATAGATCAATTAGCAAAATTATGACTATTATTTTGGCCGAAAAGTGGCGTAGTTACAATTTTAGGGCCTAGAAGCAACATCTTTAGTCGGCCTTATTTTTTACATTCCCCCCCTCCCCCTCCTACGCTATATTTTACATTCGGTTTTAGGAGCCCACTATACGATATTTGCCATTCGATGTGAGGCTCCCATATAGAGATAGAACTCTGAACAGCGACATTTTTTCAAAGGTTCCTAAATTTTAGGGCCCCAAAGTATCTATTGTATATGTTATGCTCATCTGCTGGAAACAAGCCTATCAAAATAGATTTTCCAAGACTCAGATTTCTTTAAGTCATCGTAGTCATCGTATGATGTATGACAATCATAATTGTTGGCCATGCCTGACTGATATATAATGCCCAAGGCCGCCAACTGGGGGGACAAAAAGATGCATTGCATAAGGACCTGGAAGACTTGTAGGTCCGGACCGCATAAGCAGTTCATGAAAAAAGGCCAATAACTTGTAACATAGGGAGTAATAAGGGGCCACACATTTGCTGCATAGGGGTCCAAATATTCTGTCGGCGATACTGTTCATACTTAAAGAAATAAGACATTAATAATTAAATGAAGTCAGTTTATGCTTGCGGGAATTTCATAAAGTGTTTTAGGTGCAAAAAGCCTTCAATGTATTTAAAATTTTCTGACAAATTTATTAAAAGTCTACTTGACTGGGTATAAACATTGCAGGCTAATACACAAGCTGAATAAGGCTAGATTGCAGAATGATAAAAATACTGAAAATTCTGCTGTCTCAAACCCTGTTCTCTGACAAAGAGAGGCCTTGAAATGGCGGTTTTCATGCAACAAATATTTATGTACTAGATTTTATTGAGAACTGAAATTAAGCTTTTGAATTGTACTAAGTACTAACTTTCAAATGGTTAAAACAACTTCGATAGTCCTTGAAAAAGAAAAATCTGATGCCGGCAGCACATGACTTTCCCTGCAGACTGAAACTCATGTTTTCTTTATTTCCCTAATAATTCATTAAATTGAGTTTAATTGCCCCAAATAACACTCAATTTGCATTTTTAATACAGTTTTTGTTTTTATTTGGTAATTGGATATTTTTCAGAAATCGGATAACAAAAACGCAAGAAATCTCAAATATCTTGAGAACAAGAATTGAAACTATGAAACAAGAATTTAATTGGTATTTTTGAGCATAAGTAGTCTTTTGTGTTTTTTAGATTTTTGCGGGCCATTTCGTAAAAAAAGGCATGTTGTTCTTTTCCGAATCGTACCAAAATCTAATCAGCGCCAGAGTATCCTACAAGTAATTTATCTACCAAATTTTGTGAAATTTGGTGAATTAGTATTTTAGCTAGAGTGGACACATTAATTTTTTACGGGCCATTTCGCAAAAAAAGGCGGTTTCTGTTTTTACGAATCCTACCAAAAACTAATCAGCACCAGGGTCTCACCCAAGTGACTTACCTACCAAATTTTATGAAATTCGGTCCATTTGTTTTTAGTTAGAGTGGATACATACATTGCACAGACAGACACACAAACAGACGTCACGCTAAAAATAGTTTTTTCGTATTCTAGAGGTCTCGAAACGTGTAGATCCGTCACACATCCGTTGAGTTTTCCTAATAAATAATTAATTTAATGTAAAATGCATTTTTGACAATATTAATTTTAATCAACAAAATTAATAATCGGCACATTTGGTGCCGTGACCAGGATGCATTTTACATTAAATTAATTATTTATTAGTA
This sequence comes from Amaurobius ferox, assembly GCA_951213105.1. Lineage (NCBI taxonomy): Eukaryota > Metazoa > Arthropoda > Arachnida > Araneae > Amaurobiidae > Amaurobius > Amaurobius ferox. Next base: position 165,658,934 of record OX578137.1, read on the forward strand.
TATTAATTATACATGTAATCTGTTCTAAAACTTACTGCTGTGTACATTGCGTTGGTGGCCGCAAAACCCACCTATTTCTGTGCTTAACGGGATACTAAGTTAACAAACTAGAAATTAAGGTTAATAGTAAGGAACAAACATTTTATTTATCACATACTTAATTTACACTCTTTAGTTTACAAATTAAATAAATATCACAATAGTGGAATACATCTTAAAAACTCAGGAGCATATTTTCAACTTTTAATGAACAAAGTGTTAGGAGATCTATCAGAGTTAAAAATATACTTTTACTTAGATGACTTAGTCATATGCGCACAAAATAACGACGAAATGTTAGAGAAAATCAAAATTGTTTTCCAAAGATTGAAAGAAAATAATTTAACACTCGACCCGGCGAAGTTACAGATATGCAAATCGCAAATTGAATTTTTAAGATATAAAGTAAATGCGAATGGTATAAGCCCATCAATAAAAAACTGTGCAAAAGTGCAAAATTTCAAACAACCCCAAACGGTTAAACAAGTAAAAAGCTTTCTTGGGACAACAAACTACTTTAGAGGTCTGATAAAAAATTATGCACAAATTGCAGAACCGTTGGTAAATTTGACAAAAAAGAATGTTAGGTTCGAGTGGAATAATGAATGTAGAAAAGCTTTTGAAAAATTAAAAAATGCAATTTTTAAAGAACCAGTTGTAAGACAGCCTGATGAAGTAAACCCGTTTGTCTTAACTACGGATGGCTCAGGTAAGGGAATTAGTAGTATTTTGATGCAAAGGGTAAATGGAGTCGATCATGTTATCGAATTTTATTCAAGACCTGTGAACCCGGCAGAGAAGCGTTATCCTGCAATAAAGCTAGAATTGCTAGCTATACGCGCATCCTTACAACACTTCAGAGAATATCTGTTCGGAAGGAGTTTCACCTTGCTGAGTGACGCAAAATCCCTTATGTACCACATAAAATTAGATAAAATGCCAAATATCATATCGAGGTGGTTAATTGACATAAGTCAGTATGATTTTAAATTCAAATATCAAAAAGGTGAAAATAACGCAAGTGATTATTGCTCGAGATATGTATTTGACAATGATAACCAAATCAAATGTGTAAATACTTTAATTAAAAATGATGAGATAAATGTGGAGAAAATATTAGAGCAACAAATGGTAGATGAAAAATTAAGTAAAATTAGAGAGGAATTACAAAAGGAAGAAACCGATATCACAATATCAAGGTATACTATATTGATAGCCAAAATAAACTGTTAATGGTAAAGAAGGAAAATAAAAGACAAACGTATAGGAAAATAAATGAGAATAAGATTGTAATACCGCACTCGCTAAAGGGAAAGATAATAGAGATAGCACATTTCCCTCATTTCGGAGTAAAAAAGACATACCAATTACTTTCAAGAAAATATTTTTGGATAGGGGCTTTCCAAGACGTGGAAAATTTTTGTAAGTCTTGTAATCAATGCTTATTAGTAAAACACAAAAATATACCACCAGCCAGACTTCAGGCTATGCCAGAAATATTAAAACCAGGAATATATTTAGAACTGGATTGCGTAGGAAAACTACCGCGCAGTAATGGAGGAAATAATTTTGTAATTACAATTGTAGACATGTTTTCACAATACTTTGAGGCCTATGCAGTCAGAGACATTACTGCTAAAACAATAGTGAATAAGCTAACAAACTTCGTGACAACTTATGGAGTTCCAATTATTATTCAAAGCGATAATGCTTAAATTTTTAAAAGTAAAGAATACATAGATTTTACAAATGCATTAAATATTGAAAGGCGATACAGTTCGGTTTATTTCCCAAGTTCTTTAGGTCGTTGTGAAAGAATACACAGAGACATGAAACAATGTATAATGTGTTTGTCAAAGACTACGTTTGAATGGGATGAATCTTTAAAATGGTTTAAGTTTTATGTGAATAACACTATTAACAGTAATACAGGATTTGAGCCTTCATTCCTGTTCTATCTTAGAGATTTATCATTGCCATTTGAAAATATTAAACAAACAAACATACCAAGTAAGGAAGAAATAGATATAATGTATAGTGATGTAAATAATTATAAAAATTATGTGGCACAGCATTTAAAAAATATAAACAAAGTCGTGAAAGACGCATCGGAACAACAAAAGCTGATAAATGACAAACAAATAAAGAAATATAAAATAGTGAGAAAAAACGATATACTTATAGGAGCGACAGTGTACCTAAAAAAGTTCCTAAAACCAAGGGTATTAGAGGATCGATATGATGGACCATTTAGAATTACGAAATTAGTCCGAAATAATAATGTTATAATATGTCTTAAAAGTGATGAAAATAAAACTTATAAAGTGCACATAAATAAACTATACATGGCAGCGGGGCGAAAACAATATTTGAAAGATAGTGACGAAAGCGAATCAAACCACACACACACACAGGACAAAGAAAAAAATCAAAATGAGAAAGTGATTAGAAATAATGATCAAAGTCAAACTAAGGAAGGGAAGGTCACTAAAGAAAAGCAATTAAACTGTGAAAATAATAGAAATGATGATGAGGCTTGTTATAATGCCAGAGGGTATAATTTTCGCCCTCGAATTGTTGTAAATAGTAATTTCATAAAACAAAGAATATGAAAAATATGTTAAAAAGTTTGTAATTAATGTCATAAATAGAAAGTGATAATTGAGTGTATATGTATTTATGTTTTAAATTGTGGATATAAGTATATTTCAAAAAGTATGTTATGTATTTCTGACATTACATATATGGCAAGTTCCAAAAAAAAAAAAAAAGTGAAATAACAAAGTAATTTATAAATAATATGGTGATATGGAATTCAACCATAACCAGGAATCGGAAGTTGATAGTTGCACTACTACAATATGTTATAAAATGAAATGATAACAAGAAAATGTATAATAATAATAAAGTAATGAAGGCTGTTATGTAATGATATGTCGTATGTAAATAATTCTGTAAAAGGAGAAATGAAAATTATGCATTGCAAATAATATATATCAAAATTTACAATTTAATAATAATTTGAATGTTGGTAATCCTCATGTAATTTATGGTACATTATGTCAATTATGAATAATGGACTAACTTGACAGGGAACTATCAAGAAACTACAAAGAACTAGCAAAGCTATGAGTTGTACGAGGCTAAAAAGTGGAACTCAGCCTTTCTCATGATGGATGAACTTATGTGTTTGCGAGGAACCAGTGTGAACTCAATTTCTTACCTCTGGGGTGAAACTGTGGGAGAGTAACTTTTGGCCTTTTTTTTTCGCGGGGGGGTGAGAATGTAATGCCAGAAATGTAAAGTAATAAATATTTGGAAGGATTAAAAAATAATGGAACCAGGAATGCGGGCGGATTATCCCCACGCTAAGCAGATGGGCGATAGTATACAGGTGGCCCATATCTTACATACCACGCCCATGTTTACATACCACGCTAAGCCGTTTGGCGGCAACAGAGACGGCGACGCCATGTCTACGGATTAGCCCTCAGCTCTACGTTTCAGCACGTGGACCGTCGACCGAAAAAGGGATATAAGTGAGAGTTGCTCGAAGTGAGAGTCAGAATTGGTCAAGGCAGGCCGTTGGAGTGAGACTAGTCAAGAAGAAGCCACGGTAGCAGAGTTAAGAGTGGTGTGTGCGTCTCTGATATAGGAATTCGAAGGAGAGCTCATTGTTCATCTGGTATTGCAAGTGTAAAGTGTGACAAAGCATCGGTGTTACCCAAGTTATATGAAAGAAGATCAGGTACCGTACAATTAAACTATATGAGGATAACCTCTTTGTCTAAATTTGTGTTTTTAAGGAAAAGCTAATTAATGCATCCCACCACGTGCTCCAACCAAATATCAATTCATCTGGCATTACACCCCCGAACTACCATTGAGATGTATTCCACTATTGTGATATTTATTTAATTTGTAAACTAAAGAGTGTAAATTAAGTATGTGATAAATAAAATGTTTGTTCCTTTACTATTAACCTTAATTTCTAGTTTGTTAACTTAGTATCCTGTTAAGCACAGAAATAGGTGGGTTTTGCGGCCACCAACGCAATGTACACAGCAGTAAGTTTTAGAACAGATTACATGTATAATTAATATACTAATAAATAATTAATTTAATGTAAAATGCATTTTTGACAATATTAATTTTAATCAACAAAATTAATAATCGGCACAAATGGATTTATTATTTACAATTATTATTATAATCTTTATGAATGGATTTATTATTTACAATTATTATTATAATCTTTATGAAAGACAAATAGAATACGATAAAAGTACGATGCAGCCTCTGTAATCCAAAGGCTCTGTTTGTGTTTTTGCTCATATTCAGACATAATTTTGACATAATTTGGGGTTCCTATGCAACAAATGTGCCCCTATTTAACACGTTATTGACCTTTTTATATATATATATAAACTGTAATGCAGGTCCTGCATTACGCTTTATTATTTCCTCTTTATGTCTTAATTTCTTTTATTTCTTTGTATTTTGTAGAAAATTTTGGAATAGTGTTTTATGAGTTACTACATACATTCTAACATTGGATTTACTAATTTATATTTTTATATATAAACTGTTTATAAGGCTCAGGCATCCCTACCCACTATGCATTTCATCTTTTGCCCTCCTCAGCAGAATGAAGAAAGCAATAATACATAGATGTACGTCCATAAATAAATAAATGCTCTCGTGGACTGTGCATTGATGAGAAAATACTTGGTGACGCTACTTGAATTTTGGTTGTCCGTTCATAATCTATCTATCTATATATAACAATTGCCAACTGTCCGTCTGTTTGTCCGTCATGCTTTTTTTAGGCACTTTCCGAATACATAGAGACTTGCAATTTAGTACACGGGTCGATTGTTCGATAAAATCACATAAAAAAAATCGAATTTTTCAAAAACTTTGTGTAGAGGGCTGCTCCACACCAACATGTTAGAAAAGTGGAATGACTGGAAAGCATACTTTGTAATGAGATAGAGACTTCAAATTTAGTGTATGGGTAAACCGTTCGAAAGGAAGAAAGTGTGCAATTTCAGATTTCCAGTATTTGCTACTTTAGGGGGTATCACACACCAAAATGTTCGATTTACCTAATAAATGATAAACGCCTACATTAAAATTTGATTTATGGGCTAATAATTTAATATAAACCCAAGGCGAATAGAATTTTTCATAAATGTTCATTTAAACAGGTGATTCACATAGAATGTTCGAAAGGTGAAATGATAACATTTGCATGCTTCAGTATGAGATATAAACTTAAAATATGATGTACGGGTAGATAGTTCGAAAGGAAGAAAGTGGGCAATTTCAGGCTTACAATATTTCCTTCGTCAGGGGGTTCATCACACCAAAATTTTCGATTTTCCGAATAAATGTGATACGTGAATTATTAAAAAATGGAAGTTAATCGGGGTTGCTTATTGTGAGACCGTTGATTTACAACGGGTATTCGGCTAGTAAACACCTATTTATGTATTAGTCAAAAAAGCACGGTAATATTTACATCCGTTTGCGTCAACATACTTATGTGAAACTGCTTTTTCTGCTTTCATCATTATAAAAACCGAACATTTTTAGATAAACTAGAAGTTGAAGATGATCTCAGAGTAACGATCTCAAATATAAATCGAAAAATGGAGAGCTTTCAAACTCAAATTTCTCATTTGGACTGTCAAATATTGTATGTAATTTTTTTTTCTATTAATAACATTCGTTTTTTGTTTCAATATATAAATATATAGATTTAAGCTCAACTTTCCCATTAGGACTGTCAAACATTTTTATTAACAGCATTTTCTTGTTTTAATAAATTCTACTATTTCTATCTAGACGAAGCATTTACTTTAAATTGCTAAAATTAACTAATATTGGCGAATACAAAATAAATACTTTTAAAATTCTATATTTAATTATAATTTTTAATCCCTTTTACTCTCCCTGCAATACATGGTAATGTATAGAGAAAGTATTGGAATCATGCCAAAAATCGCAACTCGAGTTTTCGACGGATCTATACGTTTCGAGACCTCTAGAATACGAAAAACTTTTTAGTGTGACGTCTGCGTGTGTGTCTGTCTGTGCAATAAATGTATCCACTCTAACTCAAAAATTAATGGATCGAATTTCATAAAATTTGGTAGGTTAGTCACTTGTGTGTGACCCTGGTGCTGATTAGTTTTTGGTACGATTCGGGATAAAACAACCTGCCTCTTTTTGCGAAATGACCCGCAAAAATTGCCTGCATCCACTCTAACTGAAAAACTAATTGATCAAATTTTACAAAATTTGGTAGATAAGTCACTTGTGGGTCACCCTGGTGCTGGTGGTTTTAATACTATTCGAAAAAGATCTCGCATTTTTTTACAAAAAACACGTAAAAATTGTATGTATCCACGCTAACTCAACTAATCGACTAAATTTCATAAAATTTGATAGATAAATCACTTATGGGCGTCCTTGGTGCTTATTAGATTTTGGTACGACTCGAAATAAGTGAACCTGCCTTTATTGCTACATGGCCCGCAAAAATTTTATCCTCTCTAGCTGACAAACTAATTGATTAAATTACACAAAATTTGGTAATTAAGTCGCTCGTAGGATACTGTGATGAGGGTTAGATTTTGATACGATTCGGAAAAAAAGAATTTGCCTTTTTTTTTAGCGAAATGACTCGCAAATCTAATATTTTCCATCTAAAATAAAATACTACATGTGCAAGATAGTGAAACTCTGAAATAAATGACTAAAATTGATGAAATATATTAATTATATGCTTGTTCTACATATAAAATTTGACAACTAAGCGAATAAATCTGACCGCCTGACTGTAGGATAAACCGTTCTCGAGATAATGTAGTTTTTGGAATTTTAAGGACCTGAAGAATTTAAAGTGAATTAAGTTGGCAAAAGAAACGAAGATGCAATGAAAAAAAAAAACGAATTGGATATAATATCAGAAAATTATCCATATTATTCTCGGTAATTAAACGTAATTTAATGCATAATGGAATACAAAATTACAAAATGAATTTGAATCTGCAGGGAAAGGCATGTGCTGCTCACATCAGATTTTTATTTACATAGGGTGACTTGGAGTTTCCTAAATAAAATACACAATGCTTCAATGGGATCGCACCAACGAAAATGTGACGCACCACTCATGTAAATGATATTTAATATTGAATTAAATAAATAAAAGGAGCTTGTGATGTGACTAAGTTTCTTATATTTGTATTAGACGTAAATTGCTCTTAGCTGTGTTTGCTAGCTGTGTAATTTTTTTACAGGCCGAGTTCGCTGCTTAGTTCGGTTGGGTAAAAATTGCATGTGTTCTACTCCCCATACTGCTATACTATAGATTATTATGACAGTAATTGATTTTTTTTAAAAATCCGATTTTGAAGAAATTTGCATATGTGTTTCATTCTTCTAAAACGGGTATCGTTGATGAGAGCGGCCGAAATGAAATTATCCTACCCATGAAGCAATTATCATACCACAAACAGACGTTCAAATACATCTCCTCAAATGGAACTGCTTTTTATGAAATGGCCAGATGTGATGCATTTCAATGTTTTTGAAACGTTGCAGCAAAGTAACTGAGATTATTACTTTTGACGCGAATTATTTTCCTCTGTGTCTGCTATATCCAATGATACGCTCTCTAAAACATATCCGAATTTCAAATAAAATTTACAAATTTGAGTTATGTCTATAGATGCATTCTAAAGAAATATAAGTTACATTATTTCTCTAATAAATCAAGCATATTGCGTTAGAAATCTTTGAATTATTATTACAATTATTGTTATTTCATAATAGTGTATATACGCACACACACATATATATTCCATTCCATTGATATTTGTTGATAATCTTCAGCTTGATGACTAGAAATTTGCATTTTTTAATTGATGATTCTCTATTTAATACTTCTTTTTATTATGCAGGCATATTTTAGAGTTTTTTGAGTTGCAACTTCTCTCTATTCTATCATTGAATTTTTAAACTATTATATATATATATATATATATATATATATATATAAATTAGTAAATCCAATGTTATAATGTATGTAGTAACTCATAAAACACTATTCCAAAATTTTCTACAAAATACAAAGAAATATAAGAAATTAACACATAAAGAGGAAATAATAAAGCGTAATGCAGGTCATAAAGACAAAGACAATCAACAAATTTCAAAAATGAGGAATGAAAATAGGAAAACTAAAAAATCAAGCAAAACAGCTTGCACATGGAAGAACTTAAGGCTTAAGGTAAGTTCATTTCGAAAAAATTCTCTTCAAGTCCATATATCCCTTCGAAATGAACACAAAAATGCTTGTTTCTGAAACACAAGATAGATTTTATCTATAAACTTGTGTTATATGGACGACAAGCATATAGATTGGAACAATAAAGGAAACATAAATACCTCAAAACACACCTCATCAGCGATATACATATTATTTATTTATTTATTTATTTTTCTTATGCATATTCTCATGCAATTTCCTGATGCATATTTTTGTCCTTTATTATTTTGACCTTTATTTTTGTCCTTTATTTATATCTATTTGTTATAGTTTCATTTCAAAGACATTTCAAGTGAAAGTAAGAAAAATACAAAAAGACCTCGCTCAGACAGATAACTTTTTAAAGTTTTTTCAAAAAACAAGTTCAAAATATTAAATTAATGAAATTATTTTTATATATGTTTAATCTGGAACAAGAAAAAATATTTACATTTCTATCTATTGAGTTCGGCAGTATACGCGTCCAACGCGTTTACATTTTTCGTAACGCTTCGATTTCCGCCACAGATCTAAGCACAGATGTTATTCACAGCTAATATGCGCTAAGTATAGATGCTATTCACATTAAAATATAAGCAAGTTAATTTTAAAAATAAATTATTTTAGTGTCAGATTCCCAAGAATGATGTTAACAGATTTTTCGCATAATATTGCATATGGACAGTGCCATATTGAATGATATTTACTACTTTTTTTTATGTAATTGTTTTACCCTACTGAAGAATCGCCCTTTCCTTCGGGCCTCACTATTGGCAAAGAAAGGGAAAAGTAGAGCAGTAACCCTCCCTCTTTCGGAAAGTCATAAATCACTTGTCTAATTAAATACACTTTAAGTGGACACATAGGGTTTTTCCAACCATGAAACCTAAACGTGTTTGACGCCTTTTCCTAGCTGTTTCATTACCAGTTTTTTTTTTCAGGCATACCTCGGATGGGGGGGGGGGGAGGGCAAAGACCGCCCCCCCCGCCCCCCGAGACGAGTATTCACACCACAGACTATTATAGTATTTAGTATTTTTCCTATTATTAATATAGTATTCTGTGATTCACACTCCCGGAGATATTTTATGTTAACCTAGTTTCTAATATGTATGTGACATAACATTTAGATATATTTATATAGGACAAATAGAAAACTTGCCCCCCCCCCCCCTCTAAAATTTCATTCGCCTTCCAAGCCCAAAAATCCTGAAAGAAGAAACACAGTTCACTACTCACCGCATAGGGTAGAGCCCGGGATGGTTCTCAAGAAAAAAAAAATTGGTAAGAATGTGTATATCAAATGTACAACCAATGGGGCTGAATCAGTGAATTTTCTGAATAAGAAAAACCCATAATATTTGTGGCAGCTAACATGTACCCCAAAAAATCGACCATAAATACAGACAAACGGGGATCACTCAAAAACTAGTCAAAACGTGTTCAGAAGGACCTAAAACATATATTGGAATCACTAGAAAAATTTCGTGAAAAGACTACGTATAAGAAAGTAAAAATAGGTGTAATATCACGAGAATAACGCAAGTTAGCGTCTATAGAAATGTGAACCCTTTTAAATAAAAATTAGCATATAAAATGTTTCTATAGTATTTTTAAGATAGTTAATTTGTTATAATATTTTACGATTTGAGAATAGCATGTCTAAAAAGTTGAGGACTTTTATCTGGTACAATCTGCCTGAAAATAAACCTTTTACCTTTACACATTGAAATAATCGTACAAAATTTCATTTAAATATTTCAATTTGCTTAAAAGATATCCTGTCAAACAAGCAGGCACATAGACATAATTGAAGAAACGAGTTTAAGTGGGTAAGCAGTTGTGGTCACTGAATAGTGACAAAATTCTTTAATTGGTTAAAAAATACAGAATGGCGTGTCATCGCTAAGACAGCAAATCCGTTACTATATGCAAATTCTTTACTAAGAATTTCTTTTAGTTTCGAGTCATCTATTTTAATTTGTACGCAATAAATTCATTTTATATGGTTTCAAGCGTAGCTAAATCACAAGCCTTTATTGTTTTTCAAACGCTTTATCGTTCTCAATGTCCTTTAAGAAACAGATTCAGTTTCTTATGACTGTATCGCAGATAATTATTGCCACCGGAGTCAGTGGAAACAGTAGTCTAATAAAATTATTTACGAGCAAAATCAAACATTTTCCCCGAGTCATGAAAAGAAATGACTTTTTAAAATAATATGGAAATTTAAAATCAATTCTATAACATTACCCCATACTTATAATCTACCAAGCTTTCCGTTCATCCCATGGTATTTTGATACCAATCCAAAACATTAATTATAACCGAGTTCATTCAAGCCATACCATTAGCGTAAGCAGTGAAGATTGAGAGTCATCTCCACTTCACCCATTGTTGAAACATATGAGTATATTTCAATATCCATATTTGTATCAAGTTTTCCTTCAAAGTTCCCTCAATTCGATCGTTACCCCCCCCCCCCCAACTCTGAAATTCTGGCTACGTAAATGAACCTTGCTGATATTTTAAGACAAAGGTTAAAAATGATATAGCATTACCCCATATTTATTATCTACCAAGCTTTCCGTTCAGCCCATGGTATTTTGATACCAATCCAAAACATTAATTATAACCGAGTTCATTCAAGCCATACCATTAGCGTAAGCAGTGAAGATTGAGAGTCATCTCCACTTCACCCATTGTTGAAACATATGAGTATATTTCAATATCCATATTTGTATCAAGTTTTCCTTCAAAGTTCCCTCAATTCGATCGTTACCCCCCCCCCCCCCCCAACTCTGAAATTCTGGCTACGTATATGAACCTTGCTGATATTTTAAGACAATGGTTAGAAATGATATAGCATTACCCCATATTTATTATCTACCAAGCTTTCCGTTCAGCCCATGGTATTTTGATACCAATCCAAAACATTAATTATAACCGAGTTCATTCAAGCCATACCATTAGCGTAAGCAGTGAAGATTGAGAGTCATCTCCACTTCACCCATTGTTGAAACATATGAGTATATTTCAATATCCATATTTGTATCAAGTTTTCCTTCAAAGTTCCCTCAATTCGATCGTTACCCCCCCCCCCCCCCCAACTCTGAAATTCTGGCTACGTAAATGAACCTTGCTGATATTTTAAGACAAAGGTTAAAAATGATATAGCATTACCCCATATTTATTATCTACCAAGCTTTCCGTTCAGCCCATGGTATTTTGATACCAATCCAAAACATTAATTATAACCGAGTTCATTCAAGCCATACCATTAGCGTAAGCAGTGAAGATTGAGAGTCATCTCCACTTCACCCATTGTTGAAACATATGAGTATATTTCAATATCCATATTTGTATCAAGTTTTCCTTCAAAGTTCCCTCAATTCGATCGTTACCCCCCCCCCCCCCCCAACTCTGAAATTCTGGCTACGTAAATGAACCTTGCTGATATTTTAAGACAAAGGTTAAAAATGATATAGCATTACCCCATATTTATTATCTACCAAGCTTTCCGTTCAGCCCATGGTATTTTGATACCAATCCAAAACATTAATTATAACCGAGTTCATTCAAGCCATACCATTAGCGTAAGCAGTGAAGATTGAGAGTCATCTCCACTTCACCCATTGTTGAAACATATGAGTATATTTCAATATCCATATTTGTATCAAGTTTTCCTTCAAAGTTCCCTCAATTCGATCGTTACCCCCCCCCCCCCAACTCTGAAATTCTGGCTACGTATATGAACCTTGCTGATATTTTAAGACAATGGTTAGAAATGATATAGCATTACCCCATATTTATTATCTACCAAGCTTTCCGTTCAGCCCATGGTATTTTGATACCAATCCAAAACATTAATTATAACCGAGTTCATTCAAGCCATACCATTAGCGTAAGCAGTGAAGATTGGGAGTCATCTCCACTTCACCCATTGTTGAAACATATGAGTATATTTCAATATCCATATTTGTATCAAGTTTTTCTTCAAAGTTCCCTCAATTCGATCGTTACCCCCCCCCCCCCCCCCCAACTCTGAAATTCTGGCTACGTATATGAACCTTGCTGATATTTTAAGACAATGGTTAAAAATGATATAGCATTACCCCATATTTATAATATACCAAGCTTTCCGTTTAACTGTTATTAATTATATCCGATATTAATTATAAAAGAATAATTTAATGATCTATACCATTATCTTTGCTCGATCAATATTTCAATCTTAATCAATATTTCAATGTCAATCAATCGTTCAACATCAATCAATATTGATAATTAATATTTTAGAAATATGTCTAAATGAAATTCAATCAAGTAATCAATCAGTACGTGGTTTTAAGCAAGGTAAATGGAAGTAAGAGAGGTAGGCCATTCGTTTCTGGCAACCTACTCCTGTCCAGAGTTCTTGGAATTACTGACGTCACTGGTCCCTAGCCGGACCTTTCCGAAGCATGGGAAAATGTGTCGATGTTTTTAACTCTCGCGTTTCTAATGATAAAAATAAATCAAAGCGCTCAGCTTTTGGAAATAATATAAAAGACCAAATGCAAATTCTGAGTCAAATGCAAGCGGATATTACGGAACTCAGAGTCATTTCTCATTTCTAAAACTTCAATACTGCCTTTCCAAAAGGGCATTCTTGTTTCAAGAGCAAGCTTAAAAGGACTTTATGATGACATGAAAGAAAATAATATTAAATACATAATGACAAGTTAGAGTCAATCAAGATGCTTTAGAAAATATATTTTCCCAAATTAGAGGTCTTGTACGATTTTATAACCATCCTCTTACTACTGATTTCAAATCCCGACTTAAAACATTATTGCTTGGGTCTAAGCTTCCTATGCCAATAAATACAAATGTGGAAAATGACCAAGATCAAACACTAACTGCGACTTTATTTTTCAAATTAGAAGAAAAAGACTATGCAGCATCACTGCAGATATGGAGCCTCAACATGACATTCATTTCAGTCCTGTTGTACATGAAAAAGAAGCCTTGCGTTTTTTTTTGCAGGATATTTGGCATATCGTCACAAAAAAGCGCAGTTAGGAGCTTATTCATATCTAGTGGAATCAACATCCGAAAATGATAGAAAATGGATTGAATCTTTATCAAGAGGTCGTTTAATTGTTCCACATGATACCTGGGTAGAAACAGTCACCAAATTATAAGATATTTTTTTTAAACTATACGGAAATTTTATTTCTAATTCAAGAAATATTTTAGAGAACCTCCAACTGAAAATAAAAAAACAATTTCCTGAAATAGCTCTTGATGTTGTAAGAACATATACCAGAACCAGAACCTTCTTTCGAATAAGGCACATAAATGAACAGATGAAAAGAAACGCCATGAAAAGAAAAGCTGTAAGAATTTCTGGTCATTCACGTGAAGAAATGAAAAATAAGCAATGGAGAGAGAGCTTTAAATTTTAAGGTTTACTCATGACCTAGTAGTTAGGAATTGACGGGCTGCGTGTGTTAGGTTTTTATGGCTTTCCTAACATGTAACATAAATGTGACGCAGCTTCCCTTAAAAAGTCCTCCATGAAGGCATTTCTCCTTTATAGAATGGCCAGTTTTAAAATTATCCTTCTCTCCCAAAGGGGAAAATCCGTAACCCAGTCATTTGATCACTGACCTTTGTAACACCAGAATTAGTTGAAAGATCGTGAGATCAAATCTAGTAAAATCACTAAAGAGGTATTGGGAGATATACCCCCCCCCCCCCAGAAACTTATCGAAAACTATTGAAGTTAGAAGGAAGGATATTAGGAGAAATAGGAAACAACTCATTTCATTATCGCCCCCCCCCCCCATTTTTTCTGTCGACGCAATTGATTAAAACCTACTGACTGGTTGGACGTGTTAGCTTTCATTGATTTTCAAATATATAGCGTAAATAAGGCACAATTTCGGTAGAAGTTCCTTTATGAAAGGCATTTTCAAAGTCTAGTCAAAACTGAACTTACCTAATCAATATCTCGTCCTATCTCTTTACTTTTTTTAATTTTCAAATTTTTTTTATCATGAAGTACCCATATTCAAAAATTGCCTATCGTTATATGAAATTCAGTACTCATTTAATTTCTTGAATAATTCAATTTTTTGACCATCATGAAGCAATAATAATGCATAATTAAAGGAAATAATTGTACTGATTTTTTGTATCGTACAAAATATGATTTCCACATTTGTTCGCATTCGGAGAAGTCTTTAAATAATTGGATTTCGTACACATATCAATTTCATTATGAAAAAGAAAATAATACGAGCACTTTTCTGCCTGAAATCTTTAAGGACGTCACATATTTATTTATTTCTATAATTCTGAAAACTATTTTTGGATTACATTCAGCAAGTCATTCACTGTCTTCTAATTTATTTTATCATGTCAAGTCTACAAGCATGATAGTTTAAAGCAGTTCGATAAAAATGGACAGATTTTTGGTGGCTTATTATTCTAGTCTCAGATAGAATAATAGTGTCTTGTATTTTAGCTAAATCCTCCGATATTTTACTATGTACTTATTAAAGAACAACTAATAACAATTTTAAAATGCAGAAAATATTTTAGCATAGTTTAAACAGCTCAATTGCTAATGTCATCGTTAGAGATGCTTAAAAACAACTCTAACAATACAGTCCTAAATAAAATTTACCATAACTAGTTTTATTTAATATTATATTCTTATATATGAATAATGAAATGTAATCTATCATTTACTCGGTAGAAATTTCAATATACTATGTGATGTATATTTAAATTAAGAAAATTGTTGCGGTATTCACAATGTATTTCTTATGACAGCAACGGGCTACGGACCTGTCTTTGGGACCAGTGACGTCGGTCGCGAAGAGAGGGGAGAATTCCAGCTGTTGGCGTACAATCTTTGGCCAACCTTACCTTTCAATAGACCTTGGTTTTAAGTATATCATCATCATAAAGCTAAAAGAGACATCCAGCTATATTATATAATCATCAGTAAAAC
Source organism: Amaurobius ferox (assembly GCA_951213105.1). Classification (NCBI taxonomy): domain Eukaryota; kingdom Metazoa; phylum Arthropoda; class Arachnida; order Araneae; family Amaurobiidae; genus Amaurobius; species Amaurobius ferox. The sequence continues at coordinate 165,674,296 of OX578137.1, forward strand.
CAGTACCATTTACATTGCATTTCATTGCACTGAACATATTCAGAGAGTGATCATATTTATTCCGAAATCGCTACATTGGCGACAACACACAAAAAATAATCCCAGATTCATGACGTCAATGAGATTTCCGGACTACCATACTTGGCAGGTAATCGCCTATATTGGCAATTCAGTGCATCTAACGGCGCATTTGCGGAAGCTCTAAGAAACAGTTTTACTTGTGAAACTGCTATTATTGGGGCAAGTTGCAATAGCACAATCGTTCGGCATATCGAAATTTGCTCAAGAAAATGGCTGTGGCTGAATCCACGGACAGTGGCCGTGTATCCCGTCACCTTCGACATCTAAAGTTATTCACGGTGGTGACGCGAGGAACTCTGCGAACAGAGTATCGGGGTTGGAACGAGGATGTTTCAGAAGACGTCACGCCGCCTCCTAACAACCGTTGCTGGTAGACATACATTGCATGTTTTTCGGTTGAGTTTCTAAATATACTCAGGTGTATAACGTTATAAAAACTTTTATTTGTTATTATACCTACCGTCTGTGGTGTTTCCATATCCGGAAATCGTTTTGATGGAAACAGTAAACCTTTAGAGAAGTGGCTGTTGGCCATCAAAAGCTGAACTTAATGAAAATATAAAAATCTGATGTGAGCAATACGACTTTCCTTGCAGTCTCATATTCACGTCACACAAAATAACACAAATAATTATTTTAAATTACACTAAATTTGCATTTTCAATTCAATTTTCGTTTTCATTTAGTAACTGGGCTTATATTAAAAGGTGGAGTAGCGAAAAAACGAACCATACCAAATTCTGAATCATACTAAAATCTAATCAGCACCAGGGTAACCCAAAAGTGACTTATCAACCAACTTTTGTGAAATTTGGTCTATTAGCTTTTCAGCTAGAGAGGATATAGACAATCTTTGCGGACCATTTCGCAAAAAACAGGTTCTTTTCATCCCGAATGGTACTAAAATCTAATCAGCATCAGCGTAACCCACAAGTAACTTATCTACCACATTTTGTGAAATTTGGTCTATTAGTTTTCCAGCTAAAGTGGATACAGGTAATTTTTTGAGAGCCATTATGCAAAAAAAGACAGGTTCTTTTATCACGAATCGTACCAAAATCTAGTCAGTACTAGGGTCACCCACAAGTGACTTACCCATAAAATTTTATGAAATGTGATTAATTAGTTTTTGAGTTAGAGTGGATACAAATATTGTAGAGATAGACACACAGAACCACACACACAGACGTTATGCACACACAGAACCACAGACACACAGAACCACACACACAGACGTTATGCCCGGCCACACACTTAGCTACAGTAAACCTTCGGGTCTGTCGTGTGGTCTGGGTTTTCAACACAGACGTTATGCTAAAAATAGTTTTTTTCGTACTCTAGTGGTCTCGAAACGTGTAAATACGTCAAAAACTCGAGTTGCGATTTTCGACATGATTACAATACTTTCCATGTATTGCAGGGTAAGTAAAAATGACTGTATGTGAAGGTTACTTTATTTCAGGTAATTATTACACTTTTTATCGTCACTCCATTTATTAAAAGGAAATTCAGCGTGGTTTCGTCATTTATGAAGCGCCTAACAGGTTGTGCCGTATCTTCGATGTGTGCGTTGAGTATCTTGAAGATTTGACATCAGTTGGCTCGATTGCAGGTGTGCAGATAGTCCATAGGAACCGCCCACAGTGGGCGGAACAACGGGATCTGTTTTTCCTGTTGGGAAAGAGAACTGGGGCACAATTCCGAAAAACTATCTTGCAAGGCAGAGTTAGTTTAAGTTATGGGGAAAGTTGAGTTTTTTGATCTGCAATTAGTGTGATTATATCAAAGGTCTTTTGCATCGGGTCAACGTCTGCTTTAATTATTTTGGTGATTTGATTTAAGAAGTTCCTGACATCATTGATATTGAAATAATCTTGTATTTCTTTAAATAATTTAATCAATTCTAGAAAGAGGTTAGGGGTTTGATTTGAAGATTTTTGGGCATCTGAGTGCGTGTGGGGGCACGTGCTCTTCAGAACTTGGTGTTCTTGTCTCGCCATCGCCACGTTGTCTGTAACAATTTCGAGGTTTTGTGAATTAGGGAACTGTGGAAAGTTTTCCATGCTCAGGTTTGAATTATCTGATCTATTGGTACGAAGGTTTTGGGGTTTGGTTTTAGGTTCCTGGAACTTGTTATGGTTCCAGGGGTTTTTGGAGCAGAGCCTAAAGTTGGCGGGGTGGGCCCCACCACAATTAGCACACTTTGCCGGAAGGTCCCTAGGTTTAAGTCATTCTCGAGTTTGATGGTTTTCTCCGCATTTTAAACACCTGGCGGGAAGCGAGCAATTATCCGAAGAATGGTTATAATTTTGACAATTGTAACAAACATTTACTCCTTTTGATTTGAAGGCTTGCACTACAATTCTCATGTAGAGAATGGAGGTGAGGTTGTAAATTTTCTCCCACCCCTCAGCCGGCTCTAGGCAAACCAAGAAGATGGGGAGAGGTGACCTATCACGACGATTTCTAAGCTGTGAAATCCTAACAATCCTGAATCCTTCACGGGATATAGCCTCTTTAATAGAGTCTATGCTAGTGTTGGTTGGCAGCCCTTTTACCACTACTTTTTTTGGTCTTTTGTTTTTTAAACATATGGAGCTAAAAGGGGTTTTATTCTGAGTCAAGTGAGTCTGTACGCTCCTGTAATCCTCAACGGATCCAGGAGTGAACCGAATCACCCTCCCCATCAGCAGTCCTTCAATTTTAGTGCCTAAAGTTTTTGTTTAATTCTTCTATGAGAGCTCACCAATTACTCGAGGAGTCAACATAGAAAGAAGAAATTTTGGGATTCGGTTTTGGGTCACTATTTCCATTCTCTTCTTCCTGATTATCAAGCGGCATGAATTTATTTTTAAGTAGAGGGAAGTCCTTACTAGATGCAGCCTCTCGTGGCATGGCCTCAGCTAACTCAGCAGCCATAATCTCGTCATTAGGCTTCCTGCGCTTATTGCGTGGGATTTCAAAATTTAGAAAGATTTCGCAATTTTGGTTTTGTATTGACTATACAAAAAATCCTCAGATAAGCTATTCCAAGTTTTGATGACATAAGCCGTAGCCTGATAGGATTTCCTAACCAAGAGGTTCTCAAGGGTAGGGGTATCCGCTAGCAAGATAGCATCAGAAGTTATGCTTACCAATATCTCTTTGATGAGTGCCGCCTTGTCGATGTCCTCGGCTTCCATGATGGCGATTTCGGCATCCAGGTGTCTCTTGGCCCAGTCATAGTGGTCTGCCACAGCATTGTGGTCTCACATAGTGGTCTTGGCCCAGTCACAGTGTCTGTGGATATCGAAGGCTTTAATTTTGGATGTCTCAGGGGTATATCCCACGCTTGCTTCGCATCTGGCAGCGAAGGATGTGAAGTACTCAGGAGTCTTGTGCGCCTGTCGTACCAGCTTCTCAGCACGTGCTGCTCCGTACAAGTCTTTTCTTTTTTTCTTTTCCTCCTCATCGATCTCCATGGCATCTGCCCAGCTGAGAGTCTCTTTTTCCTTGTCCTTCCTGTGCCTTTCGAAAAGATTTTTTTCCTTACTCTTGGTCTGTCTGCCTTTCACGTCCTCCTCTTTGCCTTGGGGTATCTCCTTTCTGTCGTTGGCTTTCTTGTCTTTGGGCCTAGGCATCTCGGTTATCTCCTGTCGTCCCTCAGTTTGTACACTTTCCTTTGAAATCCAATTATATTCCTCTAGTTTCTCCTGTACCTCCTCCTCTGTTTTTCCAAAGCTCTTAACAAATAAATCTCTAATAAGCAGTAATTTCTCTCTTTCCTCCGGCGAAAACATCTTGATTAGCTGAGCCCGATATATTCTACCAAAACTTGGTACAATTATACCCAGGCTAGCACTAAAAGTTACCGCGTGCAATAGTCTCAGGAGCTAACACGCACACCAGCTCCATCAGTAAGAATTGTCTATGTTGTCAACTTTAAAATGCTCGCAATGATATATGAAACAAAAATAAGTATATGTTTGAAATTTTGAAGTGTTACGCAATAAGTTTACGTATTAAGTTTTACACATTGAATACTGGACCTTTCTTCACACCTTTCTGGTGGGTCGGACGGTCTGGGTCTCAAACAAACATTGAATACGGATCTTTCCCCCTAGCAACGGTTGCTATCGCCATACTCTTTATAGACGCCGTCCGCCATTACCATTCCTGTCAATGTAGCGATTTTTTTAATCTTGACACTGTCAGGATTTCAGTGCGAAATTATACACCACAACGTTGCTTCTAAGAAGTCAATAAAAGTACGGAGAAAAATTACTTTATACGGATTTCTCTGATGAACCGTATAATATTCGTCACCTCTAAATCGCGTGTACTGATACAACAAAACCAATGGATACTATCGGCATGTATTACTTCTACTCCAAGTACAGATACAACACAAGAAGTCAAGGTACTTTTCATGTCTATTTATTTACTTTATTTTAATGCAATAATTTGTTTTAAAAAGAATTTGGGAAATATAACCTCTGATATATAGTACCTCTGAACAAGAGAAATTATGTGATTTCACTCAAGCAATTAAATTGATTTAAACTTCATTATTCTTTTATTTGCCAGATCTAGATGGTATCTTACTTAGACAGACATGATTTTTAATATGCTCCCTATGTTTCGATATTATTTAGAGTTGTACGAGCAAAAAATAGACTTATTTTTTAAGCTTTTGTTTATTTTCTTTGCTATATATATATATATATATATATATATATATATATATATATATGATACATATTTTTCGATTTTAAAATTTCTATATCAGAGAAGATTTCAGTTTATAAGACGTCGTCGACATTCTTGGCTCTTAACATTAATTGAAGTCCTTATCCAGTTTGAGGAGCCATAAAAGTCAATGATAAACCATGTTGAAAGAATGGAGAGCCTAAGCTATAAGCACTGGTAAGAGGTTAATACTCGAGAAACTCTTCATATCATGAAATTAGACCATATAGGGGCAGTAATCACGTAAATATCAACGTGGGAACGGATATAAGTATCGGATAAGTATCTTGGTAATGAGAAGGACGACAGCTTCGCGAGTTCGGTATAGAGTCAAGTACCTCTAATGATGTAAACCATTCCACTATCAAGTCTCGGGAAACTAGATAAGTGTCCTCAGAAGTATATGTGAAGTATATCACGAGTTTTGTAAGTGTTCTCATTAATGGGACTATAAAGAGCTGTGCAGAGCAGATTTTAGACAGAAGATCTCAGAGAGATGGGAGAGCTTGATTTTTATTCATGTAGAGAGAGCTCTGTCTAGCAGACCGATTCTATGTTCCGATATCTGAGAGTTGTAGCTATAATCATGTAATGCTGTTAAAATGTCTATGGATCTCCATTACGGAGAATCTTGGATGTACGAGGGTGAAGTGACGGCGACTGTAAATAAAGAGAACTTCTGAGTAAAGAGATGCCTTTTCATTTTACTTTTACACGGAGATCAATTCATTTGTGGTGATCCAATATTATCACAGATTAAGTCGACAGGATACTGTTCTGTGCTGATGGAAACCTATCAACAATGGATTTCCAGTCCATTGCAACAAGGAGCTCCTCCGAGAAATAATTGAACGGATGACAGATACGAACGGAGCGGAGAGCGCCTGTTTCTCCCCGCCATCAAACGCAAAAAGAAAGAGAAAGTGCTGACCTCGTTCGAGTGGAATTGCTGAGAAGGAGAAATGGAAGGGGAAGACGGAATGCCGATTCTTGAAAATGCTACGGCAACTCAAACTGAGGAAGAGATTATAAATGAGCAGAATGGAGAAGCTAACGTGGAAGAGAAACCGAAACTGGGGAGTGTGCGTGTCATCTGTCCAAAATACAGTGGTGATAGCAAAATGGAGGTGAAGACCTGGATCAAATTTTTTAACCTGCAATGTCGAAAACAAAGATTATCAGATGAAAGAAAAGGAGAGATATTCCCTGAATTTCTCGAAGGAGAGGCATTGACTTTCTTTATTAAATATGCGTCACATCTGACAGAATGGACCAGATTAGAAACAACATTCATTGAGCATTTTGAATGCGGAGTGGGGGAGTCTTTCGAAACTTTTATTCAGATGAAATTAGACAAAGTGGAAGATTTGGACTCATATTACAAGAAAAAAGTTGAGATTGGTCTGAGTTTGGGCCTCACTGAGAAGATTATTACGGAAGCGTTAACCACAGGACTGAAACCAGATTGGCAACCCATATTTTGTGCCAATAATACAGAGACACCCCAAGACTGGCGGAGACTGGCAAACAACTTAAGGAGAGTGATGAAAGAAAAAGAAAAACCATCCCAAAACACTCGACTGTCGGATCCGGAGATAACACGCAGGAGACCTTGGAGACCACCAAATACAAGTGATCCCAGAGGAGCCTATGCTGGACCTCCCAATGCCAACTATAACCGAGGATTCTATCGACCACCGCCCAGATGGCCAATACAGAACCGGGAACCCAACCCGAGGATTCCGCGACCCAATGGACATCAATGATGCACCTTCCGAGTTGCTACGTATCTAGGGAACAATAGAGTGCACATGGGACTTATTGATACCGGAACAAACATTTCAATCTTACCTGAAAACCTACTTACTAGTGTAACTTATAGACTGATAGAAGAAGCACCTAAGATTCAATTGCAACAGACCAGAGGTCAGGTGAGTGTGCAAAAAATTGTTGAAATTGATACTAAAATTGGACGAATAACTCGTCCCGTAAAGTTTTTTGTAATTAAAACCAATATTAGGTATATTTTATTGTCAGGATATCAATGTAAACTTTTTAAATTGTATTTAAATTTTAATAATTTCCATGTTTTTCAATTCTATAATGATATAACATATCGAGGCTCATTTCCTGAATATGAATTTTCATATCATTTTTATAATTATAATAGTGATACTAGCAAAGATGTAAATAATGAGGTCAGAATAAATCAGGAAGAGAAAAGTAAATTAACGAAATTGTTGAACAGTGTAAATGAAATATTCTCCAAAGATAAATATGATGTAGGATGTATAAGGTTAGAGCCGCAGAAGGTTACTTTGACTTCTGAGTTGCCCATATCAATGCGACCTTATCGTGCATCACCCAAAGATAATCTAGAAATTAAAAAACAGTTAGATAAGTTACTTGAAGCCGGATTTATTACTCCATCATATAGCGCGTATTCATCCCCTGTAACTTTAGCATACAAAAGAGACGAGAATTCAAAAAATAGATTTTGTTGCGATTATCGAAAAATCAATGAAATAAGTAAAACCGATAAGGAACCCATTCCTCGGATTGATGCCGTACTGGATCAGTTAGCCAACGCTAAAATTTTTTCTACATTAGATTTGACGTCGGGATACTGGCATATTAAACTTAATGAGACAGATTCTGAAAAATTAGCTTTCACAACCAATTATGGCTTGTATCGATGGACAAGAATTCCATTTGGATGGAAAAATTCTCCTGCCATATTTCAAAGAACGTTAAGACAAATTTTAGATAAGTACCAAATTCGATTTGCCCTTAATTATTTCGATGACATCATAGTATTTTCTCAAAATTTCAATGAACATATGGAACATTTGAAAACTATTTTTTCCATTTGTCAAAAAGAAAATATTAAGTTAAAATACTCAAAATGCCAATTTGCCCAAAGAAAAATTAACTTTCTCGGATACGAAATAGAAAATGGAAAATATCAGCCTAATAATATTAATATTGAAGTTATAAAGAAGTTACAACCCCCCAGGAATGTTAAAGAATTACAAAGATTTTTAGGAAGTGTAAATGTTTATAATAAATTCATCCATAATTATGCTAAAATTAGAAATCCCTTAAATAAATTACTCCGGAAAAATGAAGTTTGGAATTGGACCATAGAGTGTCAAAAAGCATTTCAGCATCTTAAGGATATTTTAATTTCAAAACCTGTACTTACATTATTCAACCCAAATTATCCATGTCATGTTTTCTGTGATGCTTCATCAGAAAGTATCGCCAGTATTATAAAACAGGAGCATCCAGATGGTTCATTACATCCGATTGCATATCATTCGAGACAGCTGAGATCTTATGAAAAAAATTATGCCATAACGGAATTAGAGTGTCTTGCCATAGTAGATTCTATAGACAAGTACTACTGTTATTTGCATGGATCACACTTTACAGTGCATACAGATCACGCAGCTCTAGTTTGGTTAAAAAAGATTAAGCATCCGAGAGGGAGATTATTTAGATGGTCACTTAAATTATCTATGTATGATTTTGATATTAAATATAAAAAAGGGTCTACTAACTATGAAGCCGATATGCTCACTAGAAATCCCATAGCGCATCAGACGAGATTATGCACACATTTATTAGAGTTAGGAGAAATTGAAGAACATCAAGCAAAGGATAATCTTAATCAGTCAAAATTTCAAAAAATTAATAATGTTTTAACAATAAAGAAAAAAGGATTTATTAAAATTGTAATACCATATTCATTAAGAGCTAAATTATTAGAAAAAACTCATTCAGAGTTTGGACATCCTGGAGTAAACTCCATGCTAAATTTAATTTCGCCGAATTATTATTGGCCAGAGATTATTGAAGATGTAAGAAATTATGTGAAACATTGTGAAACATGTCAGTTAAATAAGAAATCGAAACAGAAGAAATTTGGGTTATTAGGATGTTTACCTCCAGCGATAGAGCCTTTTGATATCATATCCATGGATACTGTAGGAGGGTTAAGTTACTACAATTCTGCAAAGAAATATTTACATGTTATAATTGATCATGCAACTAGATATGTATGGACATTTCCATCAAAGAGTGTTACCACAGACACCTATATAAATTGTTTAAGACAAATATTCCAAATTCAAGCGCCAAGGAAAATATTAACGGATCGAAATGCAGCTTTTACCGCATCCAAATTTAAGCGATTTCTTAAAAGTTACAATGTAACTCAATTGTTAACTTCAGCTCATAGACCACAATCTAACGGAAAAAACGAACGCGTAAATCAAACAATTATAACCAGATTAATTTGCAAAATTAATTCATTTCCAGGTAAAATTGCATGGACTAAATTATTAGAACAGGTAACCGCAGAATATAATAATACTCCACATTCCGTGACTAAATATACTCCAAATTATTTAATGTATGGAAAGTTACCGTATAAGTCACCATTGAATAATTATGAGATCTACCCATCAATAGAGGAAGCCCGAAAGATTGCAAAAGAAAGGACTGAAAAATATCATTTAAAAAATAAACTTAGATATGACATTCACTTCCAAGAGGCTGATTTTAAAGTAGGAGATTTAGTTATGCTAGAAGAATTTAAATATCCCAATACAAGAAAATTAACTTCACCGTATACAGGCCCATATACCATATTAAATAAAATTTCTAGTGTAAATTTTGAAATAGATAAACCAAACATGTTAAGTAAACAAAACACAGAAATTGTACATTCTACGAGATTAAGACATTTTTATCCAGCAGAAACATTTGAGTTAAAAAATTTAACTTAGGGTAGAAATTCGAAAAATAATAAATAAGATTTTTCGAAATATTAGTGATTTTAATGATTATGATAAGAGGAAGATAGATGAGTTCACATAACTTAATAGAGATTTAAATAGGAAGATAGATGAGTTCACATAACTTAATAGAGATTTAAATAGGAAGATAGATGAGTTCACATATTTTGAACAAGCAATGGAAGATTAAAAGATTTAATATTATTCTATATATCTGTGACAAGGATATGAAGGAGGCAGAGAAACATTTTCTTGATCTTTAACTTTATGGATGTGTGTTAGTACTTCAGGTGATTCTAAAATTGTTGTACAAGAGGAGGTTCTTTCTTATTGTTTAAAAGTGTATAAGATAAGTATAATTAATTTAGATACATAATTGATTAATTAGGAGTGGATATCAGGGAGAAGAAATTCCTTGATTTCCAGAAAAGTTTATTTTGGGTAGGAATTAGGAACAGATTCGTAGTAATTCGGAGAAAAGTTAGAAAGTAGGGATTTATTAAAAGAAGTATAGAAAGGAGTGTCGCTTTGTGGATTCTTTCCTATCGAAAGGATACACAAAGATACCTACCAACATTTTTCAAAACACTTTAGTATTATACTAAAGAAAATTTTTTATTTTGATACTGGGACAGAAGATGCCGGAATTCTGCCATACTTCTGCCGAGTGATCAAAACATTTTAGGAGGAGTTGTTTTACTTCTTCCACTTTATGAGAATTAAATAAAGTTTGAAGAAATGTATATGAAAGAGTGAAGGTATAGTAGTGAAGTGTATTATAATTGAGAAGAGTATTGTGTAATTATGATTATTGTATTGATTATGATTATTGTATTGATAATGATATTGTATTGATAATGATTTTTGTATTGAGGATAATTGGATATAAAAGTTGAAACAGGATAGAGTAAAGAGGAACTAGAGGTTAGATAAAGATAGGGAGAATTTAGATAAGAGATCGGGAAACCTGGCAGAGAGGCAAACCTATAAATAAAAAGTAATAGATAGGGAGAGGAGATTGAATGTAAGATTTATGTTGATAGGAGTGTTTGACTTACCCTTTGGCATTGATACTGGGGAAGGATATATCAATCCCAAGTGAGGATAAGCTGATGTTTCCACTGCCAGTGTTATTGGATTAAGAAAAAATATAAGAGAGTTAAGGAAGAGAGTTAAGGAAAAGAGATAACGAATTAAGATGGTAATGTAGAATATAATGGGAAAAAGAAGGAGTACGAGGATTTAGAGAAAAGAGTTAGGAAGGCCTTAGGAGATATCAGTAAGAAGAAAGAGAGGGTACCATGTACATAGGGAAGTAGAAAAAAAAAAAAAAAAAAAAAAGGAATCTTTTAGAATAAAATAAAGAGTTATACTTTGAAATTGTAAATGTCAAGGTATGTGAGAGGTGGAGGTACTAAGAAAAATCCTGTATAATCTCATATAATTCTAGAATTGCTAGTATGTTGATTATTTGAATTGTATGTATTTCATGTATATTGATGAGTAATATAGAGATAGTAACTTAAATTTAATTAAGAAAATAGGTAGGGTCACAGAATTAAGAGTTCTTGGAAAATTCTTGTTTATTTTATTTTATATTGAGTATATTATGGTCATATTAGAGATTAGGGTGTATCGATACAACAACATAACAACATAAACATCAACACTGTGAGAAGAATGAATGGTGTATGAGAGTTCCCCTGATCAAGGAATTCTACATTTATCACACATATTATATTACATAGGAATAAAAGAAGATTTTGTAACAAATTAAAAGTTAAATTAATTCATTGGAATTTTACATTTATAACATAAATAACAGATAGCATATTTACATAAGGATATATTAAAATTGAGTGGATAAATATACCTTAAGAAGATTGATATAACAAGTGTAAGAGTTTATTTCTATATTATATTTTGTAGTGTGATTTTTGAAATGTATTCAGAGTATTGTAGAGAGTATCATGTATGTAATGTATAGGTGGACCGAGACTTGAGACTGGAGGGGGGGGATATGATACATATTTTTCGATTTTAAAATTTCTATATCAGAGAAGATTTCAGTTTATAAGACGTCGTCGACATTCTTGGCTCTTAACATTAATTGAAGTCCTTATCCAGTTTGAGGAGCCATAAAAGTCAATGATAAACCATGTTGAAAGAATGGAGAGCCTAAGCTATAAGCACTGGTAAGAGGTTAATACTCGAGAAACTCTTCATATCATGAAATTAGACCATATAGGGGCAGTAATCACGTAAATATCAACGTGGGAACGGATATAAGTATCGGATAAGTATCTTGGTAATGAGAAGGACGACAGCTTCGCGAGTTCGGTATAGAGTCAAGTACCTCTAATGATGTAAACCATTCCACTATCAAGTCTCGGGAAACTAGATAAGTGTCCTCAGAAGTATATGTGAAGTATATCACGAGTTTTGTAAGTGTTCTCATTAATGGGACTATAAAGAGCTGTGCAGAGCAGATTTTAGACAGAAGATCTCAGAGAGATGGGAGAGCTTGATTTTTATTCATGTAGAGAGAGCTCTGTCTAGCAGACCGATTCTATGTTCCGATATCTGAGAGTTGTAGCTATAATCATGTAATGCTGTTAAAATGTCTATGGATCTCCATTACGGAGAATCTTGGATGTACGAGGGTGAAGTGACGGCGACTGTAAATAAAGAGAACTTCTGAGTAAAGAGATGCCTTTTCATTTTACTTTTACACGGAGATCAATTCATTTGTGGTGATCCAATATTATCACATATATACGGTGTATGTTGATGCTGTTTTCCATTAATCTTCCTTTGAAATGTCGAAATAAATTATTTGTGACTAACACTTCGCTGGCAGGTTGTGAGTATACTCATGTTTGCATGGCCACATGTTGCTGATGAGTCACCGTGTTTTCATGTCACTATATTTAAAATATATTGTTACTTGAGGGGAGGGATCATAGTGTGGAGTATACTTCTCCAAAGGAAAGTGCAGAAAAACTCGATATGTTTTAAAACTTGTTGTGTGTGATTGCACGTAGGTAAATGCTTTACAGCATACCATACTCAAAATCATTATTAAATATATGCAGTAAGTTTCATTTCAACACATGCTGTGTAAATAAAGTTTATTCAAGTTTATTTAGATGTTTTGATTTTACTTGGAGCGGGGAGAATCTCAGAGTATGTGTAAATAAAGTTTATTGAAGCTTATTTAGATGTTTTGATGTTACTTGGGGGGGGGGGGAATCCCAGACTATGTGGAGTATGCTCTTCCAAAGGAAAGTGCAACGAAACTCAATATGTTTATAAAACTTGTGTATCATTGCACGTAGGTAAATGCTTACAGTATACTGTTCCTGAAAATAATATTAAATATGTGTAATAAGTTTCATTTCAAGTAATGCTGTGTAAATAAAGTTTATTGAAGCTTATTTAGATGTTTTGATTTTACTTGTGGGGGAGGGGAAATCCCCGAGTATGTGTAAATAAAATTTATTGAAGCTCATTTAGATGTTTCGATGTTACTTGGGGGGGGGGGGTGAATCCCAGAGTATGTGGAGTATGCTCTTCCAAAGGAAAGTGCAGTGAAGCTCGATATGTTTCTAAAACTTGTGTACCATTGCACATAGGTAAATGCTTTACAGTGTACCGTACCCGAAAAAATTATTAAATATATGTAGTAAGTTTCATTTCAACGCATGTGTAAATAAAGTTTATTGAAACTTATTTAAATGCTTTGATTTTATTTTCAACTGCTGAAACATAGCCCACTACCTAGAATAGCTTTGGCTTGAAATAGTCAGTCAGCAATATGTTAAAACTTATTTTTGGTAAAAATACAAACCATATAACATGTGGTATGCCACAGACGATAAATGTGCTGAATGCATTTTTATTTCATTCAATCGTGAATTGCTTATGTATAAAGTTTTTGGAATATTTCGCCTCGAATTAGAATAATTTGTCGAGATTTTTAAAACAGAACAATAGTGTTATGAAATATAGTGTTATAAATATCAAGACTTCTTGATATGATCTTATTACTTCTTGAAAACGTAAGAACATACCTACTTGCTTTTTACTTTTATACCACTGCATGTTACCGATAACTTTCTAGAAGAAACTCCTGTGTATACTATTGCTGTCATGATTTTTTTTAAAGAAGCGTTATTGAATAGATCATTTCTAGGCATGTGTATATAAAGTAACAATCCCATTTATTTATTTTTTTTACCTGCACATTGCTATATTTAATGTAAAACTAAGTTATATTTACAATGCCTCCTCAAGAAATATAAGGAAATTTTAAAATAAAACACGAATGCTTACGCTACACAAGAGTTTAGAAAAACTTATATTGTTGTGTATTAAATGTAGAAACGAGGAAAGCTCAAAAGAAACTTTTTAAAATTTACTTCTTTTCAGAGAACTTTTTTGTATTTAAATTATAATTTGTAAACATTAACATTATTATAATATATAAGACTAAAAGTTCACACTTTCATAGCTTTGAATAATAAATTTTAGCATGATTTTGAGGTACTATTATTTCAGATATTCAAACAAAACATTGTAAAGACACTTTCTTAATGTAAACAATATGAAGATTAAAATAATAAAAAAAAAGAAATGAAAATTTATCGATAACTTTCTGGATGATGTATAATGAACATAAAAGTAAATATATTTAAAACTGTATTAATAAAATTTATTTGAATTATTATGAGATGATAGTCTATTATAACGCTACTGTTTTTAATTTTCTGATTCATGATGAAAGCGAGACAACCACACATCTTTATGCTTTCTAGTTAGTTATAGCTAGGCATACATCAATATATATTGATGTACACCTAGGTTCTAAATAAAACAGCTTTTTATTAAAATAAAAACCCACCAAAATACTTGAAGAAATAGTATCTTCTGTTATAAACCTAATGTATGTCCAGTGATTGCTTGTACAAATAAAACAATCTCATGATGTCACATGAATCCTCTACAGTTAAAAACAGGATCCTTATTAACGACAATTTTCATTTGTCTGAAACCCCCAGGGATAATAGGGAGGGGCACAAGGTTAAATTGTACATAGGTGCCTGACAATATAATAAGAGCAAAACTGGTCCATGGATACTGATATCTGTAATGGGAGTGTCTTCCAGATGTTATGTATAGTTCAGTGATGCTAAAAGTGTGTAAATCAGAAGAAAAGTATTCAAATATTTGATTCCAGTCACAATACTTTCCTTATGTGTTAAACTCAAAGCTCAAACTTTTACATCCTTTGTACGACATCATATATATTCAGATATGAAAAGATGCTTGTATAAACAATTTTGCACAACAATTTAAAAAAATTTTCATATTACCTCATTTTTTTTAAAAATACTAAATGTGTATTCATCAGAAAATACATATTCTTTTCTATTTTGATATATCGATTTAAAAATATAGAAAAAGTCCGAAGATTATAAATAAGCTTGACCGACTGCACTTTGCGATACAAAATGCTCACTACAAGCAGGTGTTTTCACTTTCCCTAGTTTCATAATCTATATGCAGGGCAAGAAATTTCACTTCAGAGTTTACTTGCCAAAAGAGCTTTTCACTCACCAGTTTAATATAAATAACATTGCATAATCTGTCATTTCTAATCGAAGACAAAATTGCATTAAATAAAGCTGAATATGCAGACTTTTTACAAGTTATTGTGTGATTTGGTTTATTGCAGTTTGGAGAAGCATTATAAGAACAAATTTAAACAATTTTCAGCCTACGATTGCTAGCTTTATGTAGTATATCAATAACTATAAGAATATTAATAGAGATATTCAATGGAAATATGTACCCAAGAAAAAAACAAATAGATCACTTCTACAGAGTTAGCTTATGTTATACATAATTATGCCTGTTTTCTCTTGCATATCTTCAATAATAACTAATACAGCAACAGAACAACCGACCTTTTTCATACATAAATGAGCCAGCTGCTGTATTATTGTACAATGTATTGAGCTTTTCACTCACCAGTTTAATATAAATAACATTGCATAATCTGTCATTTCTAATCGAAGACAAAATTGCATTAAATAAAGCTGAATATGCAGACTTTTTACAAGTTATTGTGTGATTTGGTTTATTGCAGTTTGGAGAAGCATTATAAGAACAAATTTAAACAATTTTCAGCCTACGATTGCTAGCTTTATGTAGTATATCAATAACTATAAGAATATTAATAGAGATATTCAATGGAAATATGTACCCAAGAAAAAAACAAATAGATCACTTCTACAGAGTTAGCTTATGTTATACATAATTATGCCTGTTTTCTCTTGCATATCTTCAATAATAACTAATACAGCAACAGAACAACCGACCTTTTTCATACATAAATGAGCCAGCTGCTGTATTATTGTGCAAGTTTACAACTCAATATATATTACTAATAAGACTTGCAATATGGGTGTTTTAAGTGCATGAAATAAAAATAACTCAATTAAATAAACAAACTTTGATGGCACAGATATGATTACATAATGCAAGGGTAGATGTCAACAAAGTAATTTTAAATGTAACTTACCCAATTCCTTTAGTAAACTTCCAAAATCAAATATTGTGCATATATGCTTGTAGAGGCAATATGAAATTTATGTCATCAAAACACATCTTTTTATGAATATTTGTGTTAAATAATCCTAAGAGAAGATAAATCTTGATATATCCTACTGAAATTATGCCCTAAATGATTGTAAATTTCTAAAAATCATCTGTAATATACGGATAGAGTGATAGACCGATGTTACAAAGAACATGGCCGCTGTGCAGTGGAATCGCGAACGTGACATCACATGAAACTCGTCTATTGATGCAATCTTTAGAATATATCGAGCTTCATGTCGATCATCCATATCCTGAAAATATTTAGATAACATAAATATTACTTAATGTTTAAATAAATATTCTTGAAGCAATGTACGACGTGTATACCAATGGGCGATCTATGGATTGTATGTCTACCAGTAAGCGTTGCCAAGGCTCGTTATTGAAATTGCTCTAAGAGCTGTTTCAGTTGACGTCATACAGTCAACCACGACCTAGCAACTGTTGCTGGTAGACATATATTGTATGTTTTTCGGTTGAGTCAATTGCAAATATATTCAGGCGTATTGTGTTATAAAAATTTTATGCCTACCGTCAGTGGTGTTTTCACATGCGGAAATCGTTCTGATAAAGAGAATAAGAATTTTAGACTCCCCGCTGTAGAGGACATGAATCTGAAAATCGTCTAGTGAAGCGCGCCAAGAGAAGTGCTGTCGGTTATCAAAAGAGCTGATTTTAATGAAAATAAAAAAAAATGGCTAAGTATATGTGAAGATCACTTTATTTCAGTTAATTATTAAAGTCTGTGTGTGTGTGCAATGTATTCATTCTAACTCAAAACCTACTGGACCAAATTCTATAAAATTTTATAGGTAAGTCACTTGTGGATGACTCTGGTGCTGATTAGATTTTAGTACGACTCGGGATAAATGAAACTGCCTTTTTTGTGAAATAGCCAGCAAAAATTGTACGTATCCATTCTAGTTAAAATACTAATAGACCAAATTTGACAAAATTTGGTAGATAAATCACTTGCGGGTTATCCTGGTGCTGATTAGATTTTAGTTCGATTCAGGAAAAAGGAACCTGTCCATTTTTGTGAAATGGCCCGCAAAAATCATATGTATTCATTTTAGCTGACAAACTAATTGATCAAATTACACAAAATTTGGTAGATAAGTCACTTGTGGGTTACCCTGGTGCTAATTTGATATTGGTACGATTCGGGAAAAAAGAACTCGTCTTTCTTTGCAAAATGGTCGGCAAAATTCGTATGTATACACTCTAGCCGACAAACTACATGACCAAATTACACAAAATTTGGTAGATAGGTCGCTTTGAAATATTGTGTTGGTTAGATTTTGGTACGATTCGAAAAAGAAAAAAGAATGTACCTTTTTTTGTGAAATGATCCTCAAATCTAAAATATCCGATCTGAAATAAAATACTACATATACTCTAAAGTATCAATTAAGTGCTTGCTTTATACGTAATTTTTGACGACAAAAATAATAATGCCAACCCTATTACTCTAAGATGGGCCATTCTCGAAATATTTAAATTTTTAATTTTGAATGAAATCTTTTAGAAGTCCCTTGATGATTATCGTCATGCTGATTAGATTTTGACATGATTCTAAAAAATGTAATCTACTTCTTTTTGTCCGCGAAAATCGGGAAAATCTGAAATAAAGGACTAAAATTGTTGAAATATATTAATTAAGTACTTGTTCTTCTGGTAAATGTTGGCAACAAAGCGAATAAGACTGACCCCATGACTGTAGGATGCACCCATTCTCGGAACATTTTAGTGTATTGGAATATTGGGGAACCGAAGAATTTAAAGTGAATTCAGTGCCAAATGAAACGCAGATTCATTAAAAAGGCAAATTGGATATAATATTAGAAAAGTATCCATGTTGTTTTCTACAATTAAACTCTATTTAATGCATTACGAAACAGAAAGTGACAAAATTAATTTGAATCTGCAGCGAAAGTCATGTGCTGTTGTTCACATCAGAAATTTTATTTTGTTTCCACATATTATCTCTGTTTGTAAAACAGGTAAAAACATATGACTTGGTTACAGGGGGGAATCCTACTACCAAATCTGCTTCACCCGTTTCTGAAATAACGAGCCGCCATTGCATTGAATACGAATCTTTGTTTCCAATTGATGCAATCTTTACCAAACATCGAGCTTTAGTTATATCATCCATATCCTAAAAATATTTAGATAACATAATTATTACTTAATGTTTAAATAAATATGGTTGATGTAACGTACGACATGTATACCAACGGACGATCTATGGATTGTATGTCTACCAGCGAGCGTTGCTAAGGCTCGTTACTAAAGGAATGTCACGTGGTTGAAACAGCTCTATAGTATGAGAAGATAAGTATGGTTAAAACAAAACCTAAAGCTTTATAAATAGATAGAATTATGAAAAGTATGAAAACTTTACAACATACTACAGAATAATTACTTCAGTTGATATTAATTAAACACATTCGGAAGAATCCGGGAGTCAAATTCGAGCTTCTTGGATTGCGCCTAGACTTGCTATCGGCTACACCACTCTGAACATGTAAGAATTATCAGGAATTTGTTTGCACTCTGCTCTTACAAAACACGATCCGAAGACGAAGACATCTAGGCCTACCAACCGCATTACATAACAGCTACAAAAGTAGCACTTTAGGGGAATGAAATATGTTAAAGTGATGCAGACTAAAATATTCAAATTCGAAATGTCGACTGAACGTATAAATATAATTTTTATACGAGATAAATTTAAATTTTGATACGCGAATTGATCGCTCGAAATAAACGGTAAATTATTGTTTTAAATTTCATTTATTGTGATATAAATTGTTACAATTCTGTCTGCAATTAATTCCAACGGCGTATTGCGGCTAGATTGAAACTTAAAATTATATTGTAAAAAGAAGGTAACGATAAATATTGGTTTTTGAAAGTATTTTTAAGGCTAATGCGAAAATCGCGGATTTCAAATGCTTGAATTTTTGGCTGTGTTAAAAAAAAATATGGATTAAATATAACATTATGTGTTTCTTTGGCGCTAATTATACAATTATACATACATTTGGATTTCAAAAAGCACCTGTGGCCGGAACGGACTATCGAATCTTAGTCTCTTGGATTGGGTCCCGATATACTACAATCTACACTAATTTGGTAGTGCAAGGATATCATTTGAATTGCTTTACATCGCCTTCTGAAAAAGTGCGGTATGAGACGACCACCAATCACATTTGTTCAACATCACACTAGGTGTTTTCCAGTGCGAATTATACAATTGAACACATGTTTGAATTTCCAATATCACATGTGGCAGGAACCTAGGATCGAACCCGGGCCACCTGAATTGTGTACCGATATACTACAATCTACAATTTATACTAATTTGGCTATGCAATGAAATCAATTGAATTACCTTATATTCTGCTGCTGAAAAAAGTGTGAACGGGATCGACCCCCTATACCTCTATCACCTTTGTTCAACTTTACACTATGCATTTTTCGGACGTCAACTGATCAAACACATATTTGAATCTGAAAAAGCCAATGCGGCCTAAACAGAAGTGCGAACCCGGGCTTCTTAGATTTCAGGGGGGTCATGTAGGGGGTGGTGGTGTCAAAGATCGTCGCCCCCCCCCCCAAGCTCAGGAATTTTTTTTGAGTTGTGACTGCAGAAAAAATCTCTAACGTTTGTTGTGATTTGTCAAATTGTAGTCATGAAAAAAAAAATTGCACAACCTCCATACTGTGTAAATTTAGTGTCCTTTTTCAATGAAAATAAATAACTAACACTAATAAACCAAAACGGTTTTGAGCTAGCTTCAGAAGCTCGCTAAAACAGAAGCTAGCTCCAGAATATTATAGTACGTCCAACTTCAGGTGTGTATTTTTCAATTGGTGCATAAGGCAATCATATTGTCAAGAAATTGTCACCGTTGTACAAAATAGTTGCATGGTATAGAGACAGTCTTTTTTAAACACCAGCCTATGAGTGGAAGATGAGTGACAACCCTCCCTTATGTCGATTTCTAGGTTCCCTACTTTAATTCCTTCACTTGAGTGTGGAGTAATAAAGAAAGAGTCACCTTTGTATTCACTGGGTTAAGATTGTATCGAAGGTTGACAGCTGGATAATCCTATAAACAGAAATGTCCAAGGAGAAAAAAATATGAATTATAAATAAGATAGGATCATAAATAAGGGCCATAAGATAGGATTATGTATAAGATAGCTAATGTACTTCATTCCAGTCTCATTAGCTGGTTAGCTGATGTATCCACATCAGAACTATGCTGTTAATTCTAGATTCTTGGCCCCTATACAGTTTGTGCTACATCCATCTTATGGTATACAGACGATAGCTGTGCTCAAAAAGAAGAGAGTCAAATTTTTGTGAAAATATATAAGTAATTTCTGAAAAACACCTTGCACATAGGAATCTACATTTTAAAAATTAGGGGTCAGTAAATTCTTGTCAGAGGCAATACACCTGTTGGTTATCAAAATATATTTCAAGATATATAGTAATTATTCATAAGGAACTAATTGAAAGCAGTTTAAACCTATTTTTGAAATTGAATAGAATTAATAAGCACTATAAAAAAACTGCAACTATATAGATTTATATATTTTTTTAAATAAAAAGTAGCAAATTCGACCAAACTTTGAGAAACTATTTTTCCAGATCCAAGGATTAACTTTTAAAAACTGATTTCAGATGTGTATTCAACATGGCTGAATTATTGTATTTGTATATTTGTATTCAACATGGCCACTGACATACTGACAATGCGTTTTTAGAGAAGTGATTCATTTTATCCTTCCGAGTAAATTCTGAATCCATAACCCTCACAGCAAAGATCGTCACATGTGTGACAGTGACGTTGTAGTCACTTGACACCTGGGTCACAATGTGACATAATATTTGTGACTTCTATGCGGGGTTACGTATTAGTAATTTTGTAACTTCATTGGGACTATATTTTGTGACGTTTCCACAATTTAGTTAACCCGCAACAATGTGACGATATTGCAATAGTAATTACAATGTGACGTCACAAACAAGTTAATATGCGATGTCACAAACGACCATGAAAATGACCAAAATGACTTCGCTGTGACCTCAATATGACATTGCCGAGACGTACTGCGACGTCCCAAAGTCACAGTGTGACGTAAATCTTACGTCACTGTGAAAAAAAATGCTGTTAGGGAAGAAGTTTATAAAAACAAACATAAATCTAATATTTAGTATTTATGTTCTTTTCGATGCAAAAATCAACCTTGAATAATGTTATCTATTTGTAAAAATGAGGCAAAAGAATCAGTTTACACAAAAGTTATGAAAAAAGTTATCTCTAAAAATTTACATCACAAGAGGATTTCATGAAAAAATGATATTTTTGCAAAATAAAAAATCTGATGTGAGAAGCACATGACTTTCCTTATACAATACAATGAATTTACTACTTTTACAGTAAAAAAATAGGTTATTCTTATAGTAGATACTTATATTCTTTCCAAGATATTGAATTTTCGTCAATTAGTTGTTATTTTCATTGATTTAACGTCATTTTTATCCATTTGGCGAGATTTTCTTTAATTTGGCAACATTTAAAAAAAGTCGCCAAGTTGGCGATATTCGGTCAAATTCGTCACCAAAACCTCGCCAAGCGTTATGAACGGAGAAATAAGTTATTCTTACAGCAGATAAATGACAATTGACGTTCAAATACAAAAATATTACTCAAAGTATCTTTTCTCATGAATAGAACGAGCTAGATCCACGAGAATGATGTCACCAAATCTATCGCATGATATTACATATGAAAAGTGAACATGTTTCTCAACAGTTAATATTTTTTTTTAATTTATGGGATGTTTTGATAAATTTATTTGAAAAATGTGCAATATCTCGAGAACGGTTCATGCTAACGTTTTAAAGTTTATGTCAATTGTTTCCTAATGAAGAAATACGTAAGAAATGTCTATTTGCGCAACTTTATTAAAAGTTTATTTCTTGATGATTTTTTTAAATTTTCACTTGAAAATTTAGAGGGTTCTGAGCATTTGATTGTGTTTAAAAAACAATAGGCTTCCAGTATTCACGGATTGTGATTTTTGTGCCAAATTTCATTCTAATAGCTCCATTCGTTCGTGAGATATCATCCCCCAAGACTCGACTCACTGACATACACACACCTCAAGAATGTTCGATTCGTGATCAGGGATGCTTGAAATATGCTCTTCCGTCGAAAACTCGAATTCGAATTTTCGACCCCGTCACAATACTTTCCTTACACATTATACAGTAGAAATAATATATTTGTATTGTTTACTTGAATAGGTGTTAAAAAAATCTAGTTTTTTGATACTTTGCACATTATTGACCCAATTGCATATGTGTGATTGAAATGAACTAGCTTTTTATCAAGTTTACATTCAAAATATACATTGAAATTCCAATAAATCATGCTAAACAGCTCAATCATCTATTCGAAATAAAAAAAAAAAAACACTACCAAGAACATATTCCGACCAAACATTTCTAGAAATTACGAAGTTTATAAAGATTTTTTTTTTTTGAACCTGAAAATTGACAATTGTCAGAAATTTAGCCAGGGATCAAGATCATGTAGAGAATTAAACAGCATACAGCATTATTTTTAATGAGAAATTCGAGTATATGTTGATAAGTTTTTAGTAAATGAAATTAGAGCATATAAAACAGTAAGAATTAAGAGATGATTAGTAGACTTTTTGCCAACTCAAATGTGCAATGAATTGAATAAATATCAGAACCAAAACTCAGCAACTAAGTTCTTCCAAAAGTACGAATTAATATTGAAATAAATGTTTCTAGTGTTTAAAGTATAGAATGTTCAATTTGATATTAATTTATCAAAGAATGGTAAAATTTATATTTGACTACAAAAGGAATAGATACTGTAAAAGAGATCATTTTCTCAAAACATCACGATACCAATATTATGGTAATTATTGAGTTTACATAAAGAATGCCATTTTAAAATCATTAAATATAAACTACAGTATTATACCGTGCTGCAGTAGTTTTATTTATTATACAAAATATTTCAATTTAACAGAAATATACACATCACTGATAGGTTTTACTCGCAAATTCCCAAACTTACTTTCAACACATTCTTATAATCGTTATTGAAATTGAGAGCTAGGTGGCCGATTCAAAACAAAATTCTCCAATTTCATCGTAATTTGGCTCTGGAGGACATGCTAACTGTTCTTCTTTGATATCTTCTGTATACGGAAGAGTATTTTCATCATAAGGAATATCAACACGGAAGGGTATTTTCGTAGTTACAAGCAGCATTTTGTTGAATCAGGTGAAATTAATGCTAGAGGTAGTGTATCTATCGCCTACCTCTACTTAATCTTCCGGTCGAACATTAATGATTATATCCTCCATAATTAAATTAATGATTTAAAAGTTTTTAATAACTACAATTATGTACCAATTTAATTAACCATTATATTCAGATGAAACAAACTACCAAGATTTTTTTTTTTCAAATGGCCAGGCATTTGACTCTTCGTCATTCACCTTATATTCAGCCGGAATCGTGAACCATTTCGTCGTCCTAGGACGTTGCCCCAGGCGCACCAGAGGGGGGCGGAACACACTGCGTCCACAACATAACATCCATGTCTTACGTGGGACTCGAACCCACAACGCGGCGGCCAATCGATCGCTTGCAAACTCTCGCCTTGACCGTTCAGCCACCAGGCCGACCCAAGATTCTTTAATATCACTCTAGTTACTCAGAAGGAAAAGTTCCCAAGCAAAACTCATAGAATTCGACGAAAATTTGACAGGTGTTAGAAGAAGTTATAGAAAATCCATATTCTGAAAATTAGCTGCTGAATTACATTAGAAGAGGAGTAGAATAATGTTGAAAATTGGTTTTGGGGTTACTAGAACCGTATATTTAGCATCAATTGGCGACTTTGCATTCTTGTAAATGATGAACACATGTAGTGTTTATACCAGTGCTCCGCAACCGCTGTGCCGCCACACACTAGTGTGTCGCGAGGTGATCTTGGCTGTACCGCGATGATTTTCTCGAGAATAATTAAATTTTTTAACCATCACATTAGTTAGAAATTTCTCTAAGTCAAATATTCCTCTAACTTTTTTCCAATATGTAATTTCTCTGAGTCGAAATCATACACAAAACAAAAACATGTAGTTACATTGTATGTATGTTCATGTACATATACGTACTGCGAGTGTTTGGGCGTATTGCGCCCTCGAGTGTCGGCATCCGAGTGACGACGCACTTTTGTTCTATCTACCGAACCGATGACCGTTAGTCAGTCGTCATCCGAATGTGAAAGAATGAAGACGTTGGCCCACCGAACACCATATTTTTAGGTAATATTATTGTTATACCCTTAAAAAATATGGACAAGTATTTACGAGGAAAATTTTCAAATTCACTGACAAATGATAATAAACCTAGCACAAGTGGCGCTTTAAAAAAACAGAAGATTTGGGAAAGAAAGTATAACGAAGACTACATTCGATATGAATTTTCGTGTTGTGATAAAGAAACGCCAGCCAAACCAGAATGAATCATTTGCGGAGAAATACTATCTAACGAAGCCATGCTACCCAGTAAACTGCTTCGCCATCTAAATTCAAACCATCGCAGTTAAGCTAAGAAGGATAAATCATTTTTTCTTAGACTGTTAGATCAAAGGCGAAAACAAAGGCAATTACTATTATCGTCAGTCACAGTTTCTGATAAAGCCTTAGAAATTAGTTACCATTGTTGCAAGATTAATTGCACGTCAGAAAAAACCACATACTATTGGTGAGACACTCGTTAAACCAGCATGCATAGAAATTGTTAAATCCATGCTTGGCCCTAGAGAAGTTAATGAAGTGAAAAAAGTACCGTTGTCAGCTGATACTGTTAAAAAACGTATCAACGATATGTTGAGCGATATTTTAGGAATACCAATTGCAAAACTGAAAACGGCTCAGAAGTTTGCACTTCAAATTGATGAGTCAACAGACATTAAAAACCGAGCACAACTGATAGCTATTTACGTTTCGTTGATGAGAGCACCCTAAAAGAACACGATTTTGCAACGAGCTTCCAGAGCGAACTACCAGCGAGAAAATTTTCCGAGAAACAAATTATTTTTTCAAAACCTATGATATTCCATGGAGTAATTGTACTAGTATTTGCACGGATGGTGCTGCGGCAATGATGGGCAATAAGAAAGGTTTTATTTCGTGGGTAAAACGGCAAAATCCTAATATAAAATTACACACTGTTGCATACATCGCGAAGCATTGATGATCAAGAACTTGCCAACGGAACTATTGCAAACGATGAATCAATGCATTACCATCTTAAACATTATTAAATCAAGAGCCCTAAATTCGCGAATTTTTAAACTAATCTGTGCAGAAATGGGATTGGATTATGAATCCCTATTGTTTTACACTGAGGTACGTTGGCTATCCCGAGGCAAATTTTTGGCTAGATTGTTTGAGCTTCGCAACGAGGTTCGTGAGTGTGTGTTAAAACTAAATATGACCTAACTGTACCAATTTTTTGAAGATAATCACTGGATGGCCAAATTTGCGTATATGGCTATTGTCTTTGAGCAGCTGAATGAACTGAATAAAAAAGTGCAAGGTCGAAGCGAAAATTATCTGACGTGTTCCGACAAGTTAATGGGGTTTAAAAATGAGCTCGAACTTTGGCAGAAAGAGTTACAAAAAGGATCTCTAGAAATGTTCTAAAGGACTTACAAGTCCATGATTAAAAACAAACATTTAATTCTGGATCTGATTCAGCAACATTTAAGTTTATTGCAAGATAAATTTAATCACTATTTTTTCACAATTAATATGGAGGGGCCAACGGCCGTACCGTGCTGAAAACACCGGTTCTCGTTAGATCACCGAAGTGAAGCAGCATCGGGCGCGGTTAGTACTTGGTGGGTGACCACCTCGGAACGCCGCGTGCTGTTGGCCATCTCGGGTGCGGTATCCCCGTGGTTTGCGCGCTAGATTTGCACGCTGCCACAAATGCCGCCGTGTTCATGCGGAGTACGATCACGTTAAACATGTGGGTCCGTAAGTCCTTCCGAGAGGTTGGTGGTAGGGGAAGGAGGGTACGGTCCCTGTGGATGCCTCCCCCACTGGGTTCCGGTCTAAATTGGGTGGCACTTCCCGGCCGTCCATACAGTTACCTTACACCTTTCTGGTAGGTCGGACGGTCTGGGTCTCAACAACAACAATTAATATGGAGCAATACAATTGGATAAGAAATCCATTTCTAGCTGATGCCAAAAATTTAACAGAAGCACTTTCCCTTCAAATTCATGATGAATTTATAGAATTGAGGAAGGACGGGACGCTGAAACTCAACTTCAGTGAAATGCCATTGGCTGATTTCTCGATTTCAGTTAAGAAAGAATATCCTCAAATTTCTGACAAGCCTATTGCAATTTTGCTCCCTTTTTCTACGACATACTTATGCGAACAAAGTTTTTCGACGTTGGTTCTAATTAATAATGACAAACGATCGTGTTTAAAGGGTCTTGACCATGAACTTCGGGTAGCACTTTTAATATAGAGCCAAATATAAAACGTATATGTTCATCAAAACAAGCTCAAATATCTCATTAATAAATTAGTTATTATGTTTAAATTAACATTGATTAAATAGGCGTAAGTAAATACCAAACAACAGACTTTATATTTAAATTTAAAGAGATTTTTTTACATATAATCTATAACTATACATTTTTGTTCTTGTGTTGGTGTACAATTCAAATTGCTTTATATAAAACTTAAAAGTAAATATCTACATACATAGAGCTATTTTATTGTGTTTTTTATCTAATAAAAACATATATATGTATTATTGTAATTTATGTATTTGCAAGCTTTTACTTGTGGTGTGCTGCGGAATTGTCGAAAAAACGTTGGTGTGCCGTGAAAGATAAAAGGTTGAGGAGCACTGATTTATGCTATCAAAACGTATTTTATGCTGTATTTAGAGGCGTTAATACTTGAAAAATAGCTTCTTAAATACATACCACTTGAAAAATAGAAAATGCAGATTACATGTATCAGTACTATGGTATATAGTTTATGAGAGATATAATTGATGACAAATGATTGAGGTCGAATGAAAGGGCTAATTTCTATATAAATTGAAAGTGTTATGAATATGACGCTCATTGAAGAAAGGCATAAAACACAAACATATTTTACACCAGCTACACTGAGCGAATATTTTGGATGCACAGTTTTGTTTCCCGCAATTAAGTACGTTGTGTGCAGTAAATATGAACTCAACAGGATTTTCGAAATACCCAGGATGGTTTTCTGTGTATGAGCATGCATGCCATGAATATTTACACATGTTAACGTAGTGTGGTGAAGAGAACTGGTTGTGTACAATGGATTGCACTTTAAAGATATTGTCTGGATGAAGCAAATCGATTTGTATTTGTGCAGTCATAACTAAATCTGAAAATTTTCGAACGAAATTTTTCCAAACCCGAAAACCGTACCTATCAAGAGATTGTATTAGATGAGTGGTTTTAGGTGGCATGACAAACACATGAACGATTTTACCCGGTGGAGTAATACTATCAATCATTGTTTTTGAAGGATGACCAAGAATTCACTTAATACGGTTTCATCTGGTGTGTTTTTAATATACACTTCCGATAAATATTCCCGCAGTTCTTTTGATCCCATTTTCCTTGATTTCGAAGTGACGGTATAAATATTGTCAGCTTGAAACATTTTCTGCCTCATTTGGTTCCAAATTGTTCTTTAGGTTCAGAATACACAATAAATAAAGGCGCTAGCAGCATTCCATCTTTGCTGATTGTTGGCATTACAGTATATGAACGGATCGTAGCATGGATAGATTGTGCAGCACTTTCAATCTGTTTTGATTCCAACAAATCAAGCGTTCTCTCCGAATGAAGTTCTTTATTAAATTCCAATTTATCAGTATTACACATCTGGTTATCGTTCAACTGCGAATCTTAAAAAAAAAATTAGGTATATCATTTAAAAATGCTTGCGAAGCATTTGCAATATGATCCTCTTCATAAATCTGCTTTTGAGAGACACTTTTAGTAATTTTTCTGCTAACGACTCCATATATATATTTTTAAAATTCAGGAGCCATTTACTGGAAGCTTTGAATGGTACTTTTAGGGAGAGATCTTTATCACAAGCCCAACTTTTCAAATTGGAATCATGCACCTTTACACGCACGTTTACCTGCGCCTTATGTCCTGAAACTTTTTAAAAACACATTTTTTAATTTCGCATAGTTTGTGCCTCTTATCAACGAATTTGTTGATTTGATTTTCCCCACATATACATTTGGGACAGACTTTTTACAAATCTATACCTGCTTTGAACAAATTGCAGTGTGCGATGTTTCATTTTCTTACTGCTACGCCAGTATTCAACAACTGCTCGTTTAGTTTCAAATGGAATACGCTGAACTTCTTCATTTTCTACCTCCTCACTCATAAACATTTCATTATTTTCATCTATAATGTCAAAATCAGAATCCTCAAAATCACTTTCGGCAACCGACGACTCGAAATCCAGAGTGTCTTCCACTTCATCACTAACAAACATTTCCAAATAGATTCAGGTTCTTGCAAAATTTCCATTTTATTTTTTACATTTATTTCGGCTTCTGTAAAATCAGTCAGCTCCATTTCTGGAACAGAGAATTCATGGTACAGCATCCACACCACGTTGAACACATTAATATGTGGTGACATTTTCTGTTTGAAAGCCACTGCTGGTTTGAAAAAATAGATTAAAAAACATCGAGGTATTAAAAAAAAAAACAATTTCATGTCCAAGACTTTTGAGCATTAAACAAAACAACACAAAATTATAGCAGATCGCTAATTTGTTTCACTTCCATAAAATAATAAAATTGTAAGAAATGTGCACTATTATACTAAAAATATATACTCAAACTCAATTTCAAATACTTTTGAATGCAAACTATAAAAAAATAACTTTACAACAGATTTCAAGTCATACAGAGAAAACATGGACAGTGCATTTCAGAATTTGGCGTTTTTCTATGTATACTCGCTAAGTAGGGTTGCATTTCGCATTAAAGATGTTGACTTTTATTATTTTTTACAGCTTTTCTGTTGAAATTCAGCAGCTAATTTTTTCACTGTCGATATTTTGAGCCATCTACTAACACCTGTCAAATTTTTGTCGAATTCTATGAGTTTAGCTTGGGAACGTTTCCTTTGTCAGCATCCCGGTATAGTGCCCAGAAGAGATAGTGCAACGAACTTATACACGCACTACATGGAGCAGGCACCATAAGCTAAAGCACTTCCTTGACGTGGTGACACGAGCAGTCGGCTATCAGCATTACTACAACTCTACGATCTTTGCTATTTGCTACTAAATGAATCTGTTGCAAGTTTTTATATGCGACAGCTCTAAAAACACTTCCAAAAACCAATATTTATCGTTACTGTTTTTTTTTTTTTACAATATTCCCATGCAAATAATTTTAAGTTTCTATCTAGCCGCAAAACTCCCATAAAATTAATTGCACACAGAATTGTTATAATTTATATTGCAATAAATGAAATTTAAACAATTTACTGTTTACTTCGAGCGATTAATCCGTGTATCAAAATTAAATCTATCTCATATAAAAATTATATTTGTACGTTCAGTCGAAATTTCGAATTCAAATATTTTAGTCTGCGTCACTTGTAACATATTTCATTCTCCAAAAGTGCGATTTTTGTAGTAGTTATGGAATGCTAATGCGGTTGGTATGCCTAGAAGCCGTCGTCTTCAGATCGTGTTTTGTAAGAACAGAGTGCAAACAAATTCATGAGAATTCTTATATGTTCATAGCATGTCTAGGCGCAATCCAAAAAGCTCGAATTTGACTCGAATGTGTTTAATTAAAAACAACTAGAATATTTATTCTGTAGTATGCTGTGGAGTCTACATACTTTTCATAATTCTATTTATTTATAAAGCTTTAGATTTTGTTTTAACCATATTTCTCCATTTATCGTCTCACACTATTGCATAGAAAAGTAATGTTTTGGTGAAAATTTTCGAATTCGAGATTTTTACGAATAAATCCGTTCTAAGACCTCGTGAATCCATTTCAAACACATTGGCTAAACATGAACATTAGTTTTCTACTAACCTCATACATGAATTTGGTCGTCGACCTTCCTTCTTTCCCGAGTTCCTGGCTTCGCCCGTGGCGTCAAACTGGCTATATAAATATAATGTGCAACAAAGAAGATCCATCGCATAAATATAGTATTTATAAAAAAAAATGTTATGGTGTAATAATGAGAAAACTCCTTTTACTTCATTTCCAAAATTAACTTAATTTTTCAGAAACTATTTCCTGAATTCACAAAATGGGTATTAAAATTAAAAAAAAATCACAATCACAAATAAAAAAAGTGGGTGACTCCCTAGACCTCCCCCCCCTCATCACCTTCATTCAACTTCACACTATGTGTTTCTCTGGCGTCAATTGAACAAACACATACTTGCATTTCCAAAGGCCTATGCGGCATAGGCATAAACCGAGGTATGCACCTGGGCCTCCTGGATTGCAGGGGCGTTATTTAGGGGTGGGGGCAAGGGGAGCATTGCTCCCATGAATCTCTTGAAAACTTTTTTTTATTTGTGATTGTAGAAAAAAATCTCTAATATTTGATTTGATTTATTAAATTGTAGCTACAAAGAAGAAATTACCCCACTTCCGTATTGTGTTAATTTAATGTCTTTTTTTGATGAAAATAAATAACTTTTAACACTTATCAATCAAAAAGTCTTTGAGCTAGCTACTTCAGAATATCATATTAGATCCAACTTCAGGTGTATTTCTCAATCCGAGCATATAAGGCAATCATTTTGTCAAGAAATTGTCACCTTTATTCAAAATATTTGCATAGTATAGAGAAAGTTTGCTTTGTTTAAACACCAGTCAGTCTCTGAAAGATAAGTGACAACCCTCCCTTATGTGGATTTCTAGGATCCCAAATTTAATCCCTTCACTTGAGGGGAATGATAAATGAAGTGCCAAATTTGCATTCACTGGGTTAAAATTGTAGAGAATGTTGACCGCTTATAAATCCTATAAACAATGTCCAAACCGAAAAAATATGAAGTGTGAATAATATAGGATCTGTCTACCGTATGTGTGGACTGCAGTACAGCCTCATTAGCTAGGTAGCTGCTGTATTCGCATCAGAACTATGCTTTTCATTCTAGACTCTTGGCCTCCTACATAATTTGTGCTCCATGTGATGGTATACAGACGACAGTTGTGCTCAAAAAGAAGATAGTCAAATTTTCTGTGAAAAGTGTTTACGTAATTTCTGAAGAACACCTTGCATATAGGAATCTATATTTCGAAAGTAAGGTTCTGTAAATTCTTATCAGAGATGATACACCCGTTGGGAATCAACCATTTTTGCCATCATTCGGTTTCTTACTCGTTACATGTAATTTAACCATGGACAAATATGCCCATACGATCAAGATTTCTCGAATAATACCTTTCAACATGCAAGTATTGCTAATATTGTTAATTGAAGATATACTATTTCATATGTAATTATTTATGGGGAACTTATTGAAAGCAGTCTCAAACCTGTTTTGGAAATTGAATGGAATGAATAAGCACTATAAAAAGTTGCATTTATGTAGATTTGTATAATTTTTTTATACAAAGAGAAGCAAAATCGACCAAACTTTGAGAAACTATTTTTCCAGATTCAAAGGTTAATTTAAAAAATTGATTTCAGATTTGGATTCAACATGGCCGAATTAGAATACAAGAGTTTTTTCAGCCCTCAGGGGTGCTCCGACATGCCGACACTGCGCTTTTTGAAAAGTGATTCATTTTATACTTCGCGTAAATCTTTAATTCATAAAAAGTTTATAAAAACAAATATAAATCTAATATTTATTTTTTTTAATCAAATTAATTTTTTTTATCAAACTCTGAAAAATAAAGCTTGCATGATGTTATCTATTTGCAAAAATGAGGCAAAAAGAATCAGGTTACACAAAAGTTATGATAAAGTTCCCTAAAAATTTACATTTAAAGGGGATTTCATTAAAAGAATTATATTTTTCCAAAATAAATTTCAAATATTTACACATTAGGCAATAGAAATGATATATTTGCATTGTTTACTTGAATTGGTGTGCAAAAAAATCTAGTTTTTTTATACTTTGCACATTTTTGACAAAATTGCATATGTGTGGCCGAGATGAGGTTTTTATCAAGTTAGTTTGTATTCAAAATATGCATTAAAATTCCATTAAATCATGCTAAACAGTTCAATCATCTATTAGAAATATATAAAAAAAAAAACTTATTCAGAGCAAAAGTTTCAAGAAATTATGAAGTTTAAAAACTTTTTTTCTTTAACATGAAAATTGACAGTTGTCAGACATTCAGCCAGAGATCAAGATCACGTAAAGTTTTAAACAGCATATAGCATTATTTATAATGAGAAATTCAAGCATATGTTAATAAAGTCTTTTTTGTAAATGAAATTACTGATCATCTTTAAAATATCATAATAAAATCGTAAGCAATTAAGAGATGATTAGTACACTTTTTGCCACATCGAATGTGAAATGGATTGAATAAATATCGGAAACAAATTTCAACAACAAAGTTCTTTCAAAAGTACGATTTAATATTGAAATAAATGTTTCTAGTGTTCAAAATGTAGGATGTTCAGCTTGATATTAATTATCAAAGAATGGTAAAATTTAAATTTGACTACAGTAGGAACGTAAAAACGAGCATTTTCTCAAAACTCAAAATATCAAAAGACCAATATTACGGTAATTATTGAGTTTACACAAAGAATGGAATTTATAAAACATTAAATATAAACTACATTATTAAACCGTGTTATAGTAATTTTATTTTTTAAACAAAATTATTAAATTTAATCGAAATATACACATCACTGATAGGTTCTACTCGCAAATTCCCAAACTTACTTGTAACATATTCTTGTAATCGCTATTGAAATTGAGAGCTAGGTGGGCCGATTCAAAACAAAATTCTCCAATTTCATCATAATTTGGCTCTGGAGGACTTTCTAGCAGTTCTTCAGTGATATCTTCTGTAAGTCCATGCGGAAGGGTACCTTCGTCGTTGCAAGCATCATTTGTTGAATCAGGTAAAATAAATTCTTGAGGTAGTGTATCGCCTACCTCTAGATAATCTTCCGGTTTAACTTTAATGATTATATCCTCCATAATTAAAGAAATGGTTTAAAAGTTTTTAATGACTACAATACTGTAAAAAATAAAGTTCTTAAAAACGAAAACTTCAACTTACTCGTTTTCATTTGAGTACAATGGCACCATAAACGAGTAAGGTCTCTCTTTCTTTTCTTCTCAAAGTTGAGAAGTAATATGGAATTTAACCTTTGATTAATTCCTCCAATGACCCCTTTTTTCCTAATGGAAGGATTTTACTTCCTGCAATTGGAAGCAGACAACTCTGTTGAATTGTCCCATTTGTATTCGTATACAAACCATTTTATGCAAACCTTGCTAATAACGTTCATCGCGATATTGGGATTTGGGTATTTGTTGTAGTCCATAAGACTGTTAAACGATTCCGTACAATTCTTTTTCTGATTTTCCAAGATTTTGAAAGCATTTTTTTCTTTCTCCTCCATAAAGTTTGCAGTTCATCATTACGTGTTCTATATCATTGATTTTTTTGCACCTTGTACATTCTTCGCTTATACTTTTGTCCCATTTACTTGGAATTTTTCCTGTTAATATCGACTTGGTTCTGAGTCTGTTCAAGAACACTTCTTGTATTCTGGTTTGGGTAGTTTTAATTTTACCGTTCTTGCTTTTGATATATGGATATATCCCATTGTATTTGGATTCTTCCCATTTTTTTTTGGGAGCTATCCTTTATCCTTCGTTTGGTTAAAGTTTTGATGTCGTCAGCTGTCACTATTCCGTACATCGGAGTATGTTTTTGTGTAACTGCTCTCTTAGCGAGTTTATCCGCTACCTCATTCAAAGAGATGCCCGCGTGTCCAGGTACCCAAACGAATTGGGTTTTGATTTTGTCTTTTCTGATTTTATTTCTTATACTGTTAATAATTATATCTTTTCTATTACTTTCATTTTTTATTGTTTCTAATGCAGATTTGCTGTCGGTTATAATTACATTTTCCCTATTTTTATCCACTATGTATTCTACGGCGTAATGAATTGCACAACTTTCTGCTGTGTATATAGAGCAGCATTTGGGGATTTTTGGACTTCTCTGGCTATTTCCATCAGTGTAGATTCCAAATCCCGTTCCGTTTTCCATTTTAGATTCATCCGTAGCTATCCAATGTGTTTGCTTGTCTTTTTCTTTTTTAAATTCCTCGAACATAAAGGGAACTTCTTTTGGATGTGCATTTTGGAAATTCTGATCTTTTGTTTTGATTTCTATTGTGGATTTTTCCCACGGGGGGATGCCGACGTCTGTCAAATTCCTATTTGGAATTAGGTTTTCCTTTCTTATTAGATCTTTGGTGTTTTCCAATTTTTTAGTAGTCCAAGTGTTCTTTTTCTTATCTTTTAAGCTTTCAATATTCCTATTTATATACCCTTCTTTTCTTTTTATTATTTCCTTTTTTATCATATTTTTTTCAATTCTGTGGGTTTTACGGATGTCATACTCGGGCATGTTGAATTCTGCTCTCATAACATCATTTATAGACCATTTCGGTAAGCCCGTGGCAATTCTGATTGCGATATTTTCTAACTTTTCATATTTCAGTCTGATGAATTTTGGTTCTTCAAACCTGATCTCCACAGCATAATCGATTTGTGCGTTTATGACTTGTTTTATAATTTTTATTAATATATCTGTGTTTAGACCCCAGTTTTTGCTAGTTAAGGCCCCGCTAACCGTTCAATGAAACTCAAATCCGCGACAATCTGTTCCCTAGATGTCGCTTGTAAAAATGGCATGGTTGCAAGAATTCAACTTTTAGCTCTGTTTTCACAGTCCCTTTTCCTAATTGAGCTGCCCATGATCGAAATGATTTTCCCACCAAAAAGTAAGCCTCTCTTTGTATCCTATTTCGGGACGCACTAAAGCCATAAATTCCCGTACCCTTATCCCGGGTGAGGGAGTGTCACGATACAATGCCTTGTGGTCATGGGCACTGCATTGAATAAACCAGTTCAGTTTCAGCCCTCTGAAGAGAAAGAAAGAGTTTTGAATTGCTCTTGTCTGATGCCATATCGTACTGATGATTAGATTATTTTATTGGAAATTTGCGTAAATTTTCAAATAAAGTTTATTTGAAAGTTGGAGCCAGCAGCAGAATTACTTTAACATTTATTAATAACACCAAATTGGGTTTAAAATTGGAAAACTGATGTGAAAGACAATGTAAGATTCCTGTTTATTGAATTGTGATTGCATACATCGTTCTATAAGAAAAAAGAAATCTTCCACTTCAAAAATACTAGAGTAAAATATTTTATCTCCATCGGCAACTAGTGTTTATTTAAATCTTTAAATCAACAGTAATTGCAATAGACATCGAGATTGTCGATGTTGGCGTATTTCAAAAATTTTAGAGTATACACGCAAGACTTAAGTCACTGGTGGAGGGGGGGGGGGGGTCGATGCCAGACTAACTGATCTCCGTTGACACTGCAAATTTCTACCATTTGCAATGCTCAAATTTCATCGTGAACAAGTTCAGAGTCCTTGTCAGAAGCTCATGACAGAAACACAAGATCGCAGCCAACCAGTGGCCAGAGGGGACTGACCCCCTCCATGATAAAATATACTAAGCCTTCCCTGATGAAAGAAAATATTCGATTTTCATCGGTGACATGGAATTTAATACTGACCCCCTCCATGATAAAATATACTAAGCCTTCCCTGATGAAAGAGAATATTCGATTTTCATCGGTGACATGGAATTTAATACTGACCCCCTCCATGATAAAATATACTAAGCCTTCCCTGATGAAAGAAAATATTCGATTTTCATCGGTGACATGGAATTTAATACTGACCCCCTCCATGATAAAATATACTAAGCCTTCCCTGATGAAAGAAAATATTCGATTTTCATCGGTGACATGGAATTTAATACTGACCCCCTCCATGATAAAATATACTAAGCCTTCCCTGATGAAAGAGAATATTCGATTTTCATCGGTGACATGGAATTTAATACAAGATCTAACCCAAATGTTGCATAAAAAGTTGCTTTGTAATTATTTCTTTATAAACTAGGGGGCTCCCCCCACCATCCTAAACTAATAGATCGAATTTCACAAAATTTGGTAGATAAGTCACTTGTGGGTTACCCTGGTGCTAATTGGATTTTGGTACGATTCCGAAAAAGTAACCTACCCTTTCATGTAAAATGACCCGAAAAATCCCCAAACTCTAAAATAAAAAACTACGTATGCTCAAATATATTAATTAAATGTTTGTTTTATACACAATTTTTAACAATGAAAAGAATAAGACCAACTGCATTACATCAGGGCTAGCCGTTCTCGAGATATTTTAGTTTTTTCGCATTTATGCTGGGCCACTGTTGAAAAAATGTCCAGTTACCAACTCAGAACGAAAATTGAATTAAAAATGCCAATTCAGTGTCATTTTTTAAAATAATTGTGGACGTAATTTTCTGTAATTAAACTCAATATAATGAATTACTGAAGAAATGGGGAACGTGAATACGAGTCTGCAGAAAAAGTCATGTGCTGCCCACATCAGATTTTTTAATGTGCAACTGGAATTTTTCACTGTCATACATATATTCTTACTTTACCTGCAATACATGGCAATATATAGGGAAAATATTGAAATCGTGCCGAAAATCACAATTCGAGTTTTCGACGGATCGACACATTTTGAGATCTCTAGAACGTGAAAAAAAAAATCTGATGTGGGCAGCACATGACTTTCGCTGCAGACTTATATCGACGTTCTCTTTATTTTAATTAAATTTAATTCACTTTTAATTCAATTTTCGTTCTCATTTGATAACTGGACTTATTTTCAAAGGTGCCGTAGAGAAAATACGAAAAAACTAAAAGCAGGCAAAGAGTTTTCAAGCTTATATCGTATTTAGCTACTAAACTCATATATTGTGTTTAGCCAATAAATTCATATAGCCGATTGTTGAAACAGAAAAAGAGTAGAGCGGGTATATCTTCTAATACAATTGTAGTGTTTTCATTTAGTATATTGAAACGGGATAAGAATGTTTCATTCAGATCTGCAAATTCAAAGCTACGAATTTGGAGGGATATCGCTAATTTGACAACTTTTCTTAAACTTTGCCAAATTGACGGAAATGTCGCCAAATTGTTATAAACGACACACAAACAGCTGCCATAAACCTTCGGGTTGGTCGTGTGGCTTGGGTCTTCTACATATCAATGAAATTTTTTTTTGTTTTGTTAGAAGAGAGTACTGAAATGATGTTCGGTTAGCATTTATCTGTCAGACCAACCATCCTACTTAGTAATACATTTAGCGAATTTTTAAAATGTCACCAAATTGATAAAAATGTTTTCAAATCTATAAAAATATCTTGAAATTGATAAAATTGCGCTACATAAATGATATTAATTGTTTTTTGTTAGGGGATAGTATTGTGATGATATTTCGTCAATTTGTCGCAAAGTGGAACTGTCAGTTCTACAGTCCCACTTGGCGATAAATTTGGCGATTTTTTAAAATGTCGCTAATTTGACGAAACTGTCGCCAAATGTTCCATAGAAATATAACTATTTAGACGATATTTTTTCTACCAATTTATTTGAAGCAAATGATATCATGTCGCTTAGCAACGGATTTAAATCCAATGTGTTTATGCGGCAGACGATTTTTATTAAATCCTTTCCGATTTGAATAATGAAGATATGTATATAAAATAAATTTCATTGCCATTTCATTTTGGACTGGATAATATCAATTATACTCTTCAGGTTTAAACATTATTATTATTGATATTTTCCGGAATTATTGATTCAGGGATTATTGATATTTTTAAGTTATTACGCCATTGTTTTATTGCGGCAAAAATTGCTGACACACGCATATTGTACGTTGTACGAGTAATCTTCTAGGAATGCACGGGTATATCTTCTAACCTACGAGAATATAAGTAGTACAGGTATATTGGCATGTATTTTGACATATATTGGCATATATATTGGAATCAAGTACAGCCTTCTGGTATGAAGATTACGGGGATTAATTATATATTCAATTTATTACGTCGTCTGTTGTATTTTACCAAAAAACATTTGTGACTCATATTGCAAAACGGGTAATCTTCTACTAATAATCGGACATTATAAGTAGTACGTGTATATCTTCCCATATAATTTTAGCACTTTAATTTTGACATATATTGGAATAAATGACTGTCTTCAGATTTAAAGATTACGGGTTTATTGGTATTTTCAATTTATACATGTAATCTACTAATACAGGTTATATTTTCTAATATTCGCGTATATAATTAGTACGGGTCCCATACAATTTTAACGCTTTTATTTTGCATATATTGATTCAATTCCATATTTTTTTTTTATATTTGCTTACATAAGGGGTCCAAGATGTTTTATTCTTCAGATATGTCCATGAAGATAATTTTATATAGCGAGAACAGAGATTCTTAAACTTCTTTTTAGGAGCATTATATTAAATATTTTAACAGAATATTTTGATTAAACATGTCATTTAGTATACTATAAGAATTTGGGCATGATTATGAATTTCAAGTTTCTTTATATTATATACTCCGTACGAAGAACGGGTATGCTGCTAGTTACCAAATAAAAACAAAAATTGAATTAAAAATGTAAATTTAGTATTATTTGGTGCAATTAAACTCGATCTAACGAATTATTAAAAAATAAAGAAAATATGAATTGGAATCTACGCCACCTTTGAAAATAAGTCCGGTTACCGAATGAGAACGAAAATTGAATTAAAAGTGAAACAAATTTAATTAAAATAAAGAGAACGTTAATATAAGTCTGCAGGGAAAGTCATGTGCTGCCCACATAAGATTTTTACTTTCCCTGCAATACATGGTAATGTATAGGGAAAGTATTGGAATCATGTCGAAAATCGCAACTCGAATTTTCGACGGATCTACACGTTTCAAGACCTCTAGAATACGAAAAAACCATTTTTAGCGTGACATCTGTCACTGTGTCTGTCTGTCTGTGCAGATTTTGTATCCACTGTAACTAAAAAACTAATGGACCTAATTTCACAAAATTTGGTAGGTAAGTCTGGTGTTGATTCATTTTAGGTACGATTCGGGATAAAAGAACCCGCCAATTTTTGCGAAATGGCCCGCAAATGCTTGTATCCACTCTAACTAAAAAACACTCTAACTAATAAATATTTGTTTCGTGTTCTAGAGGTCCAAAACGTGTATAGATCAGTCGAACACTCGAGTTGCGATTATTGACACGATTCCAATACTTTACCTATATATTATATACCATATATTGTAGGGAAAGTAAAAAATCTGATGTGAGCAGCACATGACTTTGCCTACAAATTAAAATTCATTTTCTTCTTACTTTCCCTGCAATACATGAAAGATATTGGAATCATATCAAAAATCGCTATTCGAATTTTCAACGGATCTACAAGTTTCGAGACCCCTAGAACACGAAAAAAAAAAACATTTTCAGCGTAACGTCTGTGTGTGTGTCTGTCTGTGCAATGTATGTATCTACTCTCACTGTAAAAGTAATTGACCAAATTTCAAAAATTATTCAAGGTAAATTACTTGTGGTGATCCTGGTGCTAATTAGAATTTTGGTATGATTCGGGAAAAAAGAACCTACCTCCTTTTGAGAAATGACCACAAAAATCGCATGTATCCACTATAGCTAAAAATACTAATTTATCAAATTTCACAAAATTTGTTAGATAAATCTCTTGTAGGTTACCCTGGAAAGATTTGGGAAAACAGTACCATTTTTTTTTCTTTTTGCAAAATGCTATGCAAAAATCATTAAAATATAAAATAAAAGTTCACGTATTCTCAAATATATCAATTAAATGTTGGTTTTGCAAGTAATGTTTGACGATAAAAAGAATAAGACCAACCCCATTATTCTAGCATTAGCCGTTTTCCAGATATTTTAGTTTTTTCGCGTGTTTGCCACGCCGCCTTTGAAAATATGTCCAGATAACACACACACAAAAAACCAAAATTGGATTAAAAGTGTAAATTCGGTGTTTTGTACAATTAAATTCAATTTAATGAATTATTAAATAAATAAATAAGGAGAAGATGAATTAAAGTTTATAGGGAAATTCATGTGCTGCCCACATCAAATTTTTTTTAAATTTCTCTGCAGTACATCGTAATATATAGGGAAGTATTGAAATCATGTCGAAAATCCCAACTCGAGTTTTCGACGTTTTCGAGTTTTAAATCAATAGGGTTTCACTAATCACTGAGTGCGATAGTTGTATTAAATTATTTCTAAAACGCTTCATTCGTTAATGAGATATCGCGGCCGCAGGCTCACACAGATTACTTCAAATACGTTCGATTCGAGTTCAGGGATACCTGAAACGTACTCTTCCGTCAAAAACTCGTATTTGAATTTTAAACCATGCCACAGTACTTTGGAAATAATTTGGTACGATTCTCACACTCGATGATTAGTGGAACCCTATTGATTTAGTTGTTAGGATCCCCCCCCCCTCAATATTATTCCCTGTGTATTATATATTATGTATATAGGGAAAGTAAAAATATATTGTGATGAACTGAAAAGGAAAATAATGCACACTTGCTACGGCTCCCGTGGGCTAAAAATCTTAAACCCACTTTTGTAGACAGTCTATACATTCTGAAAACTAATTATGTAATGCTTTCAGCAAGAAGTACTGCAATATTGGTAGAAAAAAAAAAATTGGAAAGACAAATATTTCTTTCAAAAATGAAAAACAGATTTGTATCAACAACAAAAGGGTTTGAACTGAAATCTTGCACAAAACTGCTTTGGAAACTTCTACGAATTCTGGGGAAAAACTCTATTGTCCCAGTCCCCCATGAAACCACAGAACCAGGGAGTTGTTGCTTCTAGAAGCAGGGAACTATAGAGGGCTGTACTTTCCTTGATTACGGCTGTCAAGCAAATACATTATCACCCTCCCCACATAAAGATCTATTGCTGACAGACAGAGATTGTACAACCTACAACGTGTGACTTACAGGGTTGCCGTAAACTTATCTTAATTCTGTTCTACATATCTGCACTTGAAATAGTTTTTGGATCATTAAAAATAGATTTTATAATGACAACATTATAATATTTGCTGATATCAATAGAAAAATGTATTACTATTTTTTTTTTGTAGGCCAAATATTCAAATTTCCTTTCAAACTTGCTACAGAAGCTTCCTAATGGCAAATTCCGTTGTGTTGTTAACATTTAAATTCATTTTTGAAACACTTTAAATTTAAATATTAAAAAAAATCGTACGACAACTGAAACGTATGTGTTTCTCCTTTAATATCGAACAAACTGTTAACATTTACAGGTAAAATTTACGAAGGAATCTTCTAAACAAATTTCCCCATTGGTTAACATGGAGGCAGCTCATAAGTTGTGGTGAGGTATGAGTCCCCTTAACCATTTCAAAGTTCCTATGGACTTTATTACTTTGGTCTCCGTAATCTTTTGATGCTCTTCCCAATTCCATTTCTTATTCATGGTTAGGCCTGAAATAGAAATGCTTTTTCCCCATTTTATTTATTTGCTATTCGTAGTAATTGGACGGTTTAATTCTTTTCTTTTCGGGGAGAGATTTATAATTTTCGTTTTCCCGGTTGATAATTCCATGTTCTTCTCTTTGGTCCATTTTGTCATTTTCCCTAGGTTGTTCTGGATTTTCCTGTAAGTTTCTTCCTCATCTTTATCGCTGATTATTACTGTAATATCATCCGCATATATATACATTTCCTTTTCTTTTATACTTTCTTTCAGATCATTCATGTATATGTTAAATAGAAAAGGGGAGATAATGTATCCCTGTGGCACTCCAAAGTTGCTATCAGCCAGATTGGTGCAATAACCCTTCCATTTAATTTGGATTTTTCTATTAGATAAAAAGTTTTGTATCCACTTACATAAGTACATAGGGCACTTGAGGTCAAGGGGCTTCTAATGCAAGGAGCTTCTAAGTATTCGTCTGTCCACATTGTCATAAGCACTTTTAATGTCATAAGCTATGGCTACTACAAATTTCTTTTCCTGTCTATGCTTTCTAATAGAAAAACATATGTCATCAAGACATTGTACAGCATCAATTCCTCTTCGAAAACCGTAAATACTTTCATTGAACACTTTATTTTTGATAGACCACCATTCGAGCCGATTTAAAATTACTCTCTCAGCAATTTTTGCGATCAAACTGGTCACTGCAATAGGACGGTAATTTTCGAGTAGGTGTTTGTTTTTGCCTGGTTTATTGACCGGGTATACCGTTGTAACTTTTCAATCCTTCGGTATTTCATTTTTTTTTTGGATAGAATTAGAAATGATATTGTGAACAATTGATTGAAAATTTTTCGGTAGGTTAAGAATTTCGTTTTTACAGATTTGATCCGGCCCCCGGCGTTTTGTCTTTTGTCAGATTAAATGCAAGGTCAATTTCCTGGGTAATGACTATAGGGATCTCCTCTTCATATTTGGCCTCTGTATTGAGTTCCTGATATTCTATGCTTCTATTATCACTATACTTTAAGAATGCTTCTGCTTGTTCTTTTTCCCCGATTATTTTGGTTCCTTCCACATTTATAGTATTGCTTTTTTCTTTTGTCCAGTTCTGCCAGGTTTTAAGGTTATTAAAAATCTTATAATAGTCTTTTGGAGACTTTGTTTCTTTTAATTTCTTGTACCAATACTTTCTCTTTTCTTCTTTCATTGTTTTCCTGTACATTGCATTTTGTTTCTTATATTCTATCCAAGTTCCATCGTTTATTTCTCTATTCGCTATTTTGTTGACCCTTTTCGTCATAGCTCTATGTTTCGCACATTTTGTATTCCACCAAGGGGCAGTTTATCTGAAATTTGCTATTTTCATTATGTTCGTGCTTTCCTCTCTTGCGTCTTTAATACTATTTTTCAACTTATTATTTGTTTCTTCAATAGTATGGCTATTTTCGTAGATGCTATCTTTTCCAATGATGCCTTTGTATTTTCTCCAATTTGTAAATTTCTTATTTGCTACCTTTTCCCCCTTTCCCATGTTAACGAGTATATCCGTGATGATCGGGTAGTGATCACTTCCATTGCTGTCCTCCAATATATCCCATTCACTTAGATGAAGAATATCAGAGGATATTACCGTGACGTCTAGTCCTGATTTGATTTTGTTTTTTCTAGTATACGTTGGAATATCTTTGTTCAAGATATGGCAATTTTTATCAATTACCCGTTCTAGAAGTTTGGTTCCTGCTTGGTTTTGGTTCTTATTACCCAATCCTATGAATTTGGCATTTAGATCACCGCATAAGATAGTTGTTTCTTTCCACATGGAATCTATCGTTTTTATTTCTTCTTCGGTTAGATGTCCCTGTCTTTTGTAAACATTTATAAGTTTTATTTTCCTTTTCCCCCCAAAAAAAATTTTTTTCGATGTATTTCCATATTT
Organism: Amaurobius ferox; assembly: GCA_951213105.1. NCBI lineage: Eukaryota > Metazoa > Arthropoda > Arachnida > Araneae > Amaurobiidae > Amaurobius > Amaurobius ferox. The sequence goes on from OX578137.1 coordinate 165,718,361, forward strand.
GGAAGGTTATTTTGGGTAGTTATATCCTCGCAAGTAATATATTTTTTTGGTAGCTATTAAAAGTCCGCCACCTTTCTCTATTCTATTTTTTTGGGAGTTATCATAATTAGGGATATTGCAATTTTTCTTTAGCCAGGTTTCTTGCAAGGCGATGATGTCCGGTTGGACGTCATCAATAAGTTTGAGGAGGCATAGATGATTCGCCATGAAACCTATGATGTTCCATTGTAGGATCCTCATCTTTGAGACACGGGTAAGAGCCAGGATTAAAAACGAAAAAAGTGTTATCAGCCAAGGGAATAGATACCTTTATTCCAGACTTAATTAAATGATTCTCAAAAGGATTACTGCTTTGCCCCGAAGGGGGAGAAGGTGGTCGACGTTTGTGGAAACGTTTCAGATAAGCGGGTGATGTCTCGCAGAAATAACTTTTTTCCCTGGGACAGGAGATTGTTTTTTGCCCTTAAGAGACTGCGCTAGAAGTTCTCGGATCGTGTTTTCTAAAGTTTTGATTTTCTTTATATATTGTTCTTTTTCGGTATTTTCCTGTTTTTCTTTTTCTTCTAGTTTTAATTCTAGTTGCTTTATTCTTTCCTTTAATTGTTCATTTTCAACTTTCTGAATTTCTATCTTTTCCTCCACTCTTTTTACTATTTCTAATATAATACTGGTGGTGTTTGATTCCTTATTTTCTACTTCTGTACTTCTCCTTTGGGGGGGGGGGGGGGGTTAGTTATATTAGCATATGTTCTGTTTGGGTTTAATTCTCCTGTTTGTAATTTATTTTGTAGTAGAGTTTTTTGTTTTAGTTTTTCTTTTTCTTGCTGATATATGGGGCATATTTTATTTAGGACATCGTGTTCTTCCCCGCATCTTCGGCATTTGTTTGTTTCTTCTTAGCATTCATCTCTATTATGTATCCCTCCACATTTACTGCAGTGTTGTTTTGCCCGGCAATTTGTCGCAAAATGTCCGATTTTGAAACACTTTTTACATACTTTGGGATTTTTCCAGTATGTTGTTGGTCTAAATCTACTAAATAGGATATCTAAGTGTTTCCTTATTTTTTGGCCGTACTCTTTTATCAGTACCACAGGTAGTTTAATCTTGCCCTTCTCTTTTGTGAATCTGGTTACTTGGTACCAGGGGATATTTTTATAGTCAAGTTCCTCCGCGATTTCTTGGACTGAGTACTCTTTTGCCACTCCTTTTAGAACGTACTTGCTAATAAATCCCTGTTCCGCTATGCGAGTAGTGCAGTTAAGACCAGCAAAATTTTTGATTTCTGCGATTTTTATTGCATCTTTTAATTTGTTTATTTTGATGTATAATTCTCCTGTTCTGGAAATATTGACCTCATATTTCTCCAAATTTAAGTTCTTCAGGCTATTTCTTATTCCAGTCGTTTTTATACTGTTTATATTTTTATCAATTCCTCTTACTATTATAGTAATTTGGTCAGTTCCATTAACATAAGCTAATTCAATTTTTTGTCTCCCGTCGAGAAGTTTAGTAATACTATCCTCGAGACTATCAAAGTTTCCGTCTATAGCCATAGACGCCTCCCCCATTTGGGAAGGAAAAAGAAAAAAAGGGCACCTGGTCCCACAACTAAAACAATCTTACCTTACTTTAGATAAACAGTTGAAGCGAGAAATAAATAAAATTTAAGAAATAAACCACACAGCCGAAGATTTTACGCGATAAAGAATACTTGTAAAACACGCTTTCCTTCAGAGCACCACCTTCCACGTCTCCGTATCAGAACTCAAACGAGTAAGGTGACATACTGAAATATAAGTAACCGCACTTGCTTACAAATGAGTACTTTAATAAATAAACGTATTATTTCATTTTGATTTCATTAAAAATCGTGTAATAAATGTGCAATTATAACTCCGAAATTTTTTGTGCAAATATTTCGAAGAATAAAAGTTATAGCCTCGAAATTAAAGAACTTTATCATAAAATTTACGATGGCGGATGTATATATTTCGTGTGCGGTGCTATGCGGTCGTGTGTTTTTTCTCTAACGTAGCGGTCGAATACAAACAAGCAATAAGCATTGCTTGTCTTATGCAAAGTTTGTGCGTATATGCTTAAGACAAGCATTGCTTATTGCTTGTCTTATGCATATACGCTGTTTGTCATCCATCATTTATTTACAGTTTAAAAATATAATTGAAAAATAAAAATATAATTGAATCTCTCATATACTCAAAAATGAGTACATAGTATTTACAATTATGCTTAAAATTGATTCTCCCATACTCATATGACAGAATGAACAAAGTCATAACCACTTTTCAACTATGTTGTAAAGTGTTAAAAATAAATTAAAAAGGATCGCATATCATTTCAATCCGATCTTATTTAATTTCTAAACAGTTATTTTGGGACATTATTGTTTACTCACCTTTTTCGAAAATCATACCTTAACCATCGAATTTTGAAAGTACACTTTTCATGGCACTTTGTAACCCTTCATTCGGTCCTTTTATCAGATCTTGTCTACGTTTATAAATTGAACATATATTAAGAATGCAGTGACGTGGCCAGGAGGATTGAAGATCGCCCCCCTTATTAGTGAACAATGTTTTACTGCTTCATGTGATCAATATTGGAAAATGAAATAAACCACTATAAACCCCGGCTAAATTTTTTCTGCAACCGTTATGGGCGAACAGACGGAGAAATGGGTTATTCTTATAGTCGATTCTTATGTTCTTTCCAAAATTATGAATTTTATTGATTAGTCATCATTTTAATTGATTTAGTGTAATTTTTAATCAATTTGGTGACATTTTCATAAATTTGACAGCATTTTAAAAATCACCAAGTTGGCGATATTCTCCCAAATTTGTCGCTAAAATTTCGCCAAGCGTTACAGACTGAAAAATAGATTATTCTTATAGTAGATTCTTATATCCTTTCCAAGATGTTGAATTTTCACCAATTAGTCGATATTTTCATTGAATTAGGGTTATTCATATCAATTTGGCGACGTTAAAAAAGTCGCCAAGTTTTCGATATTCCGCAAATTCGTTGCTAAAATTTTGTCAAGCGTTGTGGACGGAGAAATAGGTTATTCTTATAGTAGATAAATGACTTGGTGTCCAAATACAAAACTCTTACGCAAAGTATCTTCTCTCGTGAATGGAACGAGCTCGATCCACGAAAATGATATTAACAAATTTATCGCATACTATTACATATGAAAAGTGAACATATTTCACGATATAATTTTTTAATTTTACGTGGATGTTTGATAATTTTATTTAAAGTATGTGCAATATCTCGAGAATGGTCAATGAAGATAAACTAGCATTCTAAAGTCTGTGTTAATCGTTTTCTAATGAAAAATTACATAAGAAATGATTAAGTAACTTTATTGAAGGTTTTAATTTTTTGATGAGTTTTTAAAAATTTCATTCGAAAATTTGGGGGTTCTTCTGTACTTTCGGCTGCTTTTTAAAACAATACGCTTCCGGTATTCACTGATTGTAATTTTTGTATCAAATTTCATTTGAATCACTCCATTCGGTCGGGAGACATCGTCTACACACACACAGGTATCACTTTTAAAACGTTCGATTCGTGATTAGGGGTGCTAGGATCGCTCAAAAACTCGAACTCGAATTTTCGACCCGTTCACAATACTTTCTTTACATGTTGTACTGTGTTTATAAGGAAAGTAAAACTTATTAGAGTTACGTCATCACCCAACCCACATCCAGAAAAAAAAATAACGTGGGCACCCCAAGTTGATTATAAAAAGAGGAGGTAGGGTTAATTTTGGGGAGGAGCGAAAATTAAATGTAAACTTTAAAAATATTCGAATCTGGTATCAAAAAAATAGGTGCATCGACCATAGGGGGAAAGGACGCGTACTAGTCGAGTAGGGAGGTGGCCCAGATTAAGGAGTGGGAGATATAAAACATTCATAAGGAGGGGAAAATCAAACATGAAGGGTGTGCGTGATAAATGCTCGTAGGGGCCTCAATATATATATATATATATATGGATGGCCCTGAATCAACCTTTCCTTTCCCCAAAACACGTTAATTTCTTTACGTATTATATCCACGATAAGATAACAGCATTACGTCTGAGAAGATAAACCCGAAACAAGATAATTATGTTGTAAACAATATTTACAACATTTCAAAGATTACTAAGCATAGTGTTTTCCTTTATCATTCACAAGATAAATTGTCGAGTATTTTCAAAGCTTTGAATACACACCGTAATGTACTAAGCTGAAAATCCTTTAGAGCAGCGGTCTGTAATATGAATAAATAAATTTCGGGCTTTTCGGCCAGTGTGCTCTGGTGCAAGTAATTGGAAGATTTCTTTTCCCAACAGTACTAATGTTAAAGTGTGATTCAGAGAAAGATTCGATCTCACGATCTCTGAATTCCGATATATTTACCGACTCGGCGCTATCTCGTATTATTACTTTCCTTATATACAAAAATCTGATGTGGGCAACACATGACTTTCCTTATATAATGCAATGAATTTACTACTTTTACAGTTAAAAAAAATCTGATGTGGGCAACACATGACTTTCCTTATATAATGTAATGAATTTTACAGTAAAAAATACTTTTACAGTAAAAAATATAGGTTTTTCTGTTAGTAGATACTAATATTCTTTCCAAGATATTGAATTTTCGACAATTAGTCGTAATTTTCATTGATTTAGCGTCATTTTTATCCATTTGGCGAGATTTTCGCTAATTTCGCAACATTTCAAAAAGTCGCCAAATTGGCGACATTCCGCTAAATTCGTCGCCAAAATCTCGCCAAGCGTTATGCACTAAGAAATAAGTTATTCTTACAGCAGATAAATGGCTATTGGCGTTCAAATACAAAAGTATTACTCAAAGTATCTTTTTTCATGAATGGAACGAGCTAGATCCACGAGAATGATGTCACCCAATTTATCGCATGGTATTACATACGAAAAGTGAACATGTTTCTCAATAGGAAATATTTTTTTTTTCATTTTATATGACTTTTTGATAATTTTTTTGAAAAATGTACAATATCTCGAGAACGGTTCGTGTTAGCGTTCCAAAATGTATATCAATCGTTTTCTAATGAAAAATTACATAAGAAATGTCTATTTGCGTAACTTTATTAGCGGTTTTGATTTTTTGACGATTTTTTCAAAATTTCATTCGAAAATTTAGGGGCGTTCTGAACATTCGATTGCGTATAAAAACAATAGGCTTCCAGTGTTTACGGATTGTGATTTTTGTACCAAATTTGGTTCGAATCGGTCCATTCGTTCGTCAGTTGTCGTCTCCACAGACTCACTGACACACACACACACACACTTTCACACACACACACACACACACACACAGACATAACTTCAAAACTGTTTGATTCGTGATCAGGGATGCTTGAAACGTGCTTTCCCGTCGAAAACTCGAATTCGAATTTTCGACACCGTCACAATACTTTCCTTATACGTTATGTATATAAGGAAAGTAATATGTTATTCTTATAGTAGATACTTATATTCTTTCCAAGATATTGAATTTTCTTCAATGAGTCGTCATTTTCATTGATTTAGCGTCATTTTTATCCATTTGGCGAGATTTTTTGTTAATTTGGCAACAATTAAAAATGTCGCCAAGTTGGCGACATTCCGTCAAATTCGTTAATTCGTCGCCAAAATCTCGTCAAGCGTTATGGATGGAGAAATAAGTTATTCTTACAGCAGATAAATGACTATTGGCGTTCAAATACAAAAGTATTACTCAAAGTATCTTTTCTCATGAATGGAACGAGGTAGATCCACGAGAATGATGTCACCCAATTTATCGCATGGTATTACATATGAAAAGTGAACATGTTTCTCAATAGGAAATATTTTTATTTTATTTTATATGACTTTTTGAGAATTTTTTTTTAAAAACGTGCAATATCTCAAGAACGGTTCATATTAGTGTTCTAACATTTATGTCAATCGTTTTCTAATGAAAAATTACATAAGAAATGTCTATTTGCGCAACTTTATTAGCGGTTTTGATTTTTTGACGATTTTTTCAAAATTTCACTCGAAAATTTAGGGGGTTCTGAACATTCGATTGCGTATAAAAACAATAGGCTTCCAGTGTTTACGGATTGTGATTTTTGTACCAAATTTCGTTCGAATCGGTCCATTCGTTCGTCAGTTATCGGGACAAGAGTGACTCTTCCATCTTGTATTCCATTTCCCCTGTAATTGAATGGGAGATGGTGAATATCAAAGCGTCCTTGAAAGAAAAAATTATATATTATTAAGTATTTCTGCTCCTCCTAAGCTTTGGGGGATAAAAAAAAATGTAGGAGATACTGATGAGCTTCGTGATGACATTTTCCCATCAATGTATTTATCAAAAAATAAATATTCATTAAAACATCTGCGTTTACTACATTTAAACACTGCGTTTTACTACATTTTGGCGATATTTGGCGGTTTTTGAAAAACGAAACTACGAGATATACTTGCGCGCATTCATAGCTGGGCAAGAAATAGTTTCTGATTTCTGAGATATAAATTTGAGATTGCAATACCGGACATTTTTTACATCCCAGGATTTTTTTTAGTGTAATTATCAGTCGAATTTTTTAATATGATATTAATGGCTTAAAATATCATTTTATGTGTATTAAGCGTAATCGTGAATTAATCCGACCCACCCGAAGGTACACAGAAAGAATGAACCATCGTCGCAACCGTAACCCTGCCGCCCTCAGCACATGCCTCCCAGTCCAACAACCACCGGCGGAAGCACTACGTAAGAAATGCAGAGTTGATGTATCTTAATTCTGTTCTATTAAGTTTTGTATGGTAGTAAAAATGCGATAAACGAAGTTGAAATCGAAAGTAAATTTTATTTGTTTGTCATAGTATTGAATACAAATAGTATTGGGTTCCGAAAAAATTTCAATATCGAGATTTTGCCAGTAAAGTATGTTTTAAGATTTCCTGAACACAATTTAAGCATTTTATTCACCATGTTTGTCTGTGTGTGTGCGTATATGTATGCGTATTTGTCTTTTTACCTTCGGGTAAGATAACTTAAGAACCCATGTTGTTACCGCTATGAAATTTCATTTGTGAATATATTATGCAAAATATTGAACGGCATTTAATAAAAATATATGTAGGGGAGGGGATTGATACATCCGGGAAAATGTATTGAAAAATTTTGTGTGTATTGAAATACTGAAGAACACTGCAAAATAGCAGAAAAAAAATTTAGAATTATGTGAAAATTATTAAACAGCACAGTTATATGCAAATGCTTGAACTCTCGCAATGTAAGTAAATCCAGTTCTCTTTTCTATTTTCAAGCATCCTATTTTATATTAAGATCTTGTTGAAAACCAAAAAATTAGATTCATAAAATTCATATTATTTGAATATTTTAAAATACATTTGCGTCATCGCTAAGGTTTACAAAGAACTTCAGATGGATAAATCAAATGTCGAAGCATTAATAAAAATATTGTTTTTCTTTTTTTCAGGGTAATTCGATTTATTTTTGTTTCATTTGAATATTCGATTTATTTTTATTTCATTTTAATAAAAATGTTTGCAATCCGGTAAAATGACACTCTTTATTAACATTATACATGCTGTACAGAGTTATCAAGATAGTACATTTTTAAGAACGCATGTACAAAATATTTTTCTATCCTCATGATCCTAATTGTAATAGACAATCTACTCTTCAAATTTTTGTATAAGTGTATTAATTAATATAAATGAATGTAATAAAATTATATATTATGAATATTTTTATTTGTTTATGCAAAAGTGTCATAAAATATATCTGTATCCTCTTGTCTTTCGGAAGTATGAAAATCTAAGTTTATGTGGCGGATAATCGGAGTGTTACCAAACTGTAAACACTTACATCTCCAAACCTAATAAACAAAAATTTAAATATTTTTTTTTTTCGTTTTGTCGGAAAATTGGTACAGATCATGAATATGTAAAAATAATTTCAATATTTTAACATTTTGAACTTTATTTTCCGCGCCACCATATGCGAGTACAGACATCTGGCATGCTAAAACGGAATCGTGATTCATCCGTGAGCAGAATGTTTCGCCATTCTGTCGACCATTTGCGTCTCATTTGACATACTGGAGATGACGTAGCCGGTGAAGACGTTGAAACGGTAGGTGTCGAAAAGGTCGTCTACCTCGGAGTCCTGCATCATGTAAACGGTTTCGAATTATTTGCTTCGAAACCACGTTACCTGTAGTGTGGGATAAATGTCGTTGTAACACGGTTGCTATGGGTAAACGGCTCCCGCGCAACGCTTCTCAGAAGCATACGATCAAGTGATATGGTACACCTGGAAGCTCCACTACCTGATCTTCGTGTCGTTTTGTTGTCTCTCACGAACCGTAACACTCACCGTTGAACTGTGCTCTCATCACGACCCAATAGTTCAGTTCAGCGATCCTCCGGAGGTTCAATCCACCTTCACGTAAAACAATGATTTGTTGCCGTTCCGTTGACGACAACTGAACGTATGAGGTGCGTCAAAGTACTTTTGGAATACTGTGATGATTTTTACAACCTGAAACTAATGATGTTACAATTTAGCTGTGATACCACTCCCCCTTCACCTGACGCTTTTATGCTGCTCGGCAAGGTGTTATGTCACTATGCGTAACGAAACTGTGATCATTTGCATATCTCGCCTTGCTGTTTCCATTGCCTGATTTACATAAAGCTACACCTACAACTTTGTGGTGTTGCGATTTCCGTCGTGAGCAGTGTATAAGCAGATTGCATTTAAAAAAGAAAAATTCGTTGAAGAGAAATTAATTTTTACTTTTCTTATATACATAGTATAATGTATAAGGAAAGTATTGTGACGGGGTCGAAAATTCGAATTCGAGTTTTTGATGGGAGAGAACGTTTCAAGCTGAACACGAAACAGACGTTTTTGAGATGATGTGTGTGTGTGTGTGTGTGTCTGTGTGTGTGTGTGAGTGTGTGTGTCAGTGATTCTGTGGAGACGATAACTGACGAATGAATGGAGCGATTTGAACGAAATTTAGTACAAAAACTACAATCCGTGAATACTGGAAGCCTATTGCTTTTATACGCAATCGAATGTTCAGAACCGACCTTAATTTTGAAATGAAATTTTGAAATAATCATCAAAACATTAAAACTTTCAATAAAGTTACGTAAATAATCATTTCTTATGTAATTTTTCATTTGAAACGATTAGCATCAACTTTAGAACGCTAGCATCAACTGTTCTCGAGATATTGCATATTTTTCAAATAAATCTATCAAAAAATTGCATGAAATTCATAAAAAGTATTAACTATTGTGAAATCTGTTCACTTTTCTTATGTACTATTATGCGATAAATTTATTATAATCATTCTCGTAGATCTAGCTCGTTCCATTCACGAGAGAAGACACTTTGGATTAATAGCATTCTAATTTGACGCCAGTAGTCGTTTACTATAAGAATAATCTATTTCTGCATCCACAATGCTTGGCGAAACTTCGGCGATGAATTTGGCGGAATATCGACAACTTGTCGAGTTTTTAAATGTTGCCGAATTGACGAAAATATCGCCAAATTGATAAAAATGTAGCCAAATTGATAAAAAATGTCGCTTAATCAATGAAAATGAAGACTAATTGGTGAAAATTCAATACCTTGAAATGAATATAAGAAACTACTATAAGAGAAGACACTTTGGGTAATAGTTTTGTATTTGGACGCCATTAGTCTTTTATCTACTAACCAGTATAGTCTTTTATCTACTAACCGAATAATCCATTTCTCCGACCATGATGCTTGACGAAATTTTGGCGACGAATTTGACGGAATATTGCCAACTTGGCGAGTTTTTACTTGTCACCAAATTCATGAAAATGTCGCCAAATTGATTAAAAAACGTCGCCAAATTGATAAGAATGACGCTAAATCAATGAAAATGACAACTAATTGATGAGAATTCAATATTTTGGAAAGAACATAAGAATAACCTATGTCTCCGTCTGTCACGCTTGGCGGAATTCTGGCGACGAATTTCATCGGCCTATTGCCAACTTGGCGACTTTTTTAAATGTTGTCAAATTGGCGAAACCGTTGCCAAATTGATAAAAATGTCGCCAAATTGATAAAGGATGCAGTGTTTTGCAAATTTTTAATTCCGTCATATGATGGGCATACCTTTTATTACTCGTATATAAGAAATGATCTTTTAAATATCGCCAACTTCGCGATATTTAGCCATGCATTGACAAAAATATCGTTAAAATTGCAAAAATGACGCCAACTTAATGAAAATAACGCCTAATTGATGAATTTATTATTAAAATATTTAAATATATGGTCTATATTGCTTATTGAGGATGATATCAATATTGATAGTTGTTAATTTAGAGTTGCGTAAAATATAAGTTAATTAGGTACGAAATAGCTTTACATGATGTTATCCGAAAAAGCGCCAAATGTACAATTTAACGTTACAAACACTGTGCCGTGGATTTTTTCATCACTTTTTCACCGTTAAAGAAGTAAATTCATTGCATTATATGTATGAGGAAAGGAATGTGCTGTTCACATCAGATTTTTTAATTTGTTCTGAAGGTAAATATCCCAGACCCTAGAGCCAAAAACAATAATTTCTTCAATGACAATTTGATTCCGAAATTTTAATAGGCCTTTGTTTATACCCCAGTTATTGTTCAAAACTTTCTCAAAATTTGAACAAAATTTGCAACATTTTTCTTTAAGGTAGTATATATGAGGGCTCCAAGTTAATATGTTATCTATTACTAAACCAAGGAATATTATATTAGTAGAGATTTTTAATGATTTATTTTGTAATTTAATTAACTTTAGTGTGGCTCAACTCGACTTTTTCATGCCATAATCCATTTTATGATTTTATTTTTCAAATTTTACTACCGTACCAGGTAACATGCTATAATTGTGATCATTTGGAACAAAGATTTTTCCAGTTACGGTTAGACCGATAGACAAATGCTGCCGATATATCATTACAATACTATTTCTTAACAAAACACAATTTCATTGATTTTGCGCCATGTTTATCAATTTCGCGATATTTTTATCGATTTGACCATATTTTGTTAATTTGGTAACATTAAAAAAAATCCGCCAAGTTGGCGATATCTCGCAAGTTTTTTCGCCAAGCGTCATGGACGGACTAATGAAGAAATGGGTTATTTAGATATTAAATTAATAATTCCCGCAAAGCAACTTTGATTATCAAAGAAATTGAACTTAATGTTGGCAAAATATTGAATTTTCATCAATTATGCGCCAATTTTACCAAGTTAGGGTCGTTTTATCAATTTGGAGACATTTTTGTTTATTTGGTGATATTTTGTTCCATTTGGCGAGATTAAAAAGTCGCCAAATTTGTAACCAAGTGGGGCGGTTGGATTGATAGCCCAACGGTACCGAAACATCACTACGGTACTATCTCCTAGCAAAACACATTTAATTTAATTAATTTAGCGTCATTGTTATCAATTTGGCGCATATTTTAAAGATTTGGCGACATTTTTATAGATTGGGTGACATTTTCATCAATTTCGCAACATTTGAAAAAGTCGTCAAGTTGGCGATATCCTGCCAAATTTGTCGACCAACGTTCCAGAGACGGACGGATGGAGAAATGGGTTTTCAAAGTAAATTGTAAATTTTAAGTTGCTTGTAATACTTTTTTGCAAGAAAAAATTTGAAAAATCTGTATTGTTTATCCAAATGATGAGAATTATAACATGTTGCCCTTCACTTTAAAAGGCTTGAAAAAACCTTTCAATTGATACCATGCTTGACAATGTGCCCCCGGGGATAACTTTTCCCCTTCCCCCCGAGGGGTTAATGACGTCACAAACAAAAAAATTGTATCACGGCCCTTTTTTTTTTAACAACAATGATTGAAACTATTAAATCTTGTGATCATTGAACTATAAATAAACCCTTTTATGCATGATTATGTCAAATTTTGTCCTATGCTGCCATGTTAAAATAATATAAAATTTCGAATAAACTTCGAACTTTTCGTTCGAATTTAAAAAAATTCTATCTAGTTCTAGATTTTTTATAACAAAGCCGGATATAAAGTTTCGTGAAAATCCGTTAATATTTGCGGTAGCTACAATGTACATACGCACACACACAAAAAACCGACCACAGTCATACATACAGACAGACGGACATCACTCTAGAAATAGTCAAAACGTGTTCAGAAGGTCCTAAAACATATATTGGCATCAAAATCTCGAATTCGAAAATTTTCGTGAAAACAATACTTTCACTATGCTATATTACATGAGATGTATGAGAAAGTAAAAATTGGGTTCCTTTACAATTTTGTCCTTTTCTTTATCAAAATGATAGAACTGTTTTTTTTTCTATAGAAATTCCGAGACGTAATAAATTTAAGGAATCTGATATCAAGTTTAAAAGATAATTTCTGTTAAGTTCTAAGGATTTACGAGTGATACCAAAGGTTTCCACCGCAAGGTCACCAGCAAAGGCTTGTAAATAAAAAAGGTCATTGCTGAGTAATAAAATGTCGAAGAAGATTGAATTTTTTTTCCGTTTTTCAAGTTTGTAATGCTTACATCTCAAAAACTAAAAGTCTTACTTATGAAAAATAAGCAATATTTTGAAAGCCTTACAGGGATGTATACTTGAATTTTGAATGGAGCTCTTAATTTTCAAAGTATATTGGTTCAAATTTCGATATTTTAGTACTTTAATCCAGGTTTTCCTATGATTGGGAAAGCTCTAATATTTAAAATATCACGAGTACTGCTGTTCAATCTGTATACATATTCCTTGGTGAAATATGGGTGCATAAGCCCGAGATGTTTTATTTTGTTTAAAAAAATTAGGGGTTAAATGGATATGGGAATCCTGAAGATGGTTAATGGTTGGTGACATTTGAACAGGATAGATGGACATATACGTATTTAAGTACGTATGTGTATGCCTCTAGGCAAGCTTATAGACTAAGTCTCGTAAATGTAAAGTCTCGTCAGATTTATTGTATAAGTTTAATTTATACGTATATCGCAAATCAAGCTAGAAAAATAATTGAATATTTTGACGTGAAGTATATGGCCGGAGTATACAGTTCAAATACGGAGAAAACTATGTGACTTGTAGCGTTTTCACAGCTTGCAAACAACAACAAAAAAATTGAGTCTGAAAAAAATCGAATAAATTTCTTGAATTTTACTGGAATTTTCATTTCACAAAATGCTATTCACGCAAAGCTATTTCGGCTTTAAATGACTGGAGATTTCTTTTTCTGGTTTTGGTTTTAGCAAATATATCTATACTGTCATCTTAATTAATTGAGCCCATTACATCTGGTTCAATACTTAATAACGTCAGGCCATGTTTTATTTTGGTGCAAGTTGCTTCTTAAGTAATTTTTCATTCGTTTCAACACTGAAAAGGAGCGTTTAGCACTTGCATTTCAAATAGGAATCGTCAAAAATAACTACGTTCGGAAACGTAGATCTAAATCCCTAGTTTATAAATTTAGACATATTTTTAATTAAAGAATTTTATCATTATTAAAAATTTCTTAACTTCATCAATAAATGTTTCTCTGAATTAATATCAGCCCCATAAATTGTTAATACTAGTCCTGTATATTTGTCTTGATCCTCGTATATCTTTCTTAAAAAATCTGATGTGGGCAACACATGACTTTCCTTATATAATGCAATGAATTTACTACTTTTACAGTGAAAAAAAATAGGTTTTTCTTATAGTAGATACTTATATTCTTTCCAAGATATTGAATTTTCGATAATTAGTCGTCATTTTCATTGATTTAGCGTCATTTTAATCTATTTGGCGAGATTTTCGTTAATTTGACAACATTTCAAAAAGTCGCCAAGTTGGCAACATTCCGCCAAATTCGTCGCCAAAATCTCGCCAAGCTTTACTGACGGAGAAATAAGTTATTCTTATAGCAGATAAATGATATTGGTGTTCAAATACAAAAGCATTACTCGAAGTATCTTTGCTCATGAATGGGACGAGCTAGATCCACGAGAATGATGTCACCCAATTTATCGCATGGTATTACATATGGAAAGTGAACAAGTTTCTCAATAGGAAATATATATTTTTTATTTTATATTACTTTTTGATAATTTTTTTTGAAAAATGTGCAATATTTCAAGAACGTTTAATGTTAGCGCTCTAAAATTTATGTTAATCGTTTTCTAATGAAAAATTACATAAGAAATGTCTATTTGCGTAACTTTATTAGCGGTTTTGATTTTTTGACGATTTTTTCAAAATTTCACTCGAAAATTTAGGGGGGTTTTGAACATTCGATTACGTTTAAAAACAATAGGCTTCCAGTGCTTACGGATTGGGATTTTTGTACCAAATTTCGTTCCAATCGGTCCATTCGTTCGTCAGTTATCGTCTCCACAGACTCACTGACACACACACATGCAACATTTTTTTTTTCACTTTTTTCTTCTTATCTTTACATTTTGTCTCATCTGTTAATAAATTCGCTTCCTCATTTAAAGCAGCAAAACCATTTCTTATATGTAAAATAAAACCAACTAAATACTACAACAAATTATTAACTAACAGCAAATCCATATTGGGATCTTGTAGGCAGGGTTAAACTGGACGTAACGTACTTTTTTAGGCTCAGGCGATTTTAAGGTAGCGGCCCTAATTCAGGGATGTAGGATGGGATGGGAATCAACATAATAATAAACAAGAAAAATTAATCCTGCATAAAACATTGATTATGAAGCACTTTTGAAATGAAATGCAATTTTATTTAAAAATCTCTAAAATGCGATACATTCAGCGGTAATATTTTTTTAAATTATCATTGTACTACAATAATTAATTTTGCTTGGAAATTTAAAACTTCATTAAAGAAAAGGAATGTTAAAAAATCGTCTACTTCTGTGTGTAAAATCAATGAATATTTCATTCATATCACTTATATTTCAGATTCCAGAGCTAAATAATTTAACGTTAAAAAAAATTCAGCAATTCTTACACAACTCATCTTATAATTGCGATTTGTTTACATTTTGCATACGTTAAAATTAGACTTCGTTGCAGAAATAATCAAAGTGTAGTGATTAAAAATCAAAAATATTGTAAACATAAAATCAAAAATATTGCAATCACGATTTTCACTAAGCAAAAAAATAAAAAATGGTTGCCATATTTTATTTTGTAATGAATCACGTGATCTCTTCGTATAATATGGGTGTCATTATTATTTCAATTTTTATTTAAAAAAACTACTTAACATATTTTGATGAAATTGTTTTTACACATTTTATGAGATACTTTGAATATTTTCTAAAATTTTCAAAGCAATTTGTGAATTTTAACTCCGCTTAAAAAAGTTTGAAAATTAGGTCCCATAGGGTTCACTATATTTCATTTTTTCAACCCGGGTTCAATCCAAAACTACTTGGGTGATATTATTCATTAACATTTCCATATGTCCTACAGACCGTATCAACAACATACTAAAATTTCATTTTGATAAAGTCATTTTTACGGCAGTTATCGAGCGAACAGACAGATAGACACAGCCAGATAGACAGAATGAACAAAGTCATAAACACTTTACAACTATGTTGAAAAGTGTTAATTATTGTTCGAAAGGACAGACAGACAGACAGAATGTACAACGTCATAAGCACTTTACAACTATGTTGGAAAGTGTTAAAAACGTCAAAAGCCCTGATTTCCAAGTAAAGTTACAAAATAATATATCTTAGTCTATTATATAATAAAATGCAATGCCTGTCTGCGTTCGTTACGCTTCTAGAGCAATAACTAGGTAGTATTCAGTTATTAAATTTAACACACAGATAGTAATGAAGCCCAAGGGTAAGTCTTACGGGTATGCAAAATTCTAAGTTTTTACTTTCAGCAATTTGGGCTTCAAATTTCTCGTTTACTTATCAATCTCGTTCAACTATATGAGATACATTGTTCATTAGAGAGATACATTGTTCAGAGAGCAAATTGAAAAGTGCTAAAAAATTAGTAAAGCGCCCGTCTACCTTCTTCTAGCAATCTGATACGAATCAATGTGCGGGGAGTTTCACACTGTATACCCCCAGATACGTATCGTGACGTATTTGGTGGTATGCGGTGTTACGTATTTATTGAATCCAATCAAATGCGATTCAGGCTTTAGACCCGGGTCTCCTGCTCGGGTTAAATGTTATAAAGCACAACGTTGGCAGCAATACCTTCACTTAATTACTCGCTTTTCTCTTTACGCATACGAAAACACGCAACAAAGTTATGAGATATAACTCGAGAACAGGAATCCCAGAAACATTGTAACTGCTCTAAATAAATATAATACTGGTGGTGTATTTTTAAAAAGTACTGGTAGTAAAATTTTAATAATTTATTCTAGTAACTGAGTATTTTTACTTTCTCTGCAATACATAGTAATGTATAGGGAAAGTATTGGAATCATGTTGAAAATCGATGGATCTACACGTTTTGGAGCCTCTAGAACGCGAAAAAACTATTTTTAGAGTGAAGTCTGTGTCTGTGCGTCTGTTTGTGCAATGTATGTATCCACTCTAACTCAAAAACTAAATGTCCAAATTTCATAAAATTAGACAGATAAGTCACTTGTAGGTGACCCTGGTGCTGATTAGCTTTTGGTACGATTCGAGATAAATGAAAGTGCCCTTTTTTGCGAAATAGCCCGCAAAAACTGTATGTATCTACTCTAGCTGAAAAACTAATAGATTAAATTCCACGAAATTTGGTAGATAAGTCACTTGTGGGCGACGCTGGTGCTGATTAGATTTTTAGAGAGAGAGATTTAGTGTGAGATATATATATATATATATATATATATATAGTGTGAGATATATATATATATATATATTTGGAGGGGAGAGAGATATATTTGATGGAGGGAGAGCGAGAGAGAGAGAGAGCGCGCGCGCGAGAGAGAGAGCGAGAGAGACAGCGAGAGCGAGAAAGAGAGCGAGAGAGAACAAGAGAAAGAGAGAGAGAGAGAGAGAGAGAGAGAGATGTTTTCATTGCACACATTTGCTACTTTTCAAAGCTTTGGGGCCCTAACTAGCCAAGTTCCACTATTCACTGTGACTTTAAATTTGACATATTTTGATTTGTTGTTGTTGAAACCCAGACCGTCCGACCTACCAGAAAGGTGTAAGGTAACTGTTTGGACGGTCGGGAAGTGCCACCCAATTTAGACCGGAACCCAGTGGGGGAGGCATCCACAGGGACCGTACCCTCCTTCCCCTACCACCAACCTCTCGGAAGGACTTTCGGACCCACATGTTTAACGTGATCGTACTCCGCATGAACACGGATATTTTGACACATTTTAATTGTTTGTGACACATTTTGATTATTTGGGTTTCGAACTTTCACGGGCCATCCATCTTGGGCCCGCTATAAGAATGTACTCGTTTTGGGGGAATAACTCGAGGACCAGAGCAACTAAAATGTCAAAATTTAATATGTCGCTGTCTTTTGTGGTACATATATTTTTATTATTTGGATTCTGTACCTTACCAGTCTAGCCCTTTTTGGGCCAGTAATAGTAAGGTGCACATCTTTTGGGAATGACTTGAAAACCAGAGTATCTAGAAAGCTCAAATTAGGCATTTCTTGTCTTTTATTGTATATTTTGAATTTGAACCTTTCTAGTCCAGCCCGTTCTAGGCCCGTAATAGAAAGTTACATGTTTTGGGGAAGAACTCGAAAATCAAAACAGCTAGAAAGCTTAAATTAGGCATATCGTTGCCTTTCGTGGTAATATTACAATTCTTTGGATTTTGAACTTTACTGTCCAATCCGGTCTGAGCCTGCTGTATGAAAAGTCATGTGCTACTCACATCAAATTTTATTTTATTATTTTGATATTTATTACGATACACAGGACCTAAACAATAGGGAATAATGAATGTTCAGGAAGTTTTACTAATCAGATTTTATATGTTTGTTGATTTTAGAACATAAATTTGTGTAAGCCTGAGAACCCACATATCGAAACAAAATCCCGTTAAGAAAAAAAAAAAGACTAATAATTTTTTTTTATAAGTATTAAATTACATGGTGTCCACAGAGCAAAACTTTATATCGAAATAAGAAGTTTGCTCATCGAACATACAACACTGAACTCTTTTTTGTTCGAGGAACATTTTGTTCCAACCTGTGGATATACGCTGCGTATAAAACATCTTATCTAAATATATGAAGAATTAACTGAGAGTTACAGGTTTGAACTGGGATTGTTTGAAATCCGATTAATTTACAGTTTCTTAGATAATCATCTAAGAGCATGCGCTATTCTTCGGGAAAGTTTCGCCAGTACCGATAAGGTGCTGTAAGGGAGGTTTCAGTCTTTTGTTCTATCAGAAACAAACTGAAATTAAAGATAGGCTGAGAAATGACGATGGAACAGAAGCCTGAAGAAAGAAAAGTAAGTCGATTTAAATTTTTTTCACTACATAATGTAGGGTGATCGAAATACGCGCACATCCAATTTTAAAATTATATAAAAGTTATTTGTAAAAAGCTCGGAGAAATTGAAATAGTAGAATTTTATTCAGTTAGGTGACACTTATATACCCCCAAAACTATATTAAAAATATCGTCTGCTGTTTCAAATACATCAGACGATCATGTCAGACCTATTTTCTTATCAATCGAAGAACATGACGCTTTGTTGTTGTTGAGACCCAGACCGTCCGACCTACCAGAAAGGTGTAAGGTAACTATTTGGATGGCCGGAAACATGACGCTTTGTGAAAGAAATTTTTATTTTGGAATAATATTTCCCTAACCATTCTTATGAGAATGTCATTGAAGAGATTCAGAAAAAGCCCATACTCTAAAACCCCCAATAATTAAAACAACTACGAGGTTAGTAAAGCGGTGTCGAAAATTTAGATTTGTTGCAGACAAAGTCAGAACAGGACGCCCTTCCCTTTTGACTCAGGATAAAATATATAAAATATGGAGACTTTGTTGCTAAAACTCTTCAATGACCTATTGCTGAAACTCTTCAATGACCGATTGCTGAAACTCTTCAATGAACTGTCGCGAAACTCTTCAATGAACTGTTGCGAAACTCTTCATCGACATTCTCATAAAAATAGTTAGAGAAATGTGACTCTAAAATAGAAATAATATTTCACCGTGGGAAAAAGCTATGTTCTTTGATGGAATGGATAAGAAACAGGTCTGTCATAATCGTTTGATGTATGTAAAACAGCAGAGGATATTTGTGATATATTTTTGAGGGTAAATATAAGTACCACCTAAATGAAAGATATTCTAATGCAGTGAAATCTGGTTAAAGGGACCACACTTGGGACCGTGAAAACTGGTCACTTTATGAAAATGGCAGTGATTACTATATGAAAATGGTATGGTCACTTTGAGAAAAGTGGTCACTTTAGCCAGGTGGTCAATATATCAAGGTGGTCACGTTACCAGGTTCCACTTTATTTCAATTTTTTGGTACATTTTATGATTTTAAAAGTATCTTTTTGAAAAAATAAATAAAAAAGCCCGGCGTGCATACGGGCTACAAATATAGAAGAGGGTTCTTGAAATTTTCTGATAATATCAATTGTCAATATTGTACATATTGTTCAGTTACTAGGCAGCTAATGGTTTTTTTACGTTATATTCCGTTAGAGTTACAGTGTTCACAGATTGCAAAAATTGTACCAAAACTATTCTTGAGATATCATCTCCATAGACTCACACACATGCTATACACACATACGTCATCTAAAAAGAATTCAATTCGAGTTCAAGTTTGATCAAAACGTATAAAAGCGCGCTCACACTTCTGTCGAAATTTATCTGAAATAAAAATACTTCGTTAGTAGTAGTATAAAAAGTTGATTAAAAGTAAAAAAAAAGTTAGAGAGGTAGAACAAACAGCCTATGAGGTAGGTCTCTATACCTTTGTTTATTATTTCCTTCAGTTTCGTTATAGTTTATGTTTGTCTTTATATTAACAACTTCTGACTAGTTCGGTTAAGTAGGTCAATCCCAGAGCCAAGTAACATCTGCAGTCTTGGTTTGGCGGCAGGATAAGCTTCTCGATCACGAGTAAGAGAGAGAGGCAGAGGAATAATAAAGGCTGCAGACAGTCCTGGTAGTAGGCTGGTTGATCGGCTGAAGTACGGTTGGAAGTGGGACGTCGCTAGGAGTGGAGTCGCTGTGCTGTGTGAGTGAGAAGGAAGGAAACTGCCAGTCCGAGGAACTGGCTCTAGGATGGATACCACTATTATCATATCTTTCTATTATCATAAGTATCCCAGGTTGACCAAAACAAGGTTTATAGGCCATAGGAAGTAATTGAGTAGGCAGCGACAATTTATAATTTTTCCACTGATTACTTAATATAGCATATCACCAGGCCTGTAAAGTGCATTAATGATTTGTTGTATTGCATAATCGGCATGTGCAATACTGGCTGTTTTGTATCTGTATTTAATTACTCAGCCAGCTGCTGTTTTTGAGTGAGTATACAATAAATGTGTTTAATTTAACTTCTTGCATCTGTGTGTTATTGTCCCTGGCCGCAAGGTCCTTTTGTTATCCATTGTTACCAAAGTTTAAAGTTATGTCACTTTTAGCTTAACATATCTATGTAATCACGTAACAAAAGTCAATAAGTCTTTTACAATAGAGTCCAAACCAAGGCTTATTACTTTACCATGGCATACGAGGAAAGGTCATGACTTTATAATGTACCTGATTAGGGTAGTAACGTAATCAACTCCATTTGAGTTAAAGTCGCGTACTTTACAAGCCGCACAAGCAAGGCGTGCCTCACAGCAAAAGCGGATGCCTTCTTCCCTTTTGCTGTTCCTCTTTCACCTGATGAAGTTTTTTTGTCTTTGAAACCGTTGTTCTTAATCAAATTTTTATGCTGTTATTAAAGACGTATTTTTTATCGCAAATATGCTTAAAACGTTTCAATCCATCGAAAATTCGATTTCTAAGTTTCAACCCCCGTCACAATACTTTCCTTGCACGGCAATTCATGCACGGAAATTCATGCACGGAAATATATGCACGGAAATTCATGCGTGTGAAGTAAACATACAGCTTGAAAAAAAATTCTCTTCAAAGTACCCACTTGGATCATGGTTTCACGATTTTTACAATTTCTTCAGCAAGAGATAGGCGATTAGATGAGCAGAGAGCACAAAACTTCTTTAAAGCAAGATTTGTACAAGTTTTTATAGAGGTTTTAGGGTAATTTTGTACAGTCAGCGACAGTCTAAGGGCATTATTTTAATCAATAAACTTTCTTTCAATCACTTTCTGTCAACAAACCTGTAAACGCTTAAGTAAGAACATTGAAGCGACATCTGAAGTGAACTGAAGCGAAACTGAAGCGTACGTTTAAGAATCCCACTTCAAAGGAGGGTCCCGAATTTCTGAATACCTTATTGAAATCAGCATCCAAGTTATACATTGTCTGGTTGGCGGCAATTGAACTCGAATAAAAACGAACACGGGCACAATTTATCCCTAAAATTATCAAAACAGAAAACACAGAAAACTAATTTACAGTTAATTCAGAAAGAGGAAAGTAATTTCTCGATAAATTCACGAAGTAGAGGCGCAAAATCTCTGAATATAGTTGAGTTAAAAATGTTGAGATTGAATTCAGTGGGTCTACCTCAACTGGTGATACACTTAGAAGGTTAACCAATTAGCACTATTTGTGATTCCGGGCAGATGTCATTTACAGCAGAAAGATTTGCAAATAAGTTCTTACGATGTAAAAAGTTTAAAACAGTAGGAAATACTAAAGTGATTGCAGTGCAAAGGGGAAATTGTCGGCTAATGGGAAAAAGTGGATGTTGCAGTTGAAATTCAAGATTGTTGTAAAATATGGGAGTTTATGATAATGAGAGGGTTGGCTTACGATTGTATCTTAGGAAGATATTTTCTGCAAGCAAATGGGGTAGTACTGAATTTTAAGGATAACGAAATAGAAATTCATGAATTTGAGAATAAGGAAACTACCAAAGAAGTTAAAGAATTAAAATTTCCGAACGAGAATCTATTAGAGAAAGTGAATGAATAGTTGAAAAGGTTGGTAAAGGAGTTTGATGAGTTATTTTCAGAAGATGCCGCATATTGGTATTCATAAAATTAACAAGGGTAATAACAAACCAGTATCGTCAAACCATATAGGTACGATAAACTAAGGAGAAGGTGATTAAATATCATATTGATAAAATGCTAAAATTAGGGGTAATAGTGTCAATTGAAAGTCCTTACTCATCACCAATTGTTCTATGCCGTAAAAATAATAGGTTACCAGCAGACAACCCAGAAGAGTATAGATTCGCTGTGGATTTTCGCAAGCTGAACGACATAAGCACGTACTCAAAATTTCCACTGATCATCATAGAAGACTTATTACATAATATAAAATCTACAAATTATACAATACCTGACACAGAAAATGCAACGCCATGAAAGAGCGAATAAAGTGTGATAATAAAGGACACACAGACAGAGAAGGCATATATAAATAACTGATGTTAATTCCAGATGGATAATGCAATACAGTAATGGTATAGACAGGGTGAACAGTAGGCAGTAGGACTACCTCTTGCGGCCGTGCAAGCAGCAACTCTTCGAGGGACAGATGCAATGAGTATGCGGATAGTTTCCTGAGGGATGGCTATATGCCTTCAACCATCCTCCACAGGTCATCCTCAGTTTGAGGCGGGGGAAGGGCAGTCAAACGACGGCCAATACCGCCTCATACATGCTCGATTAGTGAAAGATCTAGAGACTGCGGAAGCCAAGGGAGCACCTGGATACCTTGCAAGACTTGTCTGCTGATAATTGTCGTGTGCCATACGAACCAGAGGTGACCGGCAATCGATGTCGATGGTACCCCAAGCCATAATGCCACGTTGTCGAGCAGTATGGCTTTCAACAGTTGCAGCAGGATTTGATTTGGTTCCACGTCACCTTCAAACTCTCACATGGCGACTGTCATTCGACAAACAGATTCCTGTTCCACTCAGTCACCCAAGAGGCTCGGGCCCGACACCATTGCAATCTCTCCCGTTGGTGTCTTGTCGTCAATGGCAGTCTTTGTAAGAACGGTTTGAGTGCAAGATGCTTTCGTTCAATAGTCGAGAAACTGTTCTCGCTGATATTGGAACATCCAATATACCCTGCAAATTCTGCAGAATATCGACAGTCGTCATTTGTAAAGCCGCCACCGCATACCTTCGAATGTGCTGATCAGCGCGTTCTGACGTACATCTGGGTGGACCTGTACCACTGCGACGATTCACATGCCTTTCTTCAATCCAGCTTCTCCAAATCCTTTGCACGGTGGACGTTTTTATGCGTGTTTCAGCGGCGACACGCCGGTATGACCACCTAGCCGTACGTCGGCCTTAAATGGCCCTCGCACGATCGTCCAAATGTCGAAACGGACTTTGGCGTCATCGGTCAAACATCTCTTCAACAACGCGTGTCTTCTGAGACTAAAAACATCTCGGTAAATGCAGGCGACAGACAGTAACAACTGTTGGCTCATCTGTCGTTTCCTTCCCTTTTATCCCGCGCTCTAATCACGTGACCTACTTGCATTTCAGATCATTTGGATACATCGGCCAGCTGCGTTTGTTTCGCAATTTGCATAATAAAACGGCCAAAGCTTCATAGCGTTGCATTTTCTATGTCGGGCAGTGTACGACAACCTTTGATGAAACTTCAAAATATTTCCAAATGTCTTTAGAACCTCATCCCGAAGACAGCCTTTATAGCTAATAATGCTTCCTATGCATTTACTCCTTTGCCATTCGGGTTATCAGGGGCCCCAGCAAGCTTACATAAGTTTATGAACCAAATATTGGAACCTGTTCCAGGTGATATTGCCTGTATTCCAGGCCATATATGCGTATTTAGATGACATTCTTATAATAAATGAAACATTTAAACAACATTTAAATGACATAAAAAGCGTGTTTGATCTGATTTTCCGTACAGGACTGAAATTAAAACCTAGTAAATGTCATTTTGTTGTAAATGAATTAAAGTACTTGGGATTTACAATCAATAGAGAAAGAATCCACACAGATAATAGTAAAGTGCAAGATATTTTAAACCTAAGTTTCTTAAACCAAAAATCCTTAAGCAGTTAGCGTCTTTTCTTGGAATGACGTCCTGATAAAGTAAATTTATAAGAAATTATTCTGAGTTATGTGAACCATTATATGCTTTGAAACGAAAAAACTACAAGATTTAAGTTGAATAAGGAAGAAGAAGATTCATTTCTAAAGCTAAAGCAAATTCTAACTTCACCAGTGTTGAAACAACCAAACTATAGTAGGCCTTTTGAAATATTTACAGACGCATCTTGTACAGGACTCGGCGCAGCAATTACCCAAGAAGGATATGCGATTGCTTTCGCTTCTAGAATCTTAACGCCGGCAGAAAGGAACTATGCAGTGACAGAACGAGAGTGTCTAGCGGTCATTTTTGCACTGAAAAGGTTTAGAACGTATTTCAACGAACTGGCAATAACAGTATATACGGATCATAGCGTGCTAACTAGGTTAAATACAGCAAAGAATTTTTCTCCTAGAATGATTCGTTGGGCTCTTACAAGAGTTTAACTTAAACATACAACACGAGCAGGGGAAAAATAACTTGATCGCAGACGCATGAAGTAGAGTTCCACTACCTGAGAAAGATAATAGTGAGAATGCAAAAAAAAAGTTCCACATTAACATTTATGGTAATTGACTCTAGAGAAAAATTTATTGCCGAGCAAAAATTGAATTCAGAGTTTGGACTAATATATAGTTATTTGGAAGATCCAAATATTATTGAAGAGTTACAACGTAAACCCGTTGAACAAAGATCAGGAAATTATGAATTGATTCACAAAATCCTATTCTATAAGAAAAAATTAAATGAAAATATGGTGTTGAGATCAGTGGTACCAAAGTCACTCAGATTAGCAGAACTTAACGAGTTGTACGATTTACTTACAGTGGGTCACAACGGAATACGAAAAACCTCCAAGAGAGTCAATTGCGTATGTTTTTGGTCAGAGGTGAAATAATTATTGATGAATATTGTAAACCATGTGATACATGTCAATTGTATAATTATATAAATTATAAGCTAGCTGAGCTATTGAAATTTATTGAAGTAAAATTCCCTATAGAAAAGATCGGAATTGATTTATTGGGACCTTATCCATTCAGTAAGCACAACACATATAGATATATAGTAGTTATTACTGACTGTTTCTCAAAATGGACAGAATTGATACCTTTAAAGAAAGATTCAACACGGGTTGCATCAGATGAAGTACTGTATGGATTCATCTTAAAATTTGGGACACCAGTTTGTGTCGTGAGTGATAATAGGCCTCAATTTGTCAGTACAATGTTCATTGAAATGTGTCGCAAGTTAGAAACAAAACAATTAAAAATTGTACCACTTCGTCCACAAGCAAATGAAGTAAAACGAATGAACAGAAATATAGTGAAAATGATTGCTTCTTATGTGAAATATTGTCACAGAGACTGGCATTTGTATTTAGATCACGTTGGATATGCCTTAAGAATATCAATACATGATTCAACAGGGAAATGTCTGGCTGAGATATTTACGGGTAGAAAAATGATCACACCGTTCGAAAGATTATTATATGTGGATGCTTGCAGAAGCGTAAATAAACATTCAAAAAGCTCGACAAATGCAAGCCAAGTATTATAAACAAAGGCGGAGAGAATTTAAACTGGTGGTAGGTCAAAAAGTGTTAAAACAGAAGCACATGTTGTCAAATGCAGCAGAAGAAGTGGTTGCGAAGTTTAGTCCAAAGTTCGAGGGACGCTACGTCGTAAGTGAAATTAGAGAAAATAATATCGTGATCAAGGAGAATAGCATTAAAAGTACGGCCAATATTGATCAAGTGAAGCCATATTATGACAGAAAAGAATCGGAAATAATCAAAGAACTATTAAATAATCAAGATGATGAGGCAACTGGGTTGGACAGAAAAGTAAATCCTCTACCAGTACAAAGCATAGATCATGATGAAGAACAAAATAGTCACTCAGAAAATGTCGCTCAGAACAATTCACAAACTGTATATACTAATTACGATTATCAGTTGGACGAACAAATTGAAAATCAGCAACCCCCAACGTCACGGAAACGTCAATACAGCACATTTGAGAAAGGAGAAGGGAAAAGTGCACGATTCAAAAGATATGAACGTCGGCCAACATACTGTCTACAAAAAGAGCTCTTCATAATCCAGAATTTCCAGCTGCTAGGAGAAGACGGAGTCACACGGTGGAGTCACAAGTTTCACTTGATCAGCATAATCCTAAAAAGTTTAACAACCAAGTCAGGCAATAAAGCATGATTCTTTATAATCAGAAAAAGCAGAGATTCCAGAACATATCTGATAGACACCGTAACCCTCCCTACACACAACAGCTACCTCTGATGATAGCACGGTGGAACAACGGAAGCAAGCGGACTTGGAAACATTCAACGAGGAGCAATTTCCAGGCATAAAGGACATACATCCTGGTTCAACCACAACTTTCCGCGCAACAGATTTCCAACACAGGAGCAGTTCTTATCGGAAAGGATGGGAACTAGAAAACGGTGTTGGTAAAATATCCTTCAGGATAAGTGATTTTTTTACAATATTATTTATGTGCAAAGTAGAGCATGTTACCAGAACGTGAATGACTTTTTATTTTATTCTGAGAACGTACTGCCGGAACGGGTACACAAAAAGGGGTGGAAATGTTTGTATGAACTGAAAGAACTCCATAATTTTAGTCTAATAACTTAAGGACAAAGAAAAAGTAAATAATAGGTATCAGAAAAGTGAAATATTGGAAATTCTCTAAGTTATTCAAAGGAAAAAGTATTCAAATTGTATATATTATAGATTATGTATTAACAGAAATAACTAACAACTAACAAAACTAGCATATTTTATTATAAATTCATAGTGCCACAACTCTAAACGAAAATTACACTGTACTGTCAAAACTCCAGAGGTCATTTTCGAACAGTGAAATGGTGAAGATTGTGTTTGAATGGTGAATTATGCTTGACAAATGTTATTCTATGTTATGCTGACAAATGGTATTCTGACAAATGTTATCTATTTATCACAAATCATGTATTTTGATTGAAAATTTTGTATTGTTTAATTACGCGGTATTTTAAATTTTGAATTGACGAATGTTATTCTATCGCAAATTATGTATTTTGATTGAAAATTTTGTGTGCTCTATCACGCGGTATTTTAAATTTCGAATTGTAGAATAAGTATAAAAAACATTTATATGTTACTATAGTAAGATTAGCTCTTACAAATTGTACAGTGTAAAACTGGGTTGCCTAGCAGATGAAAAACTGTTTTAGAGTTCACCTCAGGCCTGTAGAGATCTTAGTCCCCTCTTCTTTTCAAGGAGAGGAATACTGTAAGGATTAACAATTTCTATTCTCGATGTCTTTATTTTCAAGCAATGTATTCCCCGGGGAAAGAAGACTTAAAATTTAAATAGCAGCCGCGCAGATTGCGGACAGCAGGAGGAGCTGGCAACCAGGTTCTTAAAATGCGAAGTGCGAAGAACGAGTTGGAACGTATCGTGTGTGGCTGCAGTCGACGGTAGAAAGGTTGGAGAAAGGGTTGACCATGTACATTCTGATTTATTATTTGTAAATTACGTTAATGGGTGTTTATTTTATGATTTTCTACAGTTTTAAAAATAAACTTGTTGTTTCTATCAAAAGATGCCTGCTTGTTCATTCCGCCACTTTACAGATTATCGCACGTCATTCCCTGCGATCATCCACATTCCGTACGTCGTATATTGTTTCGACTGATCATCTTGAAAATCAACACCCACTAAGATTTTGTACAAATAAATCGAATTGCAAAGTTTGGTGTCGATTAGAGTATACGTTAAAAGTTAGAGCCCGTATGAACGAGCTAAACGGTTGAGCTGAAGAGTGATATTCGCATGTTTGTAATTATAAGAACACAAAGTATGATAAATTTATAAGCTCTCCCAATCTCCAAGAAGAGGTCCATTTAGGACCACCAAGCAATCTAAATCCACCCGTGGGAAGGGATTTTTAGTCATTTTTACTTTTCCTACAATAACGTTTTACTTTTCTTACAATAACGTTTTACTTTTCCTTCAATAGTATAATGGGAACCGTGTTAAAAATTTGAAATCGAAAAATTTTTGAAAATATAAAATGAAAGATTAAATATGCTTTAATATATTAATCAATTTATTTTATAAGTAATTTTTGACGATGAAACGAATAAAACTGTTCCCATCTCACTATGAAAAAATATTATCGAGATATTGAAGTTTTTTGAAATTTTGAAGAACTGGTGAGGCTTTAAATTGCTTAAAGTTGATAAAATGGAAAAGAGGATGTGTTGAAACTGCAAAACAGAGTCAGATCGAGCAATTAATCTTAATAGATTATGGAAAAGAAAATGAATTTCAGTCTGTGGGGAAGTCCTATGCTACCCACATCATATTACTTTCCTTATATGCATAATGTATAAGGAAAGTATTGTGACGGGTCGAAAATTTGAATTCGAGTTTTTGACGGGAGAGCACGTTTCAAGCATCCCTGATCACGAATCAAACATTTTTGAAGTGATGTCTGTGTGTGTGTGTGTCAGTGAGTCTGTGGAGACGATAACTGACGAACGAATGAACCGATTCGAACAAAATTTGGTACAAAAATCACAATCCATAAACACTGGAAGCCTATTGTTTTTATATGCAATCGAATTTTCAGAACATCCCTAAATTTTCGCTTGCAATTTTGAAAAAATCGTCAAAAAATCAAAACCGCTAATAAAGTTACACAAATAGACATTTCTTATGTAATTTTTCATTAGAAAACGATTGACATAAATTTTCGAACGCTAACATGAACCGTTCTCGAGATATTGCATATTTTTCAAAAAAAATATCAAAAAGTAATATAAAATAAAAAAAAATACTTCCTATTGAGATATATGTTCACTTTTCATATGTAATACCATGCGATACATTGGGTGACATCATTCTCGTGAATCTAGCTCGTTCCATTCATGAAAAAACATACTTTGAGTAATACTTTTGTATTTGAACGCCAATAGTCATTTATCTGCTGTAGGAATAACTTATTTCTTCGTCCATATCTCTTGACGAGATTTTGGCGAAATGTCGCCAACTTGGCGACATTTTGAAATGTTGCCAAATTAACGAAAATCTCCCCAAATGGATAAAAATGACGCTAAATCAATGAAAATGACGACTCATTGTCGAAAATTCAATATCTTGGAAAGAATATAAGTATCTACTATAAGGAAAATCTATATTTTTACTGTAAAAGTAGTAAACTTATTACATTATATAAGGAAAGTCATGTGTTGCCCACATCAGATTTTTTTTAAATATGCAATGTGTCTTGTTATAGGGAAGGAAGCGCTTTATTGTATAATTTGTATAATTTGGTCATTCACAAAAATTCGCAGTGAGTGAAAACATAATTAATACCTATCCCATCTTAAATATTTCATGTATAATGAAAAATTTTCACCTCTTATACTAATTAGGAAGTTTTATAACAATCGCATTCTCCCTATTGCTGTAAAATTAGAAAGATGCAAGGCATTCAAAGACCTTTCAAAATCAATTCGTCTGAGGATGACTGCGGTGCGGGTTCTTCTCCAAAACAAGTCAACAGCCAACCACAGTTTTCATACTGGTTTCGCAACCAACCACTTGGGAAAAACCACTGCAATCTTCCCGATAGAAAACATTTCTTGCGATAAGAAACCTGAACTGGTTAGAGAAAATCCGCATCCTTTTTCTTCTTCGAGAGTATTTTTAAATCCAGATTCCCCAGAATGCGTCCCAAAAACATCCCACATTTAACTATAGCCATTTCCATCCACGATTCACACGTTCGAAATGACTGTGACGCCTACACACGTAAATCAATAATTTTTTTGAATATCAAAAACCTTCTCAGATTAAAACATAAAAATGGCGCACGTTTTATAATACTATTGACATGTTAAAGGGGAAAATATATTAAATCTTATTTGCCATAGTGACAAAATGATTTAATCTTTTGATTATTACTTTCCTTATATGCATAGTATAATGTGTAAGGAGATTATTTGACGAAGTCAAAAATTCGAATGGGTGTGAGTTTGTGTGTGTGTGTGTAAATATGAGTGTGTAAGTATGTGTCCGTCTGTGGAGACGATATCTTACGAACGAATGAAGAGATTCAAATGAAATTTGGTATACAAATTACAATCAGTGAATACTGGAAACCTGTTGTTTTCAAACGTAATCAAACATTCGGAAGCCCCCCCCCCCCAAATTTTTAAATGAAATTTCGAAAAAATCAAGAAATCAAAACTTTCAATAAAGTTACGTAAATAATCATTTCTTAAGTAATATTTCATTAGAAAACGATTGGCATAAACTTCAGAATACCAGCATGAACCGTTCTCTAAATATTGCACTTTTTTCAAATAAACGTATTAAAAAAAATCACATAAAATTAACAAAATATTAACTATTGTGAAATATGTTCACTTTTCATATGTAATATGCCATAAATGTGTTAATATAATTTTCGTGAATCTAACTCGTTCTATTCAAAAGAGAAGATACTTTGGGTACTAGTTTTATATCTGGACGTCTAACAATTCGTTTATGGTCATTTATCTATTATAAAAATAACCCCCCTCCGTATCGCTTGGTGAAATTTTAGCGGATATCGCGAACCTCAAATGTTGCCAAATTGACGAAACTGTCGCTAAAATGATAAAAATGACACTAAGTCAATGAAAATGACGCGTAATTGATGAAAATTCAATATCTTGGAAATAATATAAGAATCTACAACATATTTTTATAATTAATGCATCATTTCGGCGCCAATTTTGCAATTTTAACATTATTTTCATCGATCTGGGGCGAAATATCGCCAAGTTGATTGTGGAGAAAGGGATACAAATGTACCATACAAGATTTTGTACATTGGAAATGTAACCCTCCCGCAAGTCGAGTCTGCCACATATCAGAGGACAGAAGTCGCTTCCCTGCTGCGAACCACCATCTCTGATATATGGCAAACTCTGAAGTTAGAGATATTTCCAAATTTGGAACAAATACGAGTATGTATAATCACTGGTGTGGAAAGTAGGCCGTGCATATCTAAAGCATACATAAATCACATATAGACTTAATACTTATAGAACCTCTTCATGCTAGAATATTAATATTAAATTAAAGTAATACTTCAGATAACCAACACAATATTAAAATACCTCTAATTATGATTACCTAAGTTATGCTTTATTGTAACAACGACACAATTATTCTGCAAATAAGATACTGAATGCAGAGTTCGATATTGGAATATATATATATATATATATATATATATATATATATCAGTTAGTGAATCGTAATAGATATCTATGGCCTGAGCTCTCATCCACTTACAATGCACTATTTGCTATGCGTCATTGGTTTAAAGGTTTTATCAAACATTTTATTATAACATCATAAACAATCATCATTGATATTCTTTCATCATATGCATTTAAAAACAAATTCCTCATCCTTCATACATTATGTAACCAATAATTTGTATATATGTGCAATTTATTATGAAATCTTATATATGTATTGCAATGTAAATTTAATATGTATTTATTGAGGAATTTATCATATATTAAAATAATTTTATGCAATTAATGTCTACTATCGTGCTCTCTCATATATGAAATTTCATATTATTAGAAGGTAGTATCTCAAATCTCCTGACATTTTACTGCTCCAGGCAGCGTCATACATTAAAAACCTTCTTTCAATTAACATTGCACAATTATGGGAATAGCTCATTTACGTATATTTTTCCTATACCTTATTCATTATCATTATATATAAGAAAATACCTTTTAATCCAGGTAAATTGGAAATTGTATTTAATTTTTGGAATTCTAATATATTTGTACCTGATATATAGCATGATGCTAGATAAATTTCTTTTAGAAGTTCTTCTAAATATAATAAATTGTGAAATTTCTCCGTAGATAGGTACTTTAATTTATATTCTTCTTCAATTGTTCTCATTAGATGTTATTCACCTACATTGTTTTCTCATTTTTAAATTTATTTTCATAGTATGTGGTACATATGGGAATGAAAAAGAATAATATCACCCAATTAGTAGTCCCGTATTTAACCTGGGTTGAAAAAATGAAATACATTGAACCCTATGGGACATAATTTCAAAACATATTTTTAGCGGAGTTAAAATTCACAAATGGCTTCGAAAATGTTAGGAAATATTCAAATTACCACGTAAAATGTGTAAAAAAATTTATCAAAACATGTTATATAGTTTTTTAAATAAAAATTTAAATAATGATTACACCCATATTATACGTAGAGATCACGTGATTCATTTCAAAATAACATATGCCCCCCCACCCTCGCGTAAAAATCGTGATGTTAGAAGATCTTTTAAATTTATATTTAGTGTTGCATCTGTCCTAAAACAGCTGTATATTATCTGTGTATCTAAATTCTCTCTCAACGCAAGTACAATATTTTTGATTTTAAATGATCACTAAACTTTGATTATTCCTACAACGAAGTCTAATTTCTATAGCATGCAGAATGTAAACAAATCAAGCGATTGTAAGACGAGTTGTATAAGAATTGCTGAATTTTTTGCACGCAAAATTATTTAACTCTGGAGTCCGGAATATAAGTGATATGAATGAAATATTCATTGATTTTACATAGAGAAGCAAACGATTTATAGCATTGCCCTTTTTGATGAAGATTTAAGTTCCCAAGTATTGTAAATTATTGTAGTACTGTGATAATTTAAAAATATTAGTGCTGAATATATATGTAATCACTGCAACTGTTGAAGCATATGATAATGACCGAAAGCGCTCTGGTTGTGTAATTTTATGTAAGTCATTATTGATGTGTTTTTATTAAAGACATTTTAATTAAACTACTTTGTCTTTATTTTTAAAGTTTTTGTTGAATTGACGTGTTTTACCATACAATTTTATCTCCAAACTGATTGTTATTAATCTATTAATTTCTCGCCATGTTTTAGGACTTTATACAACTATTGTTCGTAGGAAGTCCCCTTCTGGACATCACAGCTCATTGCCAGCAGGAGGTTCTCGACGAATATGAACTGAAATCCGATGACTGCGTGAAAGCGACGGAAAAACACGAAACTTTGTTCAAGTCTCTCTTTGAGAACCCTGAAAGCCATCTTTCAGCCGGCGGATCTTCCCAGAATACCGCCAGGATAGCTAAGTGGATATTGAGAGACAAGGGAAAGATTTCATTCACAGGTGCGTTCTCTAATTCATATAACTGGTTTGCAACCTGGTGGTTTTTCTAAATCAGAAATTGAGTTGTTACAGTAATAAACGAGGACACATTTTCGGGTCCCCGGATTTCCGATTTGTTAAAAATCTAATGTATTCATTGTGCTAAAATTTACTGAGCTGTTTTCAGTTCATCGATGCTGCCTTTAAGTTAATCGATGCTGCTTTTTAGTTAATCGATGCTGCTTTTCAGTTAGTCGATGCTGCTTTTCAGTTAGTCGATGCTGCTTTTCAGCTGAAATGACGATGCTGCTTTTGAGCTAAAATGACGATGCTGCTTTTCAGCTAAATTTACTGAGCTGCTTTTCAGCTAAAATTTACTAAGCTGCTTTTCAGTTAATCGATTATATATATATATATTGATCATACTCCCACTAACATACATGCACACAAACTTCACTCTAAAATAGTTGATTGGTTTTCTTGGATTGTCCAAAATATATAAATCCTTCGTAAACTCAAATTTGATAGCATTACATTACTTTATCCATACATATACTATCTCGGCAAAGTCTTGAATGGATATACGTTACAGAGTTTCTAGAAAATCCGCAAGTACCCTAGTAACTTTATGAGGAAAACTTCGTGAGTGTACACATAAAGTGTGTCTATAGTAAAGTGACCATTATTAATCGAGTAAAAGTGATTGCAGCGATCTTAGTGGAGAATAAAAAAATCAGTATAACGAACTCGGCAACAAAGCGAGATAGATGAAAAAAAAGTCAATGACAAAGTTATAGAACATTGTCAGATGAGTACAGATTGACACTAAATCGATTACTTAAAGCATTTATTTGACACAATATGGATGTACTAGTCAGGGATGCATTAATAAATTACATTTTCATATCGAGACATCGTACATAGAGCCTATTCAAAATGTTCTTTGTCAGTGATAAAGTATAATTGAATTTGAGAAAGAATATTACACTATAATTACTTATAATTAGTGAGTCCTAGCAATAGATTAATTATGATTGGTATTTACTGTTTTCACATACGCTGTTCGTGCGTTCATAGTGTCAATTCCTACTCATTACACAATGTGCTACAACTTTGTAATTGACATTTTTCGTTTATCTCGCTTTTTTTTGTCGAGATTTTTATCTTAACTTTTTTAATTCTCTGATATCTTCAATTATGGATACTTCAATTTCTTTTATTTGGTCGGGAATGGTTACTTTATTATATATAGATCTAACGTGTATACACTCATAGACCTTTCTTTTCAAAGTTATTGGAGTTCTTAAAGATTTTCCTACGAACCCTGTGTATTGAAATACATTTCTTACGACGAAATCGTGTGGGATCTAAACAGAAAAATCCATCTTAAACGTATTTTCTCAGTGGTAATGAAACAAAATGCTTATTCAGAGTGAACAAATACTCCGATCCTTATGCTGGTTTAACTGATACAATCAACATATAATACAGTCAGTGACTATCTCGCAAATAGAATTTGAGAGAATAGTTGTTAGTAAATCTTAATGGAAAATTAGACTATTTACTAACTCTTCCTTTCTTTCGACCCAGACCGTCCGACCAACTTGAAGGTATAAGGCATCTGTTTGGACGGCCGGGACAGTGCTACCCAATTTTAACCATAACCCACTGAGGGAAACATTCACAGGAACCGTACCCTCCTTCCCCTACCACTAACTTTTCGAAAGGATTTTTAGATCCACATATTTAACTTGACCGTACTCGGCCTAATGTATTTTACGGATCAGATTCGGTACATTGGCCTCCTGTTGAAAAATCTTGTTGTTGTATGCAAAGAAATTATCATAGTGCAGGTAAAATTCAAAAATCACCGGGACGGTTTAACAGTCCCAATCCGCCATTGGTCAAATGCACTTTCTTAAACGCTTCGCAACCTCAAATTCAATAGTACGCATTGCCAAACGTCTATTCTTTAAATAGTCCTTCCTCGGCTAGGTTTTGGGGGATTTGATATAGGTTTGATATAGGTTTGAGGGATTTATATATTACTAGTATTAACGCCTGCCAAAGACAAGGAAGCTAACACTCTTTAAAAAATTAAGCTACTGTAAAGTTTTAACCTTTTAGGTCACTGGGGGCTTCTGGTGGGTCTGTAAAAGACACAGTAATAAATTATCGAATGAAACAATAAAATCGTACTGAATATTTGCGGTTCTTACACAACTATTTACATTTCTAGGCTGTGTCGGAGAGGATGATTTTGCCAGCAAGATGTCCCATTGTCTGCAGTCTGAAGGTGTCGAACCACTGTATATCCCTTTGGCGGGAGAATCTACAGGAATATGCGCTTGCCTCATCAGCGCCGAGGGTGAGAGATCACTATGTGCTCGTCTGGGTGCTGCCGCCCTCTTCTCGCGATATCACATGCTCACAGAAGCCGTCTGGGAGAGAATGTCGAAAGCCCACTGTGTTTTTGTAGAGGGATACTTCTTCGCTCATTCCCCAGAGGCCGTGTTTGCTTTGACAGAGATGTGTTCTGATAAGCAGGTGAGTGAACACATAGCCTTGTATGTATCTATGTCATTGCTGCATCAGCGGCACAATTCAAAGTCCTCCCCGCGAGATTTGATCTGGTTCCCCTTACACTGCTCCCATTTCTAAAAAATGTATATTATTAATGTTTGTCAGGGAGTTATCACTGTTTTCCATAGAAAATAATTCTATGAAAATATCATTCGATTTTTAATCGTGAGAATTACGAAAAATTCTATCCAGTGATACGTTGGAAATTGGGAGTCTCTTAAAAGGACTACAAGTAAAACATACGTTATACGGAAAAATTAGGAATACATATATCCTACACTACACAATTATAAAAGGATAAATTACGAACAGAAGCTCATAAAACGGTACAACTTTTTTTTTCCACGTCATGCAACTGGACTTAACAATTCGGTATATGAATGTATGAGAAAGTTGAGTGGATT
Organism: Amaurobius ferox; assembly: GCA_951213105.1. Taxonomy (NCBI): domain Eukaryota; kingdom Metazoa; phylum Arthropoda; class Arachnida; order Araneae; family Amaurobiidae; genus Amaurobius; species Amaurobius ferox. Next base: position 165,754,864 of record OX578137.1, read on the forward strand.
TTGATACACCAAGTATTTTATGTATTGTTTTATTTCACACATGTACGTTTGGGGCGCGGTAGCCCATTGGTTAGCACGCTGGAGTTGCACTCGGTAGGCCCGGGTTCGATTCCAGCCGCTGCCAAAACTGCCGCCGTGTTCACGCGGAGTACGATCACGTTAAACATGTGGATCCGTAAGTCCTTCCGAGAGGTTGGTGGTAGGGGAAGGAGGGTACGGTCCCTGTGGATGCCTCCCCCACTGGGTTCCGGTCTAAATTGGGTGGCACTTCCCGGCCGTCCAAACAGTTACCTTACACCTTTCTGGTAGGTCGGACGGTCTGGGTCGCAACAACAACACATGTACGTTTGATACAGAGAAAGAATGATGAGCTATTCTGATATGTATGTTTGGAAATAAGTCTTATAGTAAGCATAAGTTATAAAGTGTATTAATATTCTTTCTCTGAATTCAAGTGATAGCTATCCTTCATTTTGTGAAAAATTGCAAAATGCTTCTGTTATTTAATATCAGCAGACTGATAAAAATGTCCCGACTTTTTAACTTCAGGTGTTCTCCCTGAGCCTCTCTGCAGAGTACATTTGCAGAGACTACACCCAAGCCTTCCTCCGGGTCTTGCCCCGAGTGGACGTCCTTCTGAGCAATGAGGCCGAGGCAAAGGCGATGGCGAAAGCTTTGGGGCTGGGAGATGAGATAACAGGTCAGTGCCAATCCGAGAGGGAAAAAAGACGTTTATTTGCTTCCTTTCTATGTTGCTTGAAAGTAAAGTTTATTTTCTAGTTATTTAGCAGAATTTTCGTATAACAGCGGATTCCAAACGTTTTTATCCGCAAAACACTTAAATTTGACCAGCTGTTCTATGTTACTATGTTTACTATTTTATTTTTAATTATTTTTAGTGTTCAATTGTAATTTTTTTATCTTTTATTGCAGTGGAGGAGATTGCCAGTACCCTTGCTACCAAGAACAGACGCTCTTCCTCGAAACCTCGTATCGTCATCGTGACTCGTGGTCCAAACCCAGTGCTGCTGGTCCAAGGTACAGAAGAACCCTGTTCGATCCCCGTACCCAGTGGAGTGAAAGTCATAGATAGCGTGGGTTGTGGCGATGCGATAGCCGGGGCCTTCTTGTCAGTCTATATCCTCACAGGGGATGCTCCAAAAGCCGTGAGGACGGGGATTCTAGCTGCAGTGGAAATTGCTCAAGTCTCGGGATGCAACCCAACTGAGAAGATTCTATTTTCATAATGAAATGTCTGCCTACACTGTTGGGCTCGCTCGCAGCTGGATAATTCATACAGTAGAACGCTGTCTCAGGATCACGAGATAGGCGGTTCGAATCCTTTTCAGGGCAAGGCAAAAAAAACTAAATGAGATTCATTAAATGTGTGATTCTTAAATATTATGTTATGGTAGAATTCCGATAACAACCCCCATTTGAATATACTGTCCTATGAAAAATTGACGATTTTTCGTATTTCATATAATTTTCGTTTGTAACCCTCTCCCACCTTTCCCTACCTAGACCGTCCGACCCATCCAGAAGTGTAAGGTACATATTTGGTCGGCCAGGAAAGTGCGATCTAATTATGCCGGAGCTCAGTGAGGAGAGCAACCACAGGGACTTACCATCCTTCCCCTGACCCAACAAGGATTTTCGGACTTATAGATTTGTCGTGCCCGTACTCCATGTAGACACGGGAATAGTTTGGGGCAGAGTCTAGAATAGAACTTCCTGCCATAACCACTGTGCTAGCTCAGCCCTCCCCCTTATGAGATTTTCTCAATTTTCAGGTTATAGGAATTTCTCGGGACTCATTCTTTTCCCATCCGTTTCTTTGTTATCAAACTTGAGGTCGCCAACTTTGAGTTCCTGAAGCACTCTTTTCTTAAAGTATGAAAGAGTATATAAAAACTATTCCTTTGCCCTTCTCAATTTGGAAGTCATTATTGCAAAAGTAGTTGAATTAATTTTTTAGAATAATTTTCATTCTTGTTTAATAGTTTGTAGAATGTAAATTATATTAAAAATGTTGAATATTACTCTGAAAATCAGTCTTATCTTAAAATCTTGAGCTGTAATTTCTCGCTTAGTTATGCATAGAAATTCTTATTGTAACCTCTCCGATTCCCACTGGTTTTCACTTTCTAAAATATCTGATAATAACACTTTTTTATTTTTTCGATTTTTTTTAAATGTATGTGTAGGGGTTGCTATCGGAATTCTACGGGAGTACATAGCGAGAAACCCCACCGTTTATAAAGTATTTCCAATAACTGGAGAATTATGCTCCGATAGCAAACAGCTTCGAATAATCAGTTTTGCGTTATCAGCACTGAGTAATCATTACGCAGTGGCAAAAAAAAATATGTTACCACTGAGGTTTTCAGTATTGTGATATAAGCTTTTTTATTGCCACTGAAGCAATTGTTATCACAGGCGTATGCAGGATTTTTTCCATGGGGGTGCTAAAATTGATTGTATTCAAAATATACAGATTACTATCAACCTTGAAATATATATTGTTACAAAGTAAGTTTGAAAAGATGGTATGAGCATCACATTAAAAAAATCAATGTGTATAGCACTTTTAAAAACTAGTATGCACCCATTTTTAAAAATTTGTATATAACCCCTTTAAAAAATTATCCCCCCCCCCCCCACTTTTATAGCAGAATTTTAACCTTCCTGGAGACAGAGCGACGAAATTAACAAATTGGACATTCATTAACATACCAAATGCAATAATCCTAAGTTTTCCATTTAGGTATAAGTTTAAATTGTTTTTATTAATATACACGTGGCCGAAAACACACAGTTGTGGTTGAATGTTTTAATTCTAAAAAGTATTTTTCTTAATTTTTTCTCTTATATTGGCTTTTAATTAAATTAATAATTTTTCAGTGGTGTGTGTGTGCTTTGGCACCCCACTCCCCCTAAATACGCCATGACTGTTATATGGATAAAAATTGTTTATTTGCAGTGAATAAAAAAAGTATGTGCTTAAAATATTGGGACATTTTAAACATTGATATACTTTGCAAATAAAATTTAGAAACAGCATAAAGCAGTTGGATAAATGCATTAACAGAAGAAAAATAATACTTCTTCGTCGAAATACCTGAGATAGATTAGTTACTACTGTACAGGTAGAGACATTTCTGTCGGTTTATAACGACTTGCATACTTTTGCTGCAAATGTAAGGACATGTTTTGTATCAAATATCTTGACGAAGAAAATTATTTTCATCTTTTGAAACCGGTTGTTACATTTAGTCAACTGTCTTATGTTGTTACTAATGAAGTGTTTTTATGTTTAGATAGTTTAAGACAGTATTTTGATCGATTTTTTATATATTTAAAATATCTGTTTTGAAATGTAGTCACAAAAGACTACAGTTTTAAGTTCGAATTATACTAAATAAAATTATTAGTTCATATTGTCTGTCTTTTCAATTTCTTTTAAGAAAAAGAAAAACGTTGCAAATAAAGTCAATATATTATGTGCGTTTATGAAAAAACAAAAAAAGAAAGTACATCAATCAACAAGAAATATCAATCATGCGTAAAGCATTGATTATGAAACTGAAATGGAATTTTATTTACATTTTAAGCTGCTTCAAAAATTGCCATCGACAAAATGAATCCTAAGACTTTATTGAAAAAGACAAGGTTATAGCTACACAAAATGAACTTCATTCAAATGACGTCATCGAAAGTATAATTTGCGAAGTGTTTACGTTGCTTTTGCAGTTAATGTTACGTCACAATTATAATATTTCTTAGACAATTATAATATTTCATTATTTATGCAATTATAATATTTCATTATTTGTAGAACCTGCATCGTTTGCTTATTTATCTCATGTTAAATTAGTTCTTCTGAATTGTTGTAACTATGACGAACTATTTCATTTTATAAACCGTCTGCATCTCTATGTAAAATCAATGAATATTTCATTTATATCACTTATATTCCAGACTCCAGAGCTAAATAATTTTGCGTGAAAAAATTCAGCAATTCTTATGCACCTCGCCTTACAATTGCTTGATTTGTTTACATTCTGTATGCTGTAGTTTAGAGTTGAAATTAGGCTTCGTTGTAGGAATAAAGAAAGTTTAGTGATCATTTAAAACAAAAAATACTGTAATTGCGTTGGCACAGAATTTAGATACACAGTTAATACGCAAAATAAAGCGGTTTTATGACGGATGCAACACTAAATATAAATTTAAACGACTTTAAAACATCTACGGTGTACACAGTGGGGAAAAAAAAGGAAGCCATATGTTATGTTACAATCAGTCACGCGATCTCTTCATATATCGGTTCATGTAATATGAGCGTAATTATTATTTCAATTTTTATTTAAAAACTACACAACATATTTTGCTGAATTTTTTTTGCACATTTTATATAATAATTTGAATTACTAAAATTTTCGAAGCAATTTGTGAATTTGAACTCCGCTTAAAAAATAATTTAAGTCCCAAATAATTTATATTTACAACCTGGGTTAAATCCGAGACTAATTGGGTGATGTTATTCATCTTCATTCCCAAACTTCCCACAGACCGTCTCAACAACATGCCATTTCGATAAAGTCATTTTTATGGAAGTTATCGTGCGAACGGACAGACAGACAGACAGGCAGAATAACCAGTCACAAACATTTTCTAATTATGTTGAAAAGTGTTAAAAAACATTACTGAGACTTGAAATTTTGCACCAACAATAGAGATGATTTTAATATGAATTCTAACAAATGTTGGTGCATCTATATAAATAATATTGAAAATCTGTCTGTCTGTATGTTTGTCTCATCATCGCGAGAGAACTGCTGAACTGAATGTAATGAAATTTTGTGGGTAGCCTTGAAATAGCCCCACTTAAAATTTAGTTTTTTCGAGTTTCTAAGACCAGGGGTTGTCTAGATATTAATTAAAAACGAGCATTTAAACCTTCCATAGAGGTGACATTATGCAGACGATATTTTTGCCGCCAATTTATTTGAAGAATATTATATCATGTCACTTAGCAACGGATTTAAATCCAGTGTGTTTATGCGGCAAACGATTTTTATTAAATCTTTTCCGATTTAAATAATAAAGATATGTATATAAAATAAATCTCAGCGATATTGCATTTCTGATTGGTTTATATCAGTTAAAGTCATCACGTTTAAGGATTATTACTATTGATATTTTCAATTTATTACGTCGTTGTTTTATTTTGACAAAAATTGTTGAAATTCATATATTGTAGTAGTACTGGTAATCTTCTGCAAATGCACGGGTATATCTTCTAATCTACGAGAATATAAGTAGTACAGGTATATTGGCATATATTTTGATATATATATTGGCATATATTGGAATCAATTACGGTCTAAGTTTAAAGATTACGGAATTATTGATATTTTCAATTTATTACGCCGTCTGTTTTATTTTGGTAAAGATTTTAGAAACTCATATGTTGTAGTACGTGCAATCGTCTACTAATACACGGTATATATTCTAATATTCGCAAATATAAGTAGTACGGGTCCCATACAATTTTAGCGCTTTTATTTTAGCAGATATTGGTTCAATTTCATATTTTTTGTAACTTTGTTTACAAACGGGATCAGGATGTTTTATTCTTCAGATCTGCCCGTGAAGATAATTCTGTATAGCGAGAACAGATATTATTAAACTTTTTTTAGAAGCATTAAATTAAATACACTACGTGGCAATGAAAATAAGGCGCCAAGAAGGAGTGGGCAGAAAAAATATGCAAATTGCAGGGTAGACTGAGCTCACCAAGTTATATAAAGGATGCGAAATGCGCAGCTGTCCCGCGCACGTTGAGTGAGATATAAGGGAAGGAACCTGCAGAATCGGTAGTAGTCGCGCCACTCTGTCTGCCAGGGAAATCATTTTGCAATTTTTTTTTTTGTCTCAAAAGAAAAGTGTAGTAGCAGAGAATACCAGGTCACCGCTAACCGAGACAATTCCTGCAGACAGACGATTTCACGAGGGGTATGGTGATCGGACTCAGGAGGACAGGTTGGTCCATACTTCAAATCTCAGCGGACAGCCACCTACACGCGTCCACGGTGCACCGGCTGTGGCGAAGATGGTTGGAACAAGGGAATGTGCTACGTTTGAGGGGTGCAGGTACAGCCAGAGCAACGTCAGCACGTATGGACTGACTCATTTGTCGGCAAGCATTCGCGAACCCGCAGGCCATTTCTGTCGGCCTTTTGTAGCATGTGCAGGATAGATGTGATGCTCCCATATCGACCAGGAATATTATCCGCTGTTGGTTGCCGGTGACCTGCACTCATGGCGCCCTTTAAGAAGACTGCCATTGATCCAACAGCACAGACGCCTCCGTTTGTAATGGTGTCAGGATAGAGCCACGTGGACGGCTGAATGGTACAAGGTCGTGTTCTTAGACGAGTCACGCTTCTGTTTTAGCAATGACAGTCGTCGTGTACGAGCCTGGCGCCGAAGTGGTGACAGGTCCAATCTGGCCGCATCTGTGGAACGCCACACCGCACGACAACGCGGCATCATGGTTTAGGGCGCCATCGCCTACGATAGTAGGTCATCTCTGCTCCGTATTGAGGGCACTATGACGGCCCAACGGGATGACGTGCTGCGACCGGTGACACTGCACCTCCTTCAGTGGGGTGGCCAATGCCATTTACCGGCAGAATAACGCTCGACCACACACGGTACGCATCAGCCCAGATGCTTCCCTGGCCACCAGTCTCCCTTGATCTCTCACCAATCGAACACGTCTGGGACGTGATTGGACTTCGCTTGCGTGCGGTGCCACCGCCGCGTTTAGAAGACGAACTCTGGCAAACGGCTGACAGGGAATGGGCAACCATCCCTCAGGACACCATCCGCACGCTCATTGACTCTGTACCTAGACGTATTGCTGCCTGTATCGCCGCCCGCGGTGGTCCTACAACCTACCTCAGACGGTATTATTGCTCAGTGTATAAGTGTATCATGTTGCAATAAACATCACTTATTGTTCGTTGCTGTCTCTCTCTGTTTGCCGATTTTCATCACTTTCTGCACACTCCTTCTTGGTGTCTCATTTTTACTGCCACGTAGTGTATTTTAATAGAATATTTTGATTAACAATGACATTTAGTATACTATTGGAATTTGTACATGATCTTGAATTTTAAGTTTCTTTATATTATATACTCCGTACGAAGAACGGGTATGCTGCTAGTATACAATAAAAACATGTTCAATAGTGAAAAGTTACAACATTGTAGAAAATAATAGAGAAAGTTTTGTACATTGAACTATATATATCACGAACAATATCGGGTATTTATTTCTGCTAGTCATTAATGAATTAAATCTATAATTAATTCATCATGGTGAAGTATTGCACACCATTAGCATAATGGTGTGCATACGTCCGTTCTTGGTGCAAGTTGTGTTCTTGACATATCACGTCTACTGTTGTATTTAATTATATACTCGCGGTAAACACTACAGAGGTATAGGAAAATCTGGAAACCCCGCAAAGCTAAATAGTTCATTTATTAGATGCCACTAACAATTAAAAACTTAAATTTTGTTTTATTAAATCGATGGATGGTTAGAGTTAAAATTAATCGATTCCTACCATTAGAATTGAAAATTATATCAAATATCCATTCATATTTCAATAAAAAATAAATTACAAAATGGATATTCAAAATTAATTCTGTTGCTATGGAAACCATCTAGTCAATGTACGAATACTGGACGTATGAAGACAAAACTGAGTCATTAACCGGTCGTAGGATCCACGATGTATTCAAGTTAACTTTGCCGCGAGTTTAGTTCCTGTGTTTTGTTCACAAATCGTATGAGACGCTAAATTTTTTATTGCAATTTTACGAATATGTTGTGCATTTAGCTTTGTGTGAAGTATAGAGAGAGGCTAGAAATAGTAAGTCATTGTCAAAAGGCAAAACAATTGTTATACAAGTTTTATGAGGTGCTAGTCTCTCCGTAGATTCTAGTGATGATAATTATACTTTTTTATATTCGAGTCGTACCTTATATCAGAATGAATGAAACTACTACTTGTGCGAGAATATAAGTTTCTATACTTCCTTGAAGAAAATTCTTCCTTGATTCAGGGTGGTATCAACATTGAAACGTGATAGAGAATTTTCGCTTTCGATGTTCTTGCTCTGCTTGAATTCCTCTCTGCCTGCGAAGTCGTAGTTCGTTCTTAGACGTTGTTAAGAGAGTACACTGTTTTTGGACCTTAGGAAGAAGACTCGAAACTCCTTCGAAACGGGTCGAGGAGGTGTCGAATCAAATTTGTATGCGCTATATTTTTGAAAGATATGTTCAAAATTCTCTTAAAGATATGGAAGGTAAATAAATGACTGTCGAACTTAAAATATTTTGTTAAAATGTAGAAATTTTCTGTATAAAAACTACTTTAGATCAAATCATTCGATTTCCGAAATTAAAAGGTGTCATTACATTTTTACTTTCCTTATATACATAATGTATAAGGAAAGTATTGTGACGGGGTCGAAAATTCGAAATCGAGTTTTCGACGGGAGAGCACGTTTCAAGCATCCCTGATCACGAATCAAACATTTTTGAAGTGATGTCTGTGTGTGTGTGTGTGTGTGTCAGTGAGTCTGTGGAGACGATAACGGACGAACAAATGAACCGATTCGAACCAAATTTGGTACAAAAATCACAATCCATAAACACTGGAAGCCTATTGTTTTTATACGTAATCGAATGTTCAGAACCCCCCTAAATTTTCAAATAAAATTTTGAAAAAATCGTCAAAAAATCAAAACCACTAATAAAGTTGCGCAAATAGACATTTCTTATGTAATTTTTCATTAGAAAACGATTGACATAAATTTTAGAACGCTAGCATGAACCGTTCTCGAGATATTGCACATTTCTCTAAATAATTATTTAAAAGTCATATAAAATGAAAAAAAAAATTTCCTATTGAGAAACATGCTCACTTTTCATATGTAATACCATGCGATAAATTGGGTGACATCATTCTCGTGGATCTAGCTCGTTCCATTCATGAAAAAAGATATTTTGAGTAATACTTTTGAATTTGAACGCCAATAGTCATTTATCTGCTGTAAGAACAGCTTATTTCTTCATCCATAACGCTTGGCAAGATTTTGGCGACGAATTTCGCGGAATGTCGCCAACTTGGCGACTTTTTGAAATGTTGCCAAATTAACGAAAATTTCGCCAAATGGATAAAAATGACGCTAAATCAATGAAAATGACGACTAATTGTCGAAAATTCAATATCTTGGAAAGAATATTAGTATCTACTATAAGAAAAAACTATTTTTTTACTTTAAAAGTAGTAAATTCATTACATTATATAAGGAAAGTCATGTGTTGCCCACATCAGATTTTTTATGTTGCAGTCGAAAATTATTCTTAACTAGAAGGTATGCCTAGTTATATGATAAAATTCATAAATTTTTAAAACATTGCCTACCATCCGTTCACGGGCAGCACTTATCTGTGGACATTGTTTAGGGACTACTATAAGCATACTGTCTATGGACACATGAGAACTATACACCTCTCCCAACAATATTATTATTTTCTATACGACTCCCTATTGAAACATACATGCCATATCATCCCCTAAGAAAATGCAATGCATTTATGACCCCTTCCTAAAACACATCTGTCCCGCGAACAGTGGAACTCACTTAATTTCAATCAAGTATATTAAATTAATAATTCTCACATATAAAGACTATGAAGTAATTTGAACTTAATTTTGGCAACATATTAAATTTTCGTCAATTAATCGTCATATTTGTCGCCAAATGGAACCGTCAGACTGACAGACAGACCCTGACAAAATATCACTACAATACTATCCCCTAACAAAACACAATTTTGTTAATTTAGCGTTACTTTTAACATTTTGACGACAATTTTATCGATTTTGCGATATTTTTGTCAATTTGGTAACATTTGGTTTAATTTAAAAAAGTAGTCAAGTTGGTAATATCCTGAAAATATTTCGCCAAGCGTTACTGGAGAAGTGGGCTATTCTTATAATGAATTGATATTCTAAGCTTATCTGCTACTATGACAACTATCTAGTTAATGTTGTTGTTGTTACATATGGCTTTATTGGACATCAATCCATTACATAACTAGTATATCACAATGATACTCAAACATAAAGGTAGAAACACAAAAAACTAAACACAAAACAAGGATATTACAAATTAGAGAAACACAAAGCCCAATGAGAAGAGATCGAAGAGATCGTAACCTCAGGGACAGTTTATATAAGTTCTAGCTTCCCAATATAATCTGCAAATATCACCTTGCTGCTGGGAATCTTTATCTAAAATCGGTCACACTGAAAGGGGACTTGAGTTATGGTAGCTAGTTAATGTACGTACAGGACGTATGGACACAAATGCGCATAAAAAAAATATTTGTAGTTTTTAGGGTGCGCCCAAGTTACATTGTGTAAAGTATGTTGCTGTATACGAAATACGTTCAATACTTGGTTGCGCTTTATCGAACAACTCATTGCGTCAAGGTTTCACCCAATCATTTTGCATCGATGACGATCCTAAATTCCAGGATATTCGTAAAGATGTGGCAACAACCCAAACCATCAATGTAATCAAAATACCACTGGATTTGCCTAATATTTTGAGTTCTCTTATTGACTTGAAGACTTCAACAGGAAAGTATCTTTGATGAATCCAAAAATCCATTTTTAATTAACTGCAACTATGGCTACCACTGGAAAGTGTTGCTTCGTATTACCACTCAGAACAGCAGTAATCGTTATTGGATTCACTTCTATGGTAAGCTGATTCGTTATAAATAAACATGCCAGGATTCCCATAACATTCTTCAAATACAATTTAAGTACTTTTATGGACTTTGAAGGACCCCATTTTTACTCATTTTACACCATTTTGAAATAAATATGCTGATTCGCACTTAATAAAAAATGTAGAAGGAATTTGGCTTATTAAGCAGTTTCTATGTTCAGTTTCTTTCTAAAAAAATTATGTAAAATAGTTACTCAAAGAGAACAGTGTATCAGAGCAAGCAGAGCCGTAGCTAGAGACGAAATTCAAGAGGGGTTAGCATGGCATTCAGGGGGGGGGGGGGGGGGCTCAACTATCTTGAAGAAGGGGCTCACCAAAACAGTTAAGCATTAGCATTTATTAAATGGTTACAATTATATATTTCAATCTATATGAATTATTAACAAATAACTGCATATTTATATTCGTAAGCAAAGATTTGATTAGGAAAATTCATATATCTGCTGTATATCTATATTAATATATAACAATTACAATTAATTTTGATATAAGCATTAATTAGTAGCAAAACTGTTAATTAACTGAAGAAAATTTCTGAAAGTTAATATGTTAACGTTTAATATTAACTTTTAACGACTTATCAGTTAATTTTGACTCTTGAATGTATAACCCCGCAATAATCTAAATACTATTGTCTTAACATTTAAATATTTTTAAATTAAATATGTAAATAAATGGATCATTAGTATAACTACAAATTTAGCTAAATTAAGTAATCTGTAAAACAAAGTAATGTATGAAAATATATCATAAAAATATTTATGCAACATTTGGATGGCATGTTGGATGAATTTTCATATCACAACTGAATATTTAATATATTTTTATCAGGGGAGCCGAGTATATCTCTTGGGGGGCTTAGCCCCCTCTGGCCCCTGTCTGGCTACGGAACTGATTACAAGGTGCCAGACTTGTATAATCTCTCTAATATGCACTGAACTGAGTGAGTGAGTAAGTGAATGAGTATATCACAATTATCGAGCACTTTCACTATATCTATAGAATTTTGGTGTCATTCGATCCGTCTCAGCTTCCAGACCAAGAGAAAATTCTAAAATTTTATAAATTCGAATTAAGGGTGACTGTGCAAAGGAATAATAAAAAATCTTAGACCCATTTTGCTTGCTTAATGCTCGTGTACTTCCACTCTAGTTAAAACCTTTGTTTTGGACCCGTTTTATCGGTTTTAGCTTCCAGGTTAAAGAAAAACAAGTTGACGATAAAAAGGGATTTTTAAAATACTTACACTACATTGCCTCTCAGAAATGTATGCTCTTCAAAATTTATGCTAAAATTTAAAACGGTTTCTGATATTCATAACTTTTATTAAATGTGTAGGTGTCACATATAGTTATCACTAGTCATTGAGAGTAAACGAAGCGAGGGTGAAAATGAGGGCGTGTAAGTGATAACCCTACATGGCACAACTTTCTCTGAAATGAATAAAAAAATACTTGATTGGCTAGCTTGGAAGAGCGTGTGTGCAGATCGTTGATCAATTCTATTCAGACGATTCGAGTCTAAACTAAGTAAAATGGTACCACAAAGCTAAAAGTTTAGAATATTCTGATATTCGGAACTTTTATCAAATGTGTAGGTGTCACATATAGTTATCACTAGTCATTGAGAGTGAACGAAGCGAGGGTGAAATGAGGGCGTGTAAGTGATAACCCTACATGGCACACCTTTCTCTGAAATGAATAAAAAAAATGCTTGATTGGCTAGCTTGGAAGAGCGTGTGTGCAGATCGTTGATCAATTCTATTCAGACGATTCGAGACTAAACTAAGTAAAATGGTACCACAAAGCTAAAAGTTTAGAATATTTTGATATTCAGAACTTTTATCAAATGTGTAGGTGTCACATATAGTTATCACTAGTCATTGAGAGTGAACGAAGCGAGGGTGAAATGAGGGCGTGTAAGTGATAACCCTACATGGCACACCTTTCTCTGAAATGAATAAAAAAAATGCTTGATTGGCTAGCTTGGAAGAGCGTGTGTGCAGATCGTTGATCAATTCTATTCAGACGATTCGAGACTAAACTAAGTAAAATGGTACCACAAAGCTAAAAGTTTAGAATATTTTGATATTCAGAACTTTTATCAAATGTGTAGGTGTCACATATAGTTATCACTAGTCATTGAGAGTGAACGAAGCGAGGGTGAAATGAGGGCGTGTAAGTGATAACCCTACATGGCACACCTTTCTCTGAAATGAATAAAAAAAATGCTTGATTGGCTAGCTTGGAAGAGCGTGTGTGCAGATCGTTGATCAATTCTATTCAGACGATTCGAGACTAAACTAAGTAAAATGGTACCACAAAGCTAAAAGTTTAGAATATTTTGATATTCAGAACTTTTATCAAATGTGTAGGTGTCACATATAGTTATCACTAGTCATTGAGAGTGAACGAAGCGAGGGTGAAATGAGGGCGTGTAAGTGATAACCCTACATGGCACACCTTTCTCTGAAATGAATAAAAAAAATGCTTGATTGGCTAGCTTGGAAGAGCGTGTGTGCAGATCGTTGATCAATTCTATTCAGACGATTCGAGACTAAACTAAGTAAAATGGTACCACAAAGCTAAAAGTTTAGAATATTTTGATATTCAGAACTTTTATCAAATGTGTAGGTGTCACATATAGTTATCACTAGTCATTGAGAGTGAACGAAGCGAGGGTGAAATGAGGGCGTGTAAGTGATAACCCTACATGGCACACCTTTCTCTGAAATGAATAAAAAAAATGCTTGATTGGCTAGCTTGGAAGAGCGTGTGTGCAGATCGTTGATCAATTCTATTCAGACGATTCGAGACTAAACTAAGTAAAATGGTACCACAAAGCTAAAAGTTTAGAATATTTTGATATTCAGAACTTTTATCAAATGTGTAGGTGTCACATATAGTTATCACTAGTCATTGAGAGTGAACGAAGCGAGGGTGAAATGAGGGCGTGTAAGTGATAACCCTACATGGCACACCTTTTTCTGAAATGAATAAAAAAATGCTTGATTGGCTAGCTTGGAAGAGCGTATGTGCAGATCTTTGATCAATTCTATTCAGACGATTCGAGTCTAAACTAAGTAAAATGGTACCACAAAGTTAAAAGTTTAGAATATTTTGATATTCAAAACTTTTATCAAATGTATAGGTGTCACATATAGTTTTCACTAGTCATTGAGAGTGAACGAAGCGAGGGTGAAAATGAGGGCGTCTAAGTGATAACCCTACATGGCACACCTTTTTCTGAAATGAATAAAAAAAATGCTTGATTGGCTAGCTTGGAAGAGCGTATGTGCAGATCGTTGATCAATTCTATTCTGACGATTCGAGTCTAAACTAGTAAAATGGTACCACAAAGATAAAAGTTTAGAATATTCTGATATTCAGAACTTTTATCAAATGTGTAGGTGTCACATATAGTAGCCACCAATAGAGCGAACGAAGCGAGGGTGAAAATGAGGGCTTGTAAGTGATAACCCTACATGGTACACCTTTCTCTGAAATGAATAAAAAAAATGCATGCTGAGCTAGCTTGGAAGAGCGTGATTGCAGATCGTTTATCAATTCTATTCAGACTATTCGAGTCTGAACTAAGTAAAATGGCACCACAAAGCTAAAAGTTTAGAATATGAAAATCACAAAAATGAAGGACTTCTAAGGACCTTTGAAAAATTCAAACACTTTCATGGTCCCCTAAAAATTAAATTAATCAAGTGGACTGTGGGATCACTGGCATGCTATCAACAAATCATAACTCGTTGAATTGTGACTAATGGCTATCTCCTCTAGGTTGTTTCTTTCTCTGGAATCGTATTTTCTATATCATCAGTGATGCATTACATACCAGAGCCGAAAGACCCTTTACTTAATTGGCTACTTGAAGGTAAGACCCTTATTCGGGTAGAAAGCAAAAAATTCATATGTTTTATTTATTAAAAATGTTGCAAAACTTGCAACACAGTTATAGTGATCACACACATGTGTTCAGGTAAAGTTGGAAATATATGAAAAAAAGTAAAAAAAAATTACCGGGATTTTTGAGAGACGGGGAATTTTAGAAATTCTCAAAATAGGGAATTTTCAACATTGCTCCTTGAAAATCTGAATCTGCTGAGTATTCATCACAAAAGAAAATCGGTGGTGGCTTCAGTCGCATGGAGCCGAAATGGTTTTGCATGAATAACATTTTGTAAAATAAAATTTCAGTAATGTTCGATAAGTTTGTTCGATTTTTCAGACTCAAACTTTCAAAGCGCTACAAGTTACGTGCTAACTGTGTTATATCCACCTAGCACTTTTAGTTTTCATCCCGATTTCATCTGGACACTCCGAACATAGCCTTCACGTCATAATATAAAATTATTTTACTAAATTTCTTGGCAATATATATATTAAACTATCGAACAACATATCGGACGAAATTTTAGATGCGCTGTCCTGCGATTCCTATACGCTTGACTGGCGGAGCGGCAGATAAATATCACATAAAGAGCATCTACTCAGTACAACCCTCATCAATCATTGCACATCTTTATAATCTCCAAGTTTATTTAACCTCTTAGTTTTTTAGTTAAAATAAAATATCTCGTGCTTGTGCACCCATGTTTCACCAAGAAATAAGTAAGCCGATTGAGCTGCAACAATCGTGACATTTTAAATATTACAACTTTCCCACCCATTGGAAAACCAAGGTTAAAATACTAAAAAATAATAACTAATTATAACCATTATACTTCGAAAACCAGGAATTCGATCCAAAATCTAATTAGATACACTTGTAGAGCTTTCAAAGAGCTACAAATTCTTGCTTATTGTTCATAGTTACCGGTTTTTTGTGACATAAACATTACAAACTTGAAAAATGGGAACATTTTTGATCTTCTTCAATTTGACAAGACGATTACTCGAAAACTATAAAAACTTTTTTTTTTTTTTAATAATTGTAGATTCAGAAACTAAATTTCCTAATACATATTTTTGTCGCTTACTATTTATATATCTGTTTTATAGTTTCGAAAATATTTCGAGTGAAAGTAAGAAATATGAAGAAAACACTCGCTCCGACAGATATATTTTGAAGGTTCTTCGTAAAGAAAAAGAAGCTCAAAATATTAAAGTTATTTATATATTCCCATTTCCAAGAAAACAAAATAAATTATTTACATTTATATCTATTAAGTTCATAGGTAAACATTCGAAGTGTTCATTTTTCGTAATGATCCATTTTCCGCCACACCCCAGACATAGATGTTAATCAAAATATGTGTAATTTTATGACTGAATATTTGATAAAAGTTAATTTTTATTTTCCAACATTTTGTTTAACTTTATAATTTATAAAATTGCTTGTTTTGAATAAGTTTTTGAAAATGTTTTTAACACTTTACAGCAAAGTTGAAAAGTGTTTATGACTTTGTTCATTCTGTCTGTCTGTCTGTCTGTCTGTCCGTTAGCACGATAACTGCCGTAAAAATGACTTAATCAAAATAAAATTTTAGTATGTTGTTCAGACGGTCTGTAGGACCTACGGGAATATAAATGAATAATATCACCCAATTAGTTTTGGATTGAACCCGGGTTGAAAAAATGAAATGCATTGAGCCCTATGGGACCTAATTTTTCAAACATTTTTTAGGCGGATTTAAAATTCACAAATTGCTTCGAAAATTTTAGGTAATAGTCAAATTGTTCCATGAAATATATAAAAAAAATTCAGCGAAATATATTCAGTAGTTTTTTAAATAAAAATTAAAATAATAATTGCACATCTTATATGAAACAATCTCGTGACCATGATATGAAACGATCACATGACCCACTTCAAAATGATATATGGCATCCATCTTGTATCAAAATCGTGATTTTTTAAAGTTCTTTTTAATTCATATTGAGTGTTGTATCCGTCGTAAAACTACTATTTTTGCTTAAATTCTGTGCATCTACATACTAAAACAACACAATGACAATATATTTGAGTTTAAATTCTCATTCAAATTTGATTATTTCTACAACTAAGCCTATTTTTCACCTATGTAAAATGTAAACAGCAAAATATGTAAAATGAGTTGTATTAGAGTTACTGTATTTCTTTAACACAAAATAATTCAGTCCATGGAGTCTGCATGGCTGATATGAATGAAATATTAATTGATTTTATAAACAGAAGGACGATTTTTTTCGATGAAGTTTTAAGCATAGAGTTTATGAATTGTAGCTCCATGTCTTAATTTTTAAATAAAATAAATTATTATAGTATTGTGATGAATGAAATGAATGAAATCCTGCTTTTATAGAGAGATCCAGGCGTGTTATTTTTTCTATGACGTCATTTGAATTTATTTCAGTTGTTTTCGATGAAGTTTTCAAATATAATAAATTATCGTAGTATTATGATAGTTTTAAAAATATTACCGTGAATGTATTGCATTTTAGAGATATTTAAACCAGGCAATTTATATTTCAATGCCGTCATTTGAATGAAGTTCATTTTTTTCAATGAAGGTTTAAGTTTTCAAATATAATAAATCAATGTAGTATTGTGATAAGTTTTAAAATATTACCGAGGAATGTATTGCATTTTAGACTTTTTAAAATAAAATTGCATTGAAGTTGGAAAGTGTTTCATAATCAATGCTTTAAGCATGATTGATCTTTCTTGTTTTTTCTATGACGTCATTTGAATTAATTTCAGTTGTTTTCGATGAAGTTTTCAAATATAATAAATTATCGTAGTATTATGATAATTCTAAAACTATTACAGAGGAATGTATTGCATTTTAGAGATATTTAAACCAGGCAATTTATATTTCAATGCCGTCATTTGAATGAAGTTCATTTTTTTCGATGAAGGTTTAAGTTTTCAAATATAATAAATTAATGCAGTATTGTGATAAGTTTCAAAATATTACCGAGGAATGTATTGCATTTTAGACTTGTTTAAATAAAATTGCATTGAAGTTGGAAAGTGTTTTATAATCAATGCTTTAAGCATGATTGATCTTTCTTGTTTAAGAGTTCTAATGAATGACAGAACTGTTTAACATGATTAATAAAATTTTAATACTTCTTCATTATGTTAAATGACTTATGAGTTTATTATTGTTTATAGAAGAAATCGGAATTAACATTGGGAAAAGTATACATTATGCATAACTTGCTTTTACGCACTAACAGGGGCACGGTATTTTTAAATTATAATTATTATTAATAAAACGCAAATGCATATTAGAAAAGACAGGCAATAAATATACTTATTCAAAATGCGCCATGAAATTGAGTTTTTCACTTACCCGATAATATCAAAGTTCTAAAACTTCAAATAGATGCGATATAAAACTTGCCTTGACTTTCTTCAACTGGCTTAAAATCATTGCTGTCGCTATATCTAGTGGAAGAAAAGGACGATTTCTCGGACAACATCACAAAGTCACCGAGAATATGTAACAAATCGTAATCAGCAATTTCTCAAAATAATATCCTCAAAATGTTTGCAAAAAAAAATTTTTTTTTTTCAAGCTAGAACTGTCATTTCTTAAACGTCACTCATTTATTTTCACTATTTATGGTTTTTTACCTACGTAATTAAGAGATGGAAATTCAACTCACCACTGGGGACAATCACAGAAATGACAAATTTGCATTTTCTTGAAGTCAATTTAATATTGAAATATGCTTTTACTTAAATATATGTAGAACATATTGTATTCTAAATAATACTACAAAAAATTTTTCATCTTATTTATTATTGTTTTTTTAAAGCTCCAGAAACACAAAATTGACAATTATTCATATACTTAGCACTAAACAATTAGGCTATTTCGTATTCAGAATTGCAAATAGTTGAAGGATAGAAAACTTAATGGAGGGGTGTAGGACCTAAGAAAAATATTTAAATTATAATATTTTTTAATATAAATTGAAAAATAAGTCTACAAAGGAATTTTATCTACATTTAATAAATATCTTGAAAATAAAATGTACCCCGAAGTGTGCCTTACAAAATACGAGTTTAGAGAGAAAAATTTAATCATAATAGTAACAAACGTTAATAAGAAATCTGGTTAATTACATTACCGTGTTAATGCTCCCCCCCCGGGGCGGGCCACCCAAGATGGTGGTTTCGGATGTTGGCTCTGTAGCCTTGATCCTCCAAACTGGGGGGTAAATTAATCCGGGGTAATCAACCTCGCTGCTGATGACTCACGGATGCAATCGCGGAAGTGACGAGGCAGTCCCCGGACTCTTCCAGGTGACTGGATCACGGGACTGTGGCTATTTATGCCCTGAGCCCAGGTCTGGCCGGTGACCGGAGTCGGGCCCGGCAGGTGCCTTAGGCCCCTGCCCGGTGAATGATTCCGCCGTGTTTCGCGACCGAGGTTGCGGCTTTGCTGGAAAAGAGATGTAGTGGTTGCGCCTCGATGTCCCACTGAAAGCTATAAACCCTAGTTGGTTAGCTGGGCTCGCAGGTATGTATCCGTGTTAATGCTGCTGACTCATATATTTCGTACAATTTCGTGAAAGTTTTTTTTCTTTGAATTTTCAAAAATATTTTATTTTAACTACCTTCAAACTAATATAAAGATTTGTCAAATTGAACTAAAATTAAGAAACATCACCCGAAAATGTTTGTTGCAGAGGATACAGACCGAATTGTAAAAGATTATTACAGGTAAATTAATATAAAAAATTCGTATATATATGGCATACGAAAAAAAGAAAAAAAAATTGGGTGTCAACCGGTTTCGAAAGCCAAAAACAGCTTTCTTTTTCAAGAAGCGCAACCTTACTTATTCAAACAAGTTCGGCATCTGCAGTGAAATAGCACACGTGGCTGAACTTAGGTGAAAAGTTGCCATCGCCTCAAGGAGAAATGAAAGAGGTAAAACTAAGGAAGTGGGGAAACAAGGAACAGGATACTAAGAATGAACAGTAAAAATCGCGGAGGGAAAATAGCAGAATATAAAGAATGAATGGTAAAAAACCAAGACGATAAGAGAGCAGATAGCATAGTGGATAGAAACAACTGAATAGTAAGTAAACCTACTAAAGCAGTAAGACATGAGACATTTAAACCAATTATAAAAAATACGAAAAAGAAATGTGTTTCCACTCCTGTCTACTCCATTTTTTTTTCTTTTTTCAGATTTTAGTAATTTTTCAGCAATTTTATTTGACGAAGTTAGCTTGCATAAACTCCAAACTAGTTGGTTCATCACTATTTTCTTTTCATGTTTATTTATATTTTTCTTCTATTGTTTTCCATCGTTTTCAAATATTTTTCACTAATTTTTCCAGTTTGTATTTTTTGGCAGCTGGTTTAAACATCTCATGTTCTTTCGTTATCATTTTAGTAGGTTAATTCACTATTCTGTAGTTTCTATACTCTCTGCTATTCGTTCTCCTACAGCAGTGAAGTCTTTACGTTCATTCTTTATTTTCTGCTATTATTTTTATCGTTCATTCTTAGTACACTTCGTAGTATCGCTCACTCTTAGTACATTTGCAGAGTTCACTTCGACCATAAGAGATTACAATTTCGTTCCAGTAGCTCAACGGTACAGCGTCGGCTGACCAGTTCGAAGATCCAAGGTTCGATTCCTGGTTGGTGAAACAAGGTTCTTTCAGTGGCGCTCGAGCAATCTAACCTGAAGGTTAGTGCAAAGATGTCGGAGGTCTGAAGACCCCAGACCGTGCGACTCACATAGTGGGTTTAGAGTAGCTAGCTGCACGGCCGGGAAAGGATGCCTCCTGCACTCAGGAGGCACCCAAGGTCTACCATCCCGCCAAACGAACATTTATTTAGGTCTAAAAAGATAACAATTAAGGAAAAGTATTGTGGTTTAACAGACAGTTTTACATTATATTTGAACTTGATAAGTACGTCCATTTTTCAAAAATGGGAAAAGGGTTATTACGAATATAGATAAAAAGATCATTAAAAAATAAAATTTAGACTGAGGTATATTAACATAATGAAAAATAGATTAAAATTAAAGAAAATAATAAAATTTTAAAAGTAAAATTTAGAAAATATATAAAAAGAAAATATATGAAAAGGAAAAAAAATAGGCACATGGAAAACAAAAATAGAAATTTAGAATAAAATTTTTGAAAAGAAAAATTAGAAAAAGTACAAATAAAAAGGGTCAAAAGAAAAAGAAAGAACCGAGAAAATAAGAACAGTTAACATAGCTTTCTTTTTTTTTTAAACAGAAAATATGGAGGGAACACAATAAGTCCATATAAGTTAATAAGAATGAAATAAAGGGATTTATTGATCAAAATTAATTGAGAGCAGAATCTACTCATAAGTTTAGATCACTTTATTAGAAATTTCCATGGCAACAAGAATACAGTTTTTAATTTTATCTACGGAAGAGGGATTTGAACGAACTTTGGAGAACCAAATTGAGTTATTAGCGGTGAAGAGTTAGCAGAGATGAAAATTTTTAGAAAAAGGACAATCGAAAATGTAATGGTCAACGTCAACGAATTTATTGCGAATACAGTTAGAGGTGGATTTAATTTTGAAAAAGTATAGGTAATCAAGAAACGGGCCATGACCAGTAAGAAAGTAAATGAGGTATTTATTAAAAATTTGTAAATTAGGATTCACGATAGGGAGGTAAGACAGGAATCTAGTCGGATCACCAGCCCTGGTGGAAATATAATTATTAAGATAATTTTGCCAAAGATTAAGGATATGAGATTCACAAAATTTTGAGAGGAGTGAGTAAGGAAAGGGAATAGTAAGAGGGGAACCAGAGATAGCAGCAATTTTGGCATGGTAATCAGCAATTTCATTTCCAGATATATTATTGTGAGCTTTTACCCAAGAAATATTGACAAAGTTTTTGGCAAGGAGAGCTTTGGATTTAATGGAATTAAGATAATTAGATTTATTTTTTATTAAGAGTTTGAATGGAAGAGAGGCTATCGGATAAAATATTAACAGATGTATTATTAGAGGAAGCCCAGTCAATAGCAAAGGAAATAGCTGTAAGTTCGGCTTGCAATACTGTATTCCTGTTGTCAAGTTTATACGAGAGAACCTTTTCCAGAACATCATGTTTAAAAATACAGACTGAAAAACCAGTGTTAATGTCAATATTTGAACCTTCAGTATATATATTATAAATGGCAGAGTCTTTATCCATTCTGTTAGCTAAATTTACGGACCATTTAGAGGGGTGAATGTTAGAGAAAGGAACAAGGAAATCAAAATCAGAGGGAGGCGGGAGGAGAGAGGGAGAAGAAAAGAAATCAATTTTTTGTTTCCAAAAATTAAATTTATTATAGAGGGTCGAAATTGTAAAATGAATGTGGGGAATACCAGTGAGGGAAAATAAGGAGATATTAGATGTCGTACAGTAGCCTGTGTAACATCTAATACAGGTAGGCTGTACCTGATGTCGGAGATCTGAAAGTGACCCTAGTACGACTAGTACAGATTCAGTAGACTCTGGGATATTGAGCGCCGATTTCAAATTCAAAGGATAATGACCACGCAAGACGCTAACCTGGAGGATAAAAATTGCATCAGGAGATTAACCTGAGGTAAAAATAGCAGGAGGTGGTCAGTCAGATTATCAGTTGCACGTCAATCTGATATTAGAGAGTGGAGAATGTAGAATCCACTTCGATAATAAGAGCTTGCAATTTCGTCCCAGTAGCTCAACGGTAGAGTATCGGCTGAACACTCTAAAGATCCAGGGTTTGACTCCTGATTGGGGTAGTAAGGTTCTTTATAACACTGCCTCTCGTTTATTTACCTCCTTGCTTTTATTTCTTTCATTTTTCTTTGCAGCAATGGCAACCTTTCTCGTTACCTACAGCCACGTGTGTTATTTTACCACAAATGCATAACTTGCTTGGTTTCGCTTCATGTTTGTCTTGGAAATGCCGGAGTAGCGTAGCTGGTAGTGTGTCTGGGAACACTCCAGGTGGTTTGTATTTCATCTCCCGGTCTGAAAGATTATTTTTTCAGCATATAAAATTAGGTTTCATGCTCTACAGGTGTCTCTGCTATTTATGGAATTTGTATATATTATGTATATGTATTTTAAAAATACATTATTATCGCCTGGCCGTCCTTGCGTAATCTAACTTAGACTTACAAATGTATGTATGCTTATTTTCTCTCTTTCAGTTTGTTTCTGTAAAGGCGTCCTCGGCATAGTTTACCATACGATACTGTTCCTGGTGTCAACAATTCTTGCATGCGGAGCTCTTGCTGTGAGTTTCTAGACGAAAAGTTTTAAAATAAAAACTATGAACTGAATTATATACACACTTAACGTGCTCTTATCTCAATAGATTTATCTATAAAACTTTTATTTTTATTTATATTATATATAAAGAAATAATTTCAGTAGAATATATTTCAAATTCTCTCGCTAAACGAATATTTTCATCCGCTGCATTTTTGCCCTATTACAACAATGTATTCTATGCGAAATTACACCCTACACTATAAAGCGCCGTATTTTTGTATACTTGTATATCTGTATATTTGTGCATTGTATCTTGAAAATGGACCTAAGGATTTTGATGAAATGAGATTAATCTAGTGTTATTGGGGTAAAAAGGCGATTTAGCTAGGTCTTGACTTTAGGAAAAGTCCTTTACAGATCCTAGCCACCTAGCTATTTATACCCCTCTTTAGCGGTAAATGAGTAATCAATAATATTTAAGAGTTTAGTCACAGTTGTAAGATAGTCCAAAAAAGAGTCTAATATACAGCTTCACCTCTGGTAAATTGCTAATTTTATTAAAAGCCAATATGAGAGAAAAAAAAATAGGAAAATGCTTTTTGGAATTAGAACATTCAACCACAACTGTGTGTTTTTTCACACGTGTATATTAATATAAACAATTTAAACTTATACCTAAATGGAAAACTTAGGATTATTGTATTTGGTATGCTTATGAATGTCCAATTTGTTAATTTAGTCACTCTGTCTCCAGGAAGGTTATATTCTATTATGAAAGGGGGAATAGGCTTTAAAGGTGGTACACACTCATTTTTAAAAATGGGTACATACCAATTTTCAAAAGTACTATATACATTAAATTTTAAAATGGGATGCTTATACCATCTAGTCAAATTTATTTTGTAATAATACATATTTCAAGGTTGATAGTATTTTTCTAAATTTTGAATGCAATCAATTTTTAGTACACCTCTGGAAAAAATCTTGCATACGCCCATATTTATAAGAGAATTTGGTCATTTTTGAAAAGATAGTTAAAAAAAGTCCAATGTTCAGCTTCGCCTCATCTATGTAGGATCCATGTGGATCGAGATCAATATTTAAGAGATTATTAGATATATGCTGAAGAGCAGTTGTGATGCATCACAATCTGCTTAGAGAATCAGTTGCTAGCAAATGGGAAATTTACATTTTGACATTTGAAAAGAAAACTCGTATCGGGACTCTTGATAAAGCCGAAGTGTCTATAATGCTTATATTTTGAATTAAAGTGACATCTTGAAAACGGGCCTACAAATGCCCCGTGGACGCCCTAGGAAACGTCGAAATTTCTACTTTAATAAAGGGAATTGCTGAAATAAGTCCGATCGGATTCCCCTCTCGAAGGCCTTATTGCGATACCTTTCTTTGGTGAGAGAAGCGAATAGGTTTTTGAAAAATACAGTATGTTATGAAATAAATAATGCAGCTGTGAAAAACAATTTTGAGCCAACCCATTTCCATTTCAGGACATTCCCCCGCTCATGGTTCCATGGCTCGGATGGTCGCCTTTCGTCATCACTGGAATCCTGGTAATGATGATCATGGTCATCATAAGCACGGTAATATTTTCACTGTCTAAAGCTACGAAAGTTTATCTTCCGCGAAAATACTCCACATTTCGACGGAAATGTGTTTGATGACCTTCTAAACACTTTTTGACAAATATAGGAGGCATGTTAGTCCTTAAGTGTATGTTTGTATATATGTGCTTATGTCTACATACTCTTTTTGCAGGAACTTATTTCTATGAGTTTTTAAAGAGTTTTCAAGGAGGGTTCGAGCCTTTTTTTTCAGGAGTTTTTCTGAACACTAAAAGCAAAAATAAAACTAAGATTCTGCAGAAGTTTTTCTTAGCGCCAGATTCCTTGTTTTACATCAGTTACAATCTTCCAGCTATGTAAAAATAATTCACATGCACACCAAAAATAAATAAAATAAATAAATAAAGTAAAAATATAAAATGTTTACCAATTCCCATTCCATAATTTGTTAAATACCAATGATGTATAAACACGTTGCGGTGTTTTAAAGCATTAAAACTCGCAAAAATTAAATTATTTTGTATATTGGGAAACATTAAACAATTTTTTCATTCCAAGTACGTATAGGGGTGCTGCGGTTTCTTTTATTGGATTGGGCATGCTCACTCTTTACTATAGCTAAACCTAAAGTGTACACTCATGGATTTTTCCTTATAAAGTTATTGGGGTGTTTAAGAATATTTCTAGGACCACTATATAAACTTGACAGCATTGTGTTTTGGCAATTCTTACTACCACCTGGGTCAAAGATTATACTTCTCATCGACAGAAAAAATGTAATGTATCCATTCATCCATCCATGACATATGTTTTACTGCCCAAATTAATTTAGTATTCTGATTCTTAATGCATTTTGGTTTGAGGTATTTACATCTAAAATGTTTAAATGACTGAAAACTGTTATGCACTGTATAATTTGAACTGGACAAACCACATTCACGTGTGTTATTCGATATGATTTTTGTTTAGATTAGTTCCTCTATTTTCTACCATCTTATCTAGAAGTGTATTTTCATTGTACAGAATTGTTTTTATGACCACTAAAATGTTCATCTTTTCACATATTATAGATTCTACATGCTAATTTATGTAGTTTGTGCATTTCTTTAACATTTAATGTTTTTGGTCGTACGTGTCTAGTTAATAGATCATATCATACATCACATAGGGTGTATATAAGAAAATTAGTTCAAATTTAAAATCGTATAAAGTAATTGAAATGAAATAGTAGAATATTTTTCCTTTGTACAGGTGGTACTCATATATACTCTGAAAAATATATCAGAAATATCGTCTGCTGTTTTTAATACGTCAGACAATAACTACAGTACAGACAACTTTTTTATCAGTCGAAGAACATAGCGTTTTCCTAGTGTGAAAGAATTTTTATTTTAGAGCAAGCAATATTTCTCTAGCTATTCTTATATGGAGAGTGTCATTGAAGAGTTTCATAAGAATTCATTGAAGAGTTTCAGTTTCAAAAACGTTTTACTAACCTCGTATTTATTGAATAGTTGAGGGTTTTAGAGCATGGGTTTTTCTTCCGAATCTCTTTAATGTCACTCACAAGAATGGCCAGAGAAATATTTCTCCTAAAATAAAGAAATCTTTCACTCTCGGAAAACACCCTGTTCTTCGATGAATAAAAAAGAGTTCTAATGATCATCTGACGTATTAAAAGCAGCAGACGATGTTTCTGATATATTTTGAGGGTATGTTAGTGTCAACTAATTGTGAAAAAATATTATTATATTTCAATTTCTTGGTACATTATATCATTTTAAAACTACATGTGGGTCATTTTTGCATTACTCTGTGAAATGCACGTGCCTAGTTTAATGATCAGATATTTTCATCTGTTTTTATGGCCATCATAGTGTCCTTTAAATATTCAAATGCATCACGTGGTGATTAATATTTAACACATTAATTTCACTATTTCAGTTAAATATTAGCTATCTTTATTAGACAGGTTTTTTTTATACAATTATTATTTACAAATTTTATTTTACACTTCCTTTCTATATGTGAGTCGGAAAAATTTTCATGCATGTATATTCAACATAGCTTGTGAAATGTTAGAGGAATTTTAATAGTTTTATTGAAATTTCTGGACATTTTCTCATTTACCTATCATTTTTGATTGCAGCATAGAATAAAATAATTTTTGTTTCGTTTCTAGCCGGATTTAGCCCTTCCCATCATTTCTTTCTGCATGATGCTGTTTCTATTCATAGTGAGTACTATAGATTTGACGTTTATAATTTAACCATAATATAATGAAGTGTCATATTTACATTTCATTATTTAATAAGGCTATATTTATGTCAACATGATGAAATTTTTAGTTTTATATAGTTGATTTGTAATTTAACATGGAAAAAAAATTATACTCTAAGTTTTTAAAAGTATACTTATGACAAAACATTTTATTATTATTTTTTTTCTCTTTTGCGTACTCAAGTAAACCTACTATTATTGCCATAGTATAATTTATTATAATTTATAAATTATTTTGTTAAAATATTGTGATAAACAATGATTGATCTCCCCTATGTTCTTAAATAGATGGTCATCTTACCAATTAATCAATGAATTTGCTTTCCTTAGACATACAATGTCGACCTTTGTGTAGTAATACTTCAACATTTAAAATTATAATGGCATGTATAGATCTTTAACTGATGAAGATAGCACTTAATTGCCGCTTGCACTAGTCAGTTTAACATCAGTTTAACCTGCAAAGAAGATAATTGTATAGATACCTCACATGGACTTGAGAGCAACAATAAAATGAAAAATCTTCGACTAATACAATAATAACAAGAAAGATCAATCATAAAGCATCGATTATGAAACACTTTCCAACTGAAATGCAATTTTATTTAAACATCTTTAAAATGAAATGCATTCAGCGGTGATATTTTTTTAATTATCACAGAACTACAATAATTTATTTTACTTGAAAACTTAAAACTTCATCAAAATATAAATCGCCTGCTTCTCTATGTAAAATCAATGAATATTTCATTCACATCACTTATATTCCAGACTCCAGAGCTAAATAATTTTGCGTGAAAAAAATTCAGCAATTCTTGTACAACTTACCATACAATCG
The DNA here is from genome assembly GCA_951213105.1 of Amaurobius ferox. Taxonomy (NCBI): domain Eukaryota; kingdom Metazoa; phylum Arthropoda; class Arachnida; order Araneae; family Amaurobiidae; genus Amaurobius; species Amaurobius ferox. Next base: position 165,782,668 of record OX578137.1, read on the forward strand.
CTTGATTTGTTCACATTCTGTATAAGTAAAAATTAGGCTTCGTTGTATATATAATAAAAGTTTAGTGATCATTTAAAAAAAATATTGTAATTGCGTAGGCAAGGAATTTAGATGCACAGATAATATGCAAAAATAAAGCGATTTTTAACGATGCAGCAAATATAAATTTAAAAGATCTTTAAATATCACGATCTTTACGCACGAAAAAAAATGGATGCCATATTTTATTTTGCAATGAGTCACGTGATCTTGTCATATATCATATTATTTCAATTTTTATTTAAAAAACTATCTAACATATTTTGCTGAATTTTTTTTTTTACATTTTGTGTGATAATTTGAGTATTTCCTAAAATTTTCGAAGTAATTTGTGAATTTTAACTTCGCTTAAAAAGTGTTTCAAGAATTATAACTCTTAGGGTTCAATGTATTTCAATTTTTCAACCCGGGTTCAATCTGAAACTAGTTGGGTGATATTATCCATTTTCATTCCCATATGTACAACAGACCGTCTCAATAACATACCAAAATTTCATTTTGATAGTCATTTTTACGACAGTTATCGTGCGAAGGGACAGACAGACAGAATGAACAAAGGCATAAATACTTTTCAACTATGTAGGAAAGTGTTAAAAATGTCTCCAATCCTTTGTCTTCTCTACCCCTAACCTAAACCTATTTAATTATCCTTACACGGTATGGACTAAAATATCTACTCTATTAATTTCCGCCCAACTATGTTTGTAATTGCATTTGAAAATTTTGTTTTAAAGTATGTTTGTATGTTCCACTATTTACAAAACTTGAGAAGAACTCAGTTTTATTTTTGTTGTTGTTTGTTTGTTTCTCCCAATGAACTAACTATTCAAGAATTTGCTCGAAACTTTCGATAATTTGAAACATTTAGTTGATTTTTAAATATTTGCAAGAAGCCTCTAATGGGGGGGGGGGGGGGGGGGGACTCTACAAATTCTATCTTCTCCGTTAGTTTTTACATTGAAATATCGTTTTTTTTTAATGGAAACTAAATATGTGGGAATTTACAGAAAATTAAAAGAAAAAAATGATTTTTGTAGTATACATTTTCGTAAAAAAAAACATATAATAATAATAATAATAATAAAATAAACGCGTAAAATTTGAATGCATAATTTGGACTCAGTAGGCTCTTTCTTCCGCCATCAAATTGAATTTCAAAAGGGTACCGTAACCAAAAGTTTTAAAAAACACAGCGTTAAATAAAGGGATTTTATAACTTCATAAATTTTAAAAGATAAGGTTTAAATTTTTAAAGAGTACAATTATTTCAGTATTATATGTTTCTTCTAAAATTGCTTGAATTGGATAAAAATTGCCATACTATCGATTATAACACCTTTTCATTTTTTTTCTGCGTTTGAATCTATTTCAGCCCCTGTTGATCTGATTAACATAGTTTTTATTGGTATACTCAGTTGCTTTTTTCTCACCAATGACCATGTTCACGCATTAACCACTCATGATTTTAGATCGCTAATACATCCGCGCTTGTGGTTTCGATTTTGACGTGTGGTTTTCTTTTGGCAAAGATTTTTCAAACTCGTATATTGTAGTACGGATATATCTTCTAATACAGGGGAATATCTTCTAATACACGGGTATATTTTCTAATACAGAGGTATATCTTCTAATACACAGGTATATCTTCTAATTTGCGACAATATAGGTATTAGCATGCGTATATCTTCCAATACAATGTTATCGATTTCATTTTGGCATATATTGATTCAATTTCATATTTTTTGTAAATTTGTAAACGGGACGAGGATGTTTTATTCTTCAGATCTGCCCGTGAAGATAATTTTGTATAGCGAGAACAGATAGATATTCTTAAACTTCTTTTCAGGAGCATTCATTTAAATATTTTGATAGAAAATTTTGAATAACAATGTCATTTGGAATACTGTAGAAATTTACACATGATTGTGAATTTCAAGTTTCTTTATATTGTATATTCCGTATGAAAAACGTGCTATTAACAAATATATTTCATGTCTGTATTGGATATATTACAAGTTTCTTCAAAACACTCAAGTTGGTGTTTGGTAAAAAATTATGAAGTTGTAAGGGTTTACGAGCCAAATAAGATTGACAACCAATGGAATATACAATATCAAGTTTACTATTGTAAATCATTCATCAAGGAAGATGGGCTGACATGTCGCACCTCTGTTCTTTCAGATCTACGGAACATTAGTAGTTTCTGCCTATTACCGAGAAATGATGTCTTCTACGGTACAAATAAGTAAGAGTTTTGATTACTTCATTTTGTATTTTACTGATTATTGTGCAACCCTACAATGCAGTAGCGTAGACAGGTTTATAATCCCATCCCTGTCGGTGCTAAAATGGCAATAATTCTCCATAGAATCCATACTGAAAGAAGAAATCCTGCACTGTAACCCTCCCCCATCGTTTCCGAGATTCTGGCTGTGCCTATGCTACAATGTATGAAATTTTATACCTTAAGCTCCACTTTTTCGTTAACAGCGTTGCACTCAATAATAGTCCAGAAAATAATCAAATTTTCTTTATTAATATATATTTTTAATTTTAATAAAATGTATATACACTCTATAAGAAAAAAATCGACGCACCAAGAATGAGTTGTCTGATTGTGATAAAAATTGGTGAATGTGAAGAATATACATAGAAAAAGAAACGATTAAAATATCAGAACAATTTAATGATTTAGAGTTTGGCCGTATACAAAGGGAGGAAGTCAATAAGGCGTTGGTCCCCCTCTGGTCTGGATGCAAGATGTCACCCGGCGTGGCATAGACTGATAAAGTTCACGGATGGTCTCCTGCGGAATGTCTTGCCAAATTGTCTCCAACTGTCGGGCTAAATCGTCAACATTCCGGGATGGTTGCAATCACCTTCCCATAACTTCTCAAATGCGCTCTATGGGAGAGATCAGGAAACCTAACTGGCCAAGGAAGTGTTGGGCAAGCTTGAAGACAATTCATAGCAACACGTGCCGTGTGAAGCCGGGCATTATCTTGTTGAAAAGTAAGTCCGGGGTGTCGCAAAAGGAACGGTAACACAACCGGTCGTATAATGTTGTCTACGTATCTTTGTAATGCCAGAAATGACTACCAAAGACTTAAGATATCAGCAGTCAAAATGCAACAGAAATTTTGATCACAGATTCAGAATCGCTCCTTATATACACCTGCTGAATGCGCAGTTCCGATGCGCTGGAGATCCCACTATTTATTCATTGGACACCAAATTTTATTCATTTGCATGTTCGCTCAAAATGTCTTTGCATACGAAATTTCATTACAATCGGACAACTCCTTCTTGGTATGTCGATCTTTTTTGTTATAGAGTATATATATATTATTAAATAAAATTAATAATACTTTTAATTTTAATTCAGAAGGTAATCTTTTGGGGAAAAGATTCGAAGTTCCAGTTACTTGATATCGAAACGAGCACTCTACTGACTGACGCTGGGTTCTTAGCAAGTGCGTCGACCGCTGACGCTAATCAGCAGGGAGACCCGCGCGAGAATGCTTTCGCAGCTTGAAAACATCCAACTGTTTCCTGCGCGCGCTCTCTTCCTACTTGTTGCTTGGATTTTCACCACACGTTCGGTCAGAGCGCAAAAATAATTATTACCCGCCATGAAAGAGATCTCCGACACTGGTCATGTCGATTAAAAATACAGATAGGCAATCAATAAGATATTAGAAATGAGGACGGCGGACATGATATAAAACAATAACAGAGTTTATTTACACAAAAATTAACAATGAAATATTCCTACTAACATCCTAGTATAGACATGGTTAATCTCAGACATCATCCCGGTGCGAAATATTGATCCCGTTATAATTAACAACTTTCAAAAGTGACTTCCAGAAATTATCCGTTTTAAAAGTATAAGTCTCTCCGTGGTTAGACTGCATTAAAATTGGAATCAACTCGTATCTAAACATATGAGATATTAAAAATACACTAATGCTAATTTACATAAAAGAAACAATTAATCTGAATATGAAACTACTACTCAAATGTTGTCGAGATAGAGAGAGAGCATTTCGTGCCAACAATAAAGTATGTAAAAGTACATGCATGGCATTCCTCAGCATCTCGCCGGTCAGATCCTCAGTGTGTCGGATGGCGTCGGGAGCCCATCACGGGGTTCGTAGATTCAAGACCTTTCGTCTCGGACTCAGAAAATCAAGTGTCACAAAAACTCCTTTCAAGAACTCACTCGCTCTCGCACATCTGAAAATTAACACCTCCTACAAGGGCTACGCCCCTGGTTTCCATTGGTCTGAAACCGAAGCCCTTGCATTTTCTCATAGGTCGGCCTAGAGTTACATATCAGCTATTGGTTGCTGTATGAGAGGGTTGGTTAGCACCCCAGAATTAATGTTTGATATCTGGGCCAAAATTCCCATGAACCCGGGCGCACGTGCGGCCGGAAACGGTCAAGGGTCAGCTTTCTCCAAAAGCGCCTTGCTGTGAGCCCCTCTGAAACTGATACTTCTCTGTCCATCAAGTCGAAGGAGCGTTGATTTCACCCTTTTGCAGGTGTTCTCCTAGGGAATCATATATAAATTGTGGAAGTAACACAGGGACCATCTTTATCGATTGCAATTCCTCCACAACTCACAATGTTACATATTTGCCATGGAACACTATTATGTAGACGATCTTACGTTTATCGCCTCAGCACTCGTCGTCTTTGGTAAAAACAAGGCGTTATATCCTCTGGTTGAGTAGGGCAAAATCATATCCACATCACCCTAATTTGATATAACTTTTTTCTCTCTCTCTCACAATCCGCCCCCTTCATTTAACAACGCCGCTATAACACCGTACAGCTAACAATACAGTATAGAATTAACAACACCGCTTGAGCACCATCCTAGCACGATGTTCGTTTCGGAGAAACAAACTTCGAATTCTTAATCTCGAGGCAATCGCTAGGCCAATTGGTCTATTCGGGATCGGTAGGGAATCTATAAGACCGTTTAATAAAATTATGCAATAATATGAAATGCTTCGATTAATCAAGCTATACAAATGGCTAAATAGACTTATCCCTCTGAGTAGTTAAAAAAAAAAATCTCTCCTAATTTAATAATTAGTAGTAATTTCGGGCCCTTCTAACAAGTGATTGATTGCATGTTCCTTATAAGATTATTATTATTTTTTTTATGTATTCCAGAGTATTTTCATAAATAAGTTTTAAACCTATATATAATAAAAATGATGAATAAAAAAATTTCCTCCTCCTCAATATGCAATATGTACCGCTGTAGACCAGCGTTCCCTGATTTGGAGTATGTAGAAAACCCAGACCACACGACCAACCCATAGGCTAATGGTAGCTTTCTGTGTGGCCGAGATTTGGAGTATGTGAAGATATCATTGAAAACAGACATCCATTTACCGTCGATTGGGGGTATTTTCATCCATTTACCGTGGATTGGGAGTATTTTCAGTATTAGCGAATGTGATCAAAAGGATGCTTTATTTTAAAACCAGACGTTATTCTCTTTTTGTTGATAGATGCCTATTTCTGTCATAAATTTTAATTTATAGTTGTCCTGTTAGCAAAATGTTGTTGAATCTGGAAAAGCATGGATCACCGCGCTTCCTTTTAAGTCAGCTTGCTTTATCGGCAGTTGTTACGTATGCCATACCGTTAAAAATAAAAATAATACTCATAAATACATTCTAGAACCCAGCCACTTGAAAAGCTGTATTACACGTAGCAACTTCCCCATGCGGCCTTCCTTTCGTGAGTTCGACGTATTATACAGGCTGCTTCTGTGGGGAAGTCCAAGTCAGAAAGCACATGAAGAAGTTGTGACGTGTAATGCTGCCTTAATTCTTACAATTCTTAATCAAACTCCATAAAATTTTAGAAGTTTTTAAAACTCGCTAAGTTGACGATATATCGCTAATTTTTTCAACCATAGTCAAAACGTGTTCAGGAGGTCCTAAAACATATATTGACATCAAAATTTCGAAATCGAAAAATCTTTATTGTTATTCCAAATGATCTTTATGGTTATTCCAAATGATCATAATTGTAGCATTTTAAAGAGATTGAAAAAAATAATTTTATTGATATCAAATTTGATAATGTACCCCCCCCCCCCAGAGTCACTTAACCCCCCGCAGAGGGAGATAATAACGTCACGACTATAGAAATTATATCGCAGCTAGTTTTCACTCTAATGATTTAAACTATTAAGTTTCGTGATCACTGAGCTATAAATAACTCCTTTCATGCACTCTTATATCAAATTTTGTCCTATGCCGCCATGTTAAGAGAATATAAAATTTCGAAGTTTTCACTCGAATTTTAAAAATTTCTATCTAGTTCTAGATTTTTCGACAACAAAGCTGAATATAAAGTTTCGTGAAAATCCATAAATATTTATGGCAGCTATCGTGTACACGAGACAGACAGATGGACGGCCACCACTACAAACATAGTCAAAACGTGTTCAGGAGGTCCTAAAACATACATTGATGTTAAAATCTCGAAATTGAAAATGTTCGTGAAAACAACATTTTTCTCTATACTACATATATTCCAGTGGTCTTCAACCTTTGTTGAACCGCAGGCCACATTTGAGTCAGTCAGAGGCTCGAGTTAGACAGAGCCACACACAGAAACACACGCTCGTATACAAACAAATACTCAAGTACACATACACACGTAAGTACGCATGAATATACACACATGTACGCAAGAAGATATACGTACAGAGCACGTGCAAATATACACAAATGTACACAAGCATACATATGCACGTATGCACTCATGAATATACACACATGCACGCAATCACACGCGTGTATATTTGTGGATGCACGCAATCACACGCGTGCATCCACAAATATATACGTACATATAACATATATTACTTTCCCTGCAATACATGGTAATGTATAGGGAAAGTATTGGAATCATACCGAGTTTTCGACGGATCTACACGTTCCGAGATCTCTAGAATACGAAAAAACTATTTTTGGCGTGACGTCTGTATGTGTGTCTGTTTGCCTGTCTGTTTGTCTGTCTGTCTTTCTGTCTGTGCAATGTATGTATCCACTCTAACTAAAAAACTAATAGACCGAATTTCATAAAATTTGGTATGTAAGTCACTTGGGTGAGACCCTGGTGCTGATTAGTTTATGGTAGGATTCGTAATAACAGAACACCTCCTTTTTTTGCGAAATGGCAAGTAAAAATTTCATGTATCCACTCTAGGTAAAATACTAATTGACCAAATTTCACAAAATTTGGTAGATAAGTTACTTGGAGGATGCTCTGGTGCTGATTAGATTTTGGTACGATTTGGAAAGGAACAACCTGCCTTTTTTTACGAAATGGCCAACAAAAAATTCCATGTATCTACTCTAGCTAAAATACTAATTGACCAAAGTTCACAAAATTTGGTAGATAAGTTACTTGTGGGACACTCCGGTGCTGATTAGATTTTGGTGCAATTTGGAAAAGAACAACCTGCCTTTTTTTACAAAATGGCCCGCAAAAATCGCCAAAATCTAAAAAAAAAAAAAGACTACGTATGCTGAAATGTATCAATTAAATTTTTATTTTATACGCAATTTTTGACGAGGAAAAGTATATAACACACTTCATTATACTTCAGGAATAACCGTTCTCAAGATATTTGAGATTTCTTGCATTTTTGTTACGGCGCTATCGGAAAAATGTCCAATTACCAAATAAAAACAAAAATGGAATTAAAAAAGCAAATTTAGTGTTATTTGGTGCAAAGAAACTCAATCTAATGAATTATTAAATAAATAAATAAATATGAATTTGAGTCTGCAGGGAAAGTCATGCGCTGCCCACATCAGATTTTTTTATTATATATATATATATATATATATATATATATATATATATATTTATCATATAACATATATATTTAATTTTATTCAAATCTTGAATTAATTTTAGTGAGTGTAAATTATACTGTTCACAATGCTTGATCCTGGATGGAAAAAACTGTCACTTTTTCTTTTGATTACTTAATAAGCAGGGGAGACGTTTAAACGTGTTAGGTACCTTACATTTCATATTACCTGGAATTCTGAAAATTCGCCAGTAATATTTTAACTAACTCTTCGAAAGACGTATTAAAGGGGAAAAAAAAAAGAGAGAGAGAAAATTTCAACCATTAGAAAGGTTAGAATCACCTAGGGATTGTGACTAATCTGAAGCAAACTCTCAATATAGTGAGGAAATCTGGAATTTTATGGGCACTTTGAATATTCTATGGACCTCGACAGAAAAGTTCATATTTTAAAACGCACTTTTTTTTTAAAATTAGGATAATAATAATGATGATGATGATGATGATAATAATAATAATAATAATAATAATAATAATAAAGACTTTGGGCCTAAAATGGGCGTTTGCATATGTAAAGAACTGAAAACCGCAGTCGTCATATCACCACCATTCGACGGTCTTTGCAACCATCCCAAATTACAAAGCTGAAATATTTACTATACAAAATTTTAGGATTTCTTTCTATGTAAGGTAGAACGAATTTTGTCATCCTTCTTTTTATGAAACAGAACTTGAGATAGTAAAGTGGACGAAAGAGTAATTATTCCCCCCAAAAATGTGCATTATAAAATGCAAAGAACATCGAAAGAGTGCCTTCTACAGTTTTAAATATTCTTTCAAGAGAAATGCTTAAAATCGATGTTAACTCTTCCACAATGACTGAATGCTTTCAACCTTAGCTACCCCAATATGTATCTCTTTCTGATGAAGGGGCGATAATCCTATTCGAACAGTGGTGATGCGATGGATTTGAATGCAGTTCGTTACATTTTGCAACATCATTCTTTTTTAATGTAAGATCTTTTTAGACATATTTGTTATCAAAAAATTTGTTTAAGGATATGCAATCAAATGCCTACAATTACACCTCGTATCGAAGAGAACTTTACCAGAAAAATTTTAGTGCTCCAAAGTAAAAACCCAACGGCTCCATCCGAATGACAACGAAATTCGTAAGATATGGTGGTATAACTGTGTGGCTGAAGTTACCCGCTATCGTCTATTTTTGAACAAAATTAATGTTTTTCGTCTTGCATTCGAGCCCTCTGCTAACAAACTATAAGACCTATATTACTGAATGACTAAGGAGGGCCATAAATGTACAGTTTGGCCTTCCGATCGGCCTGAACATTTTAAATTTGAAGGGCCGAACTGATGTGAGTGGAACGGAATAGCATTATGAAGTAAAAATGGCCAATTCGGAAGTACTTGAGTGAATAAAGGTTGAAACCGCTTCTGCAAGCTGTAGCCAACTGAGACTTGCGATAAATCTTACGGCACCGCTTACACAAAGTTGTTGTAGTCGCTTACCTTTGACAAGATTTAACTGCATTCCGCATGAGGTAGAGAGATATAGTTAAGCATTGTCTTTGTTAGCATTCTATCGTTAAGCATTGGCTTCGTCGCAGGTGAGTAAAAAGGAAACGGCTACTATTGGGCATAACAGCGCCATTTTGAGAGCGTTTGCTTATGGTAATGAACTGGGTAGTGTGTAAAATTTTGAAAAGAATGTAAGAAATGCACACAAAAAATAGAAATAGAAGAGGTTTACTAGATTAATTGTATAGGATCAGAAATATAAAAAAAGTCTGTGAATCGTTTAGCCAACTTTAATGTTCAGCGTCACACAGATAGATAATTATGCAAAATACTAATAAGAGATTAATATAGTGCTGCCAATTACGGGGGAAAATAATAACTAATATATATGAAAAATTTCATTAAACAGTTTTCTTAAATGAACTGATAATATTTCGTCAGTAACATCATAAACAGCTGATGAAATATATCAACCGGTTTTAAAGGCAGTAAAGAGTCTTCTTCGCCAAGATAAATGGTACAAAGTATAGCAAAGGTATGAAAATGTGTGTATTAGATTTTCCTAATTTTTGTTGTAGAGGCTGATGTCTCATTTAATTTGGCGAAAAGGCATATTTTGCCTTTCAAACTATAGTTGATATACTCTTTATGCTGTTACATTTGAGTTTGGAACAAATGCAGTACACTATTTGTTCGCGATAAAAATAATATGCATCACTTGGTTGATTCATATATAAATAAATCCCTTTGTATTTTGTAGAGAAATTATTTGTTTTCTTGAAAAAAAAATTATCTCCGCAGGAGTTTTCAATCTTCGCACTGGAGAACTGCCGAAGATAGTGAAGGTGCCGCAAAAATTCTACTCTCGTTACAACAGAAACATGGATTCTGCTGAGATCCAAGGTATTATGTTTTTCTCTTTCTACGTCCTCTACAATACATATACAAATTAGCAGAGTTGAAGCAAGGGTAGTGCGAGCTGTAGATTATTGGTGCCCAAACCCCATTTACTGTTGCGAGGGTTTATTAAAGGGACCCCGACATTTTTTTAATGATGACAGAGAGGATACGTAAAATGGTGTTTATTTTTGTTTCAATATATAGATTTAATCTGAAATTTCACATTAGGATTGTCAAATATATTGCGCAATCTTTTTCATTAATAGTGTTCTCTTATTTCGAAAATATCCTACATACTATTTTTAGATAGATAAAACATGTTGCCATTCTTATTCGATAAATGTAACTGTGGCACCGGATGCTTTGGTCCCGGTCGACCACGAGCTTACTATACTGGTACAATAAGGTTAGACCAAAAGCTAGCTTCAGGTGTGAATTTTTAATTAGGGTACCGCTGCTTAGCACGGTTGATCGATGGAATGCGCGAAGTCGGCTGTCACACACTCTTTTTAAAAATGTGTAGTTCATTATAATTTTTAACTCCTTATTTTATTCACATGATGGTATGGTGTCTTCTAAATAAAATGGGGTCTTCAATGGGGTTACGACAATAAAAAGATTGCGCACCAGTGCTGTAAAAGACCACAGAGCAGCTTGATAAGTATTCTACGGCGAAACTACCATATCGTGAAACCCTGGAATGCGAAATCGGGGGGGGGGGGGGGTGAAAGGCTCTAAAGAGACAACCGAAAATTGTGGAGTATATGTTTGAGAAGGTAGACTTGTCGGGAAAAGCATCTCGATAAGAATGACGGGAGCATGATTTGAAGTGCGGCCACTGTGGCGAATGAAATACCGCTGTACTAATTATTTCAAACTATTTAACCTTTTGCTTGCGGGTGGAACAGCGTCTATCCCAAACGAAGAACCTCACAAAAAGACATGTATTTGACATACCCTATCCCAAACAGTTCGATCCCCCTTTTCAGACATTGACGCCAATGCCAGCAAAGGAGGATCGAACTGTTTGGGATAGGGTATGTCAAATACCTGTCTTTTTGAGGGGTTCTTCGTTTGGGATAGACGCTGTCCCACCCTTAAGCAAAAGGTTAAGAAATTATTTATTTGACCGCATCTTTTAGACTGTTATTTCTTATTTTTTCAGACACATCAACTCCTTCTACTTCTTCCGCACGTCCTCTGCAAGCCGACTCCGGCAGCCAGAGATCGGACAGGTCGGACTCCAGACAGAAACTGATCAACGCCTACACGCGATTCGTAATAGCGACGCAGTGGCCATCGAAAGCGTCTCAGACTCCACAGCGAGGCCCAGCGGATTCTGGTACGATATAATTGAGAAACCCGTGAGATGCATACATACTTTCTTACAAGACAGTGTGCCATGTTTCTTCAATGCGCATGCGGAAACCTGTATCAATGTTCCTGACCGGTTTCAATGCAATGGCAAATAATGACCCCTACCAACTTTGTATTTAGGGCATATAAAGATGTTTGTTAATGAAAAACTCTATTTTGGAAGAGAGCTTGTTTACTCCATTTTTCTTATGCTTCTTGAAATAAGTGTAATCAAACCAGTGTACTCGTGCATTTCATATACATTTCACCAAATCTCTAAATATTTTTAATTCACCTTCCTTCATCGAAACTTCTTTTCTGCACCTATTCTTTACTTAGTTCATAACCCGGTTATTGTTGGGTGTTCCAAAAGTCGAGACCACGCTCTCATTACAGATAACTCCCGTTAAGTTCAGCCTTTAAGAATTTTGAAGTGGGCTACGTGCGGTATAGGGTTGAATTTTTTACTTTTTCGAAACATTGTGGTACATAGCAGTTTTCTTGCTGCTATTAGAGGTATCGTCTATTATATCTTCTTAAATAATAAAAGACAATGTCTGTCTGTGTGTCTATGTGTGTGTTTGTCTTATACACTATAGGTTCAGCGACCGTGCGTCGGAGAGCTATGAAATTTGGCAATCGGAGACCCGGGAAGGTGGGAAGGTGACACGTCAAAACCGATTTTTAAAATTTTAATTATTTTTTTTTGTTATTTAATGTTTTATGCGATTTCGAACGTTTTTTCACTTTTTTCCCTTTTTTCTCTGCCATCCAGACGTCGTAGAAAAAAAACAAATCAGACGACCGGAAAGAGCAGGCAATTGCGAGTAAAAATATATCAATTTCAAATCTCAATTTCAATTTCTAATATTTCTTAAAGATTTTAAAACAAAAGTCACTTTTGGCTAAAAAAAACCCGAGCTTTGGTTTTTAAATTCTCGCATAGTAAAAAGTACTCATAATTTCGACTAATAATTTACATTTTTAGAAAGCTCAAACATCAGGGATTCTTACCAACCCAATATGATCAAGAAATAATTAAAATTGGCCGCAGGATCGGAATTTTAAAGAAGTCATGATTTTAAATTTCTCGGCGGACTAAAGAAGTTCCCATTTCCGAGCGCCCGTTTCCCCCAAACGCCCGTTTCAATGGCGACGGTTTGTGCCTAGGTGGAGGAGACGTCACGGTTCTGAATAGAGCTCCTCTACTACAGGCTGACTTATCAAGCATATTGAAGCCCATAGGGTTCCATACTACAGTGATAGAAATTATAAAATAAGTGTTTAAAATAAGTATTTTACATAAAAAAAGAAGTTTCAATTAGAATATTGTAGAACTTAGTTCGCACAAGTATGCTCCACTACTGGGTATCTAATTATTTATTAGCCATTGTTTTCTTCTTTCTTCGTTTCTGGGAAAGCGAAATAGACCAACACTCTTTGTAGAATGATTAGAGCAGTTCGGTGCAAAACAACCACCCATAATTATTTCAATTATACTTCTTAAAGTGAAAATACGAATAGAGCTAATGCTAATGGATTGCGCTTCCAGCTATGGTGGGCTTCAATATGCTTGATGAGTCAGCTCGTATATAGAGGAGCCTTAGTTCTGAATATGCATAGCGCTGGATGGGACAATCAAAACCGAATTAGTCCTTGCTTTCCGTTTCCATGGAGATCGCGCTTCCGGTTTTAAAAGAATTAAGAGCTTAGCATATATATTGTAGAAATTATTATATTTATATTTTAAATGATGGAACGATATGGATTTTTTAAATGGATATTTTAATTCATGGATATTTTAAATGGATATTTTAATTTATGGATATTTTAAATGGATATTTCAATTTATGGATATTTTAAATGGATATTTTAATTTTATGGATGTTTTAAATGATGGAACGATGGAACGAGAATGATGGAATTAAGAACTTAGCATATGGTCATTATAAAATTTAAATTAGCGCGCGGGAAGTTAGAGCGCGGGAATTGCACTCGGTGGGCCCGAGTTCGATTCCCGCCACTGCCAAAACTGCCGCCTTGTTCAGGCGGAGTACGATTACGTTAAACATGTGGGTCCGTAAGTCCTTCAGAGAGGTTGGTGGTAGGGGAAGGAGGGTACTGTCCCTGCGGATGCCTCCCCCACTGGGTTCCGATCTAAATTGGCTGAAACTTCCTGACCGTCCAAATAGTTACCTTACACCTTTCTGGTAGGTCGCGCCAGCGAGTTTGCCACGGTCAGAATTTTCAAGGGTAGCGAACAGGCTGGTCGCCAAAGGCGAGTAGTACGTAATAATAAAAGATGTCTGTCTGCGTGTGTATCGGAACATCGAAGCTCCGATCAGCGGCGAGATTCGGAACAGGAGTATCTCAAGTCCCCGGACGATACGGCTCTGCGAATTTTTTTTTAACCTTGTCTCAGCGAAGGATCGAATACTCATCCTGAAGCTTGTTCCCACTCAGTGCCAATAGAGATAATTTTCTGTGGCTAAGCTACAATTTATTTTTAGGTAAATTGGGCTGTATTTATTGTAGAGCAAGAAATGCATGAAGGAACCTTTCATAGGGTGGCAAATGATGTGTACACTTTATTTCCGAAGGAACTATTAAGCATTTTTAGATTGTTTTGCACACTTATCTCATACAGTCATACTAATTTTCGGAAAATTCGAAAGTGGCATCTCCAGAACAAGAAGTGAAAATCCTTAGGGAACCTCCTACTTCTTCCGCAACTCAGTGCTACATACATATGAGTCATCCTCTACACTATCTATGGACAATCCTGATAAACAGACGTATAAAGGAAAATGTAAAATTTTCAATTGGTAGTGACATCTCTAAAACTGGAAATGGAAAAACCATAGTCAGCTAGAATTTCATGCTGAATCCAAATCACTCATCTTCTGAACTCCTATTGTCAATTTAAAAACAAGTAACCGAATATGGGAAAGAACTGGAAATTGAGAACCTTAGTGAATCTCCTTAGGAACTTTATATTGAATCTGTATATCAGTCATCAAATAAACTCTATTAAGAGATGATTCTGAAAAATAGTTATTTCAAGAAACTTGAAAATTTTTAAACCGGAAGTGAGAAAAGAACCGGAAAATCCTCAGAATTCCTCACCCATTCCTTCTGAAATTGGATGTTAAATTCATATCAGCCATAACCAAAGATTTAGCTATAGGTAATTCTAAGAAATAAATATTTCAAGGAAAACATTTTGAGCCAGAAGGAGAGAAAATCGCAAATTGACATCCTTAATAAACCCCTGATTTCCTCCAGAATTTGATGCTGAATCTATATCGATCGTCATCTAAGCTCTTTATAGCCAATCTTGAAAACTATATATTTGAAGAAAAAAGTAATTTTTTTTAAAATCGGAAATGACACCTTTAGAACCGGAAGAGGAAATCTTCAATGAGTCCTCTTACTGCCTCTGGTATTTGATGTTGAGTACATATCAGTCAATATTTAATATCTGTCTTGAGAAATAGATGTTTCATGGAAAATTGAGCCGGAAGTTGAAAAGGAACCAATATTGAAAATTCTTCGTAAACTGCCCTACCTCCTCCAGAATTTGATGTTAAATCTATATCAGTCAATACCTAAGATCTGTCTTTTGAAATAGATGCTTCATGGAAAATTGAGCCGAAAGTGGAAAAGGAACCAATAGCGTTAAATTCTTATTAAACGTCCCTGTTTCCTCCAGAATTTGATGTTGAATCAGTTCTTATCTAATCCCATCCGTAGCGAATTTTGAGAAATATATGTTTCAAGTAAAATGAAAATATTTTAACCCGAAATGAGAATTTTAGGTGAAATTTTTACCTTCTCCAGAATGTGACGCTAAATCCGTATCAGTCATCCTCTAAGCTCTATCTATAACAGATCCTCCGAAATGGATGTTTCAATGAAAATTTTTTTAGTAAAAACAAGGCAAAGATTTTGTTACCTATAAAATAGAGTTATTGCAAATGCACTGCAACAATTGCAATGTCATTCAACCCGAATTACCGTCATTTCAAACATTTGGCAGAAGCGAGGCGAAATAACGCTATGAAAAAAATCTCTGTTGTCAGAAAAACAAAAAAATTTGATGTGGGCAGCACATGACTTTTTCTGCATACTTATATTCACGTTCTCTTCATTTTAATTCAATTTAATTCACTTTTAATTCAATTTTCGTTCTCATTTGGCAACTGGACTTATTTTCAAAGGTGCGAAAAAAACTAAAATATCTCGAGAATGGCTAGTTCTAGTGTAATGGGGTTGGTTTTATTATTTTTATCTTTAAAAATTACGTATAAAACAAGCATTGAATTGATATATTTGAGAATACGTAGTTTTTTATTTTAGATTTTGACGATTTTTGCGGGCCATTTCGCAAAAAAAAGGCAGGTTGTTTTTTACCGAATCATACCAAAATCTAACCAGCACCAGGGTAACTCACAAGTAACTTATCTACCAAATTTTATAAAATGTGATCTATTAGTTTTCTATCTAGAGTGGATACAAGCAATTTTTGCGGTCCATTTCGCAAAAAAAGGTGGATTCTTTTATCCCGAATCAAACTAAAAACTAATCAGCACCACGGTCTCCTAAAAGTGACTTACCTACCAAATTTTATGACATTTGATCCATTAGTTTTTTAGTTAGAGCGTATACATACATTTCACAGACAGACAGATAGAGAGATACATACAGACGTCACGCTAAAAAAATAGTTTTTTTCCGTATTTTAGAGGTTCCAAAACGTGTATATTCACCGAAAACTCGATTTTCAATTTTCGGCATGATTTCAATACTTTCCCTATACATTACCAGTCAAAGAGTGTCGGCCCACATAGCCTACACGACAGAAAGACTTCAGTGACGTTAGGGAGCAGACCTCTTCAAATAGTGAAAGAGCTGCACTTGGATTTGGATACTCCCATAGACCTGAAAATTCCCATTTTTACCTTCTCATCTTTAGATACAGGGTTCCTAGAAAATTCAAAAACTTTGTAAGGGGAGGTCCATGAGAGTACACGTTTGGTCTATTTACAGTGAAGTGACCATGTTGGGTCGAATAAAAGATATTGCGTCATCCCTAGCGGTGAATTAAAAAATGTTAGGATAGCGAGTTCTGCAACAAAGCGAGATAGACGGGGAAATTCAATTACAAAGGTTTGGAGCATTATACAGGGTGTTTCATTCAGAGTGCTTTGGATTGCATGGGTGCGTTATACAGGGTGTTTTGGAGCATTATACAGAGTGTTTTAGGGTGTTCCCTGATTTTCCCTTATAACTTTCAATTTAATGGATGCAATTTAATGAAATTTCACATGGACATACATTGGTATATAGGAAGAGTGGTTACAGAAAGACACGAGTGGAGGCACTACTCCCTAGGCCAAAAGTGAAAAAAAAATACTTCTGGCTTTCTCACAGAAGTCATTATGTAAACTGTCACAGGAGATGGCGAGATTTCTACAAACACATGTCAATGAGCTACAAGAAAAGGCAAAGCTGCTTCATGTACACCAAAGCTATGTTCGTGACAAATTTCCCTGAATGACGTTTAGTCCACTCGTTTGAAAGTTATAAGAGAAAATAAGGGGGCCGAAAGCAAGTGGAACACAGTGTATAATGAGTAAGAATCATGGGCTTATTTAGGGGGAGGGCGAAGGGACCCTGCCCTCCTCCCAAAATTTTAAACCTCAAATAAAAAATTTGTAGGTTTATACAAACACATCATAGTCTGCAAAAAATGTTCCGATCAGAGAATTGTCCCCATGCAGACAGTGAGGCAGGATATGATATTTTCGAAACTAAGTATATTTTGACTCGATTTATTTTTCTTTGGTCCATAGTAGATTTTGTAGTACGTCACACAAAAGTACAAAAATAGTTTTTCGTTTTTTTATTTTTGGTTTTGCATTTGTTGGTTTAAAAAAAATACGTATTTGGATTAATAACTGCGAGGAATATAAATAGCGGATGACGTCACATCGACGAAACCAGAATTAGCGGAGAAAATAGAAAAGTCACGTGAAAGCCAAAAGAGATTTGGCGTTATGAGGGAAGTGAGAAAATCGAGGTTACTTCTAACTATTGCTAGGTTACGAACTGGTTTTGGCACGAAATGTTTGCCATGTTGGCGCGCTGTGGCTATAATTTGCACAATTTTATATTCCAGTTTTTGTTTTAACAGTAAATGAGTAAATGAATTGAAATATAGTGATCTAAAGTATTATATAAGTGATTGTAGTAAATTGCGCAAACATGAAACGATCTACCCAACAAAGTTCAATTCAACAGTTTTTCTCTAAGAAAACGTGCATTGATGTTCAAAGCGAACCGTGCAGTTTATTTTCTACATCAAGTACAACTGGTATTCAAGATCCAACTCTAAGTGTATACGTAGGTAATCCTTTAGAATCTCATTCCTTAAATAATGAAAGCGGAATTGATAATTCATGTAAAGCAATCCGTAATTTAAATGGTATCGGATTCTATTCTAGTAATGATATTTCACTCAAAGCGCTTAGCAATGAAGAAAAAGTTTGTTTCTCTTTTAGATGATATCTGGACTTCTATGTTGAATTATAGATTCCCTAAGTTAACCAACTCAAATCCAACTCACTTCAGATCAAGTGGCTGGACGAATTTAAATGGTTAGCATACTCAGAAATGCAGGAAGGTTCTTTCTGTAAATATTATGTTTTGTTTGTTAAGGATGTTGCAGGTAAAGGACATTGTTGCACATTAGGAGCTTTGGTAACAGAACCTTTTACTAATTTAAAATATCTGATACGGGCAGCACATGACTTTCCCTGCAGACTTATATTTACGTTCTCTTTATTTTAATTAAATTTAATCCACTTTTAATTCAATTTTCGTTCTCATTTGGTAACTGGACTTATTTTCAAAGGTGGCGTAGAGAAAATACAAAAATACTAAAATATCTCGAGAACGGCAAGTCCTAGTGTAATGGGGTTGGTTTTATAATTTTCATCGTTAAAAATTACGTATGAAACAAGCATTTAATGAATATGTTTCAACATACGTAGTTTTTGATTTTAGATTTTGATGATTTTTGCGGGCCATTTCGCAAAAAAAGGCAGGTTATTTTTTTCCGAATCGTACCAAAATCTAATCAGCATTAGGGTGACTGACCCACAAGCGACTTATTTACCGAATTTTGTGAAATTCGGTCGATTAGTTTTTTAGCTAGAGTGGATACAGGCAATTTTTGCGAGTCATTTCGCAAAGCAAGGCGGGTTCTTTTATCCCGATAGTACCCAAAACTAATCAGCACCAGATTCGCCCACAAGTGACTTACCTACCAAATTTTATAAAATTCGGTCAATTAGTTTTTTAGTTAGAGTGGGTACCAAATCTGCACAGACAGACAGACACACACACACAGACATCACGCTAAAAGTGGTTTTATCGTATTCTAGTGGTCCCGAAACGTGTAGATCCGTCGAAAACTCGAGTTGCGATTTTCGGTATGATTCCAATATTTTCCTTATAAATTACCATGTATTGCAGGGAAAGAAAAAGGAAGGGAAGTATTTAAACAGCATGAGAATTATAAATATCGCAAAGATGCCATGTTGATTGCTGATAACATAAAATCTATAATCACTAAAAAAGTTAATAATGTAATTAATCAGATGGATGCCCAAAGAAAAAGGGATGTTATTGAAAATAGAAAAACTATTACCAGTCATACAAATTATTAGGCTCTGTGGCAGACAACAAATACCATTAAAAGGTAAACATGATTCTGGGCGGATATACCTTCAGGAATCAGCAAACAATGATAGTAACTTTCGTTCCTTACTTAGATACAGGGCTAATAGCGGTGATTTAGAACTAAAGGGGCATTTAGAAACTAGTGGGGGCAAAAGTATGTATGCAAGTTCTGTTATTCAAAATGAACTAATAACCATTTTTGGAGATTTAATACAACCAAAAATTACACCGAAAGTTAAAAAAAACCAAGGTCTATTCAGTATTAGTTGATAAAACGACTGACATTAGCCAAATAGAACAGTTTCCCCTATGTATACGATACGTCGAAGAGGAGTCAACGACATTAAGGGAAGATTTTCTTCTTTTTGTGCCTGTTTATGAAGCTCTAGCTCACAGTATAATAGAGAGCCTAACAAAAATGGGGCTTAACCTAAATAATATGAGAGGTCAAGGATACGACGATGCCGCTACCATGCGTGGAGAGTTCCGTGGAGTACAGGCCTATATTAAGGAGAAAGTCCCTTCAGCCCTATATACTCATTGTGCTGCACATTCGTTAAATTTGTGCTTATCTGATGATAGCAAAATACCCCTAATTAGAAATTGTATGGGTGTAATCGCAGAAGTGTGTTTGTTCTTTCATACGTCAGCTAAGCGAACTCATGTCTTGAAAGCAGCAATTATTGAATGTTGTCCTGAATCAAGAAGGACAAAACTTATCTCTTTATGTGAAACACGATAGATTCAGCGCCATGACGCCGTGTTGATGTTTAAAGAAGCCCTTCGATCTATTATTACCGTACTAGACAACATTAGACTGGAATCAAATGACTCTTTAGTTAAAGCCCATACGCTGATTAACTCCGTATGCCAATTTCAATTCATCGTTAGTACTTTTGCCTTGAGTAGTATGTTGTCCACCACATAGAATATGTCTGAGCAGAGTAAACAAATAGATCTACCTCAAGCCCTCCAGAAGATATCTGATGTTTTAGTGATCTTATCTATCAGAAGGAATGGTGCAAATAAACACTTCAAGACTTGTATGAAGACATTAAAGCATTTACAGAAAAAGTTAATATAGCAGAAGTTCCTCGTGTTTGTAGATTGCAAACAACTCGCTGTAATGTATACACTTCGCCTGAAGAATATTATCGCCGAGCAGTGTACGTTCCGTACCTCGATGATTTTTGTAATGCCCTAGAGAAACGCTTCCAATCTCATAAACAAGCAGTTCTGTCATTGTAGTGCGTTCTTCCAGAATTTTGCATCAGGAATTATTTTTTGTCTCTAGAGCCAGCTGTTACGTTTTACGAAAAAGACTTACGTTACAAAGAAGTAGTTCAGAGCGAATATTCATTGTGGAGAGAAAAGTGGATTCGTGAAAAAGACATTCCAAAAACTGCTATTGATGCCATTACAGTATGTGACAAAATTTATTTTTCAAATATTTACATCCTTTTAAAAATATTAGCTATTCTTCCCGTTTCTACTGCTACCGCAGAAATAAGTTTTTCCAGTCTTAGACGGTTGAAGTCGTATTTGAGGAACACTCTGCGTCCGAATCCCGATTAAATGGACTTACTTTGCTATCCATTCATAGGGACATACTTGCAACTGATGAAGAAATTCTTGACAAATTTGCTAGTGTTCCATGGAAACTTTATTTTGTTTTGTAGGAAAAAAACTTTTTATTTTGCAGAAAATATTTTTTTGTTTTGTAGAAAATTCACTTCATGTAACGCAGTCTGTTAAGATATTAAAAATAAACTACTGTTAAATAATTTTCATTTTTTATCCATTTCAATAATTTAAAAAATTAAATTACTTCACAACTTTGCAATATTAATTTAATTAATTCTACAATTAAGTTTAATTTAATTTTTTTTAAACTATTTCAATAATATAATTATAATATTATTATGCAAATTGCTTGTAAGCTGTCAAAAAGTATTTTATTTTTAAGAGTATATAACTACAGTCGAACCTCGATAACTCAAAGTCGAAGGGTTACAAGAAAATCGAGTTATCGAGGAATTCGAGTTATTAAGGAAGTTTATAACTGTAATAAACTTACAGGGAACTACATTTTATTCGAGTTATCAAAGAATTCGATTTATCGAGGTTTAACTGTATATATCGAACATATATTTACAGTTTTACTCATAACTGTGCGTCATCGACTGCTAGTCTTCAATTGTCTTGCCTCCACCCCCCACAAAAAAAAAATCCTATATACGCCCCTGGTAAGAATAGACGATAAAATTGTTGCAGAAAGTATTTATTTGACACAATAGGGTTATGGGCGAATGGCCTCCCTATTCAGGAATGATAAAATAGGCAACGCTTGCATGAATAGAAATCTAGAGTGTAGAGGCTGTTTAAAATATCCGCTGTTAGAGAAAATGCGCATTTGAATTCGAGAAAGAAAATGACCGCGTACTTTGACAAGCATTGCAGGTGTCGACGTCTTAGAAGCCCTGATAGTACAATATCTTGACAAGTAGTTACTAGTTACTACCCGTCAAGTTACTTGCCCGCGGGCATGTTGCACGTAAGTAATTTGAAAACAAGTTTATTCATGGGATATCTATTATGATAAAAGACAACACTCAAATACTGTCAGCGTAGCCACAACACGAAAGGAGGTATTATATTATCCATTGTGAATAAGTTAAAAAATAATCCAATATACAACTTCGCTTTCAGTATAGGAGGTCATCCGGAACGTAACGCTTCAGAATTCTTTTCATATGTCGATTGTTTTCCGCATGCTCGTTTCGTTTGTTCCCGGTGTCAATTCTACACAATAATTCTACACAATGCTCAAAAATTTGTAATTGGATTTTTTTTTTTTGTCTATACCAATTTATGGCCCAATTCGTTAGCCTATTTTTTTAAATTCTCAGCTAGGGGGTGCTGTAATTCCTTTTATTCGATTAAACAAGATCGTTTTGCTATAAAAAAACTTAAGGTGTATACTCCTGGGACTTAATTTACAAAGTTATTAAGGTTCTTAAGGGCTTTCCTAGGAACTCTGTATAGAGAAAATAAATTTTTGAATTCGATAATTTGATAAAAAAAAGATGTTTTAAAACTACACGTGACAGGTGAAAACCGATGTTCAAAATTTTAATTTTTTTTAAATTTTGTTTTTGTTATTTAGTGTTTTATGCGATTTCGACCGTTTTTCCCCCTTTTTTCTACACCATTCAGACGTCGTAGAAAAAACAAATCACACGACTGGAAAGAGCAGACAATTGCGAGTAAAAATATATCAATTTCAAATCTCCGAGACAAATTCTAATATTTTTTAAAGATTTTAAAACAAAAGTCACTTTCGGCTCAAAAAAACGAACTTTCGTTTTTAAATCCTCGCGTCGAGAAAAGTACTGACAATTTCGACTAATAATTTACATTTTTAGAAAGCTCAAAGATCAGACTTTCTCACAAGCCCAATCTGGTCAAGAAATAAGAAAAAGTAGCCGCACGATCCGGATTTTAAGGAAGTAATGATTTTCAATTTCTCGGCCAAACAGCGAAAGTAGTGATCGATTTTTCACCCACATGCGCGCGCAGATGCACAGTGTTTTTATGATGGAGGGGAAGTGGGCAAGATTATGGCGTCACGGTTCTGACGAGGTTGCGTCAGATACGTATAGCGAAATTGAATGGAACAATCGATATTTGTGCCTGCCAAATAATGAATGTGCGTCATTAAACTAAAACAAACCATCCATTTTATTTGAATAAATTATTCATCCATTTTATTGGAATAAATTATTATTTTCGAAATAAATTACTTTTCATTTTAAATTTCAATTTGCTTGAAATGCATTTATTAATTTTTTTAAAACGTCATTTTTTCTTACAACTCAACCCAAACATTTCACTTTGTTGTGTTAGCAGTTTCTTTGGAGCGGTTTATCCGTATCACGATAAGAATTTATTTTACTTCATTATTGTTCTTTTAAGAACATAGACTTTTCTTTCTCCTTTTATAACATTACGTATTAAGTGTATTTACACGTTTATAGTGTATTTTATTTATATTGTTTTAAAATTGTTCTGATTTAAACACGGGCTATATATTGTTCTGATTTAACAAGTTTTCGACTTCTATTCTAGAATTGTATTTATATTTTTGTTTAATTTGTAAACATTCTATTCAGTTTTGAGTTTATTTTAACAGTGGACTATTGGTATTATGGGTGTTTATAATTTTGTTTCGTGTTTTTATTAAAAACAAAAAAGCTTTTAATATATACAAACTTAATTAATGAATGTTTTTGTTTTTGGAATACATTATTTTTCATCTTAAAATTTAATTATTAGGCTAACGTCATTAAACTAAAACAAACTATCCATTTTATTGGAATAAGTTATTCATCCATTTTATTGGAATAAAAATAAATTACTTTTCATTTCAAATTTCAATTTGCTTGAAATGCATTTATTAATTTTTTAAAAACGCCATTTTTTCTTACAACTCAACCCAAACCTTCCACTTTGTTGTGTTAGCAGTTGGATTTTGATTGAAGCGGCTTATTCGTTTCAAGATACTTTACTTCATTATTGTTCTTTAAATAACATAAACTTCTCTTTTTATAACATTACGTATTAAGTGTATTTACGTGTTTATAGTGTATTTCATTTATTGTGTTTATAGCGTATTGTTCTTATTTAAACAGGGACTATTTTTGACTTCTATCCTAGAATTGTATTTAGATTTTTGTTTAATTTGTAAACATTATATTCAGTTTAGAGTTTATTTGAACAGTGGCTGTTGGTATTATGGGTGTTTATAATTTTGTTTCGTGATTTTATTGAAATCAAAAATGCCTCGAAAAAAAAGTCTGCTTAAGTAGCAGAACAAGCCGAAGAAGAAATCGTGAAAGAAATGCCGCTGTTCAAGCCTCCAAAAGAGAGGAACAGCATCAAAATAGACGGCTAGCAGATGCACAGAGAAGATAACTGCTAAAGGTGTTAATAAGAATGCTGTGAAAAAATTTATCTGTCATCAAGATTACTATATCTATCTAACAAGGCGAAGATATAATAGAGCTGAACAATTTAAAATTGCAAGTAAAGACCATCAGATTTATACTGTTAAGCAAATTAAAATGGGATTATCCACCTATGATGATAAACGTCATATTTTAAATGACGGAATTAAGATCTTAGCATATGGTCATTATAAAATTTAAATGATAGAATTATGGTGGATTGAATTGTGGCGATGTATTGTATACATCGGGTGGTGGTTGGGACCACAATTAAAAACTTGGGAACTGAAGAAATAAAAAAATAAATAAAAAGAAAGTTATGGAGATAGTCGCAGTGCATTTATGCATCAGGTGGTGGTGGGAGTGGTAGTGGGAAAAATTAATCTATCATCAAGATTACTATAACTGTCTAACAAGGCGAAGCTATAATAGAGTTGAACAATTTAAAATTGCAAGTAAAGACCATCAGATTTCTACTGTTAAGCAAATTAAAATGGGATTATCCACCTATGATGATAAACGTCATATTTTAAATGACGGAATTAAGATCTTAGCATATGGTCATTATAAAATTTAAATGATAGAATTATGGTGGATTGAATTGTGGCGATGTATTGTATACATCGGGTGGTGGTTGGGACCACAATTAAAAACTTGGGAACTGAAGAAATAAAAAAATAAATAAAAAGAAAGTTATGGAAATTGTCGCGGTGCATTTATGCATCGGGTGGTGGTGGGGACAATCTTTAAAAAAAAACTTTTTTTCGCTGAGCAGCATCCTTAAAGCAGCATCATTATTTTTTAAATACTAAATTCACGTTCAACATCATAAGTCTCAAAAATACTTTCATGTCATTTGCGATGCAATACTAAAAATGCAGACAAACGGATACAATTTCATTTATGTAAAACAAAAAATAGAGGAACATGCCTCTATAAAAAACATAAGAGCAGCTGATCCCGGCTGTGAGTAAGTACATTAAAGGGATCTCTTTCCTAGGGTTACAGGTACAGAAATTTCCAGAATCTCACAGTTCACAAATATTAGAATAAATTCACTTTACAAATCAATTTTCAAGAACTCCCCCTGGAACATTATTTTTCATCTTAAAATTTCATTATTAGTTTTAAAGTCATCAAACTAAAACAAACTTTGTTAACTCCACTGGGTTGTGGCGCCAGCGAGTTTGCCACGGTCAGAATTTTCAAGGGTAGTGAACAGGCTGGTGGCCGATGGCGGCTAGTAAGTTTATAATAATTTTAAATATGCTCTTAACAAACGCTAAAATACAACTGGCAATTGTGTCTCAGCGCTTGATCAGCGTAAATTTTGAAATTGATTATGGCCAATTTCAAGACGCTTGGCTTCAGATCCGATTCCTATGCACTATGGTGACCAGTGTGTATCCCGCCCCAATGTGCAGAGTACCTATTGTTAGAAAAGTTAATGAGCGTGAGCAAAAATAATGTCTCCAAAACATTCTCTAAACTCAACAGCGCGAAATAAAATCGTGGACCTGAAAAACATTCTTTATATTCAAATATTGTAATAAATTTTCATCTGAAAAGAAATTCTAACATAAAGTAGTTATGAAAAATATTCTTCTATCACAGAAAGAGAAAAATCTCCAAAAATACAAAAGACAGAAAGACGCGCATTCCCAGAAGTTTTTCATTCTTGCGTGACAATCAAATGTGTACAAGGTTGTTAGATTTTTCTGAATGCTTCCGGTTCGTGATGAGATGCCTTTATATGGCGTTATTAAGGATGGAAAACACTTCTTTCATTGACAAATTAAAACTATAGAACTATTATTACTTTCTCACATTATTGTAAACATGAAATAAACATATACATTATTGTTCTCTCGGAAATTTTCGAATTTAGACTTTGTCAAATAAGCACGTATTAAGACATTTTGAACACATTTCGAATTTTTGACGGATTAGCAAGTTGTAAGATCTTCTGAACGCTTTTCAAAAGATGACCGCGCGTGTATGTGTGTGTGTTCACAAGTATGGACACGATGACTCAAGAAAGCATCTATCGCCATCAAATGTTTAGTGTAGATACATTATGCGGAAAATTAAATAGCATTTTAAATCACTCTCAAGATTAGAACTCGAATTGATTGAATTTTAAGGTCTTCATAACATAAATTTCCGTGTAAAACAATGATAATTGTCGTAAAAAAGATTCTAGTATATAACATATAGAGAAATTCATAATTTGAATAATAAGTATATAAATAGTTTATATTAACACAGATAGGATAAATGCATCCAATTCATCGGCTTCACCAAATTGCTGTTAGCTTGAAAAAAGTAATTTTTAGATTTTTTTTAACATTCAAATAAGTTTTTTAGTTAATAAATCGCCATTTCGCGTGGTTTTCGCCCATATCGCATTTTTAGTGATCGAAAATACTGTTACACAGTTTCCAGTATGAACAGGAAAAGGAATCACAAAATTCAGGCAAATGTTGATTTCGCTTCGTTAGAAATGGAGAATGGACTCCGCTTCTCTTGTCCATAATAATGAAAATTTTCAATAGATATTTTTTTATTTCGTATGATATGTACAAATATACATGTTTAAAAATTACTGGGGTTCCCAGGGAGAGCTTAAGGTACTCCAATAACTTTGTAAGGAATGGTCCATGAGTTTACAAGTTATGCCTATTTACAGCAATGCAACAGAATCCCATCGAATAAAAAGGACTGCAGCGCCTCCAGAGGATAATTTAAAAAGTTAGGGTAACGAACTCGACAGTCGAAAAGAGCCAATTGCATAGAGAATTATTTAATGAGTAGGAATCGACACAAGGGCCCAAAATGCGTATATGGAAAGCAATAAATATCTGTCAAAAGTCATATTATTAGAGCCTATAATACAGTGACACCTTCAACATTTGTCAAAATACGCAGTCCTATTCTTTCTTGAATTCAAATGCGCATTGTTTATGACGAAGGGCATTTTGAACAGACATTAGATTCTTGCATATATAATTGGTGTTTCTTTCAGGCATACATTCAGGGGACGAAGCCCCCTGGAGACTTTTTATAGTAACTTAATTTCTATTTATGTAGCGGCATTTAGATATATTTATATAGGGCAAATAGAAAACTTGCCCCGCCCCTAAAGTTTCATTGCCCCCCCCCCCCCCCAGGACTAAAAGTTCTGAAAGTCTGCCTGTATGTAAGTTCTTTATTTTAGCACTCTTAAATAGGACTGTCATTCGTCAATAACCTGATTGTGTCAAATGAATGCGTTTTGCAACAGATTCGGTGTTAATTCTAACTCAATATAAAATGCTGTACAAACTCAAGATTTATTTTCTGTCTGTCTTGCTTTGTTGCTGAGTTCGCTATTCTAGCCTTTTTAAAGTCTCCGATAGGAGCGCTACAATCATCTTTAGTTGATTAAATAGGGTCACTTCATTATACATAGACACGTGTGCATTCACGGACCTTTCGTTACACTTTCTTAGGAGCCCTGTATATTATGATGCATGGAAACACACCAATTTAGCAAACGCTTTAAAACAATATAATAAAGACAACCAATGTGTTTGGTGAAAAAAGGTCTTTAATAGTAGCGCCATCTATGACGTACATAAAATTACAAATCTAGAGCGCTTTCGGACGACACTACGTCCCTTCATCAGTGGCAATTGCCACCGATGAAAATATATAGTGCATTAAAGACCTTTATTTTTCACCAAACAACTTGATTGTCTTTATTATATCGTTTTACAGCCCTGTATATTGTATGAAGGCTGAGCAATGCAACGACCCTTAACGAACAAACATTGACGACCAAGTCCATTTTACCTAATTGGGGTCAGACTGTAGTGTTTTTGTAGTAGATCGAACCACAAATTTATAAATTTCAAAGAAACATTTAATAGTTATAGTAATAAAATCATTGATTAAAATTATAAAAAAATATAATTATAAAACATTTAGTAACACTCGTGCATCGTTGAAAATGGTACCACGAGTAATTCATGTGTGATGAAAAGTGTAATCACCCCCCCCCCCCCCCGCCTATTTTTAGTATGCGCTAAGTTAATTTAGACAAACTTTTGTCTCGGAGAGGGGAGGTAAATATATCTGTAGGAGTTTTAGTTAGTTCCCTGCCTGTCTACTATTCCGCATAATGTGATTAATGTATGAGTTCAATTAAATGGAGCCTTCGTTGTTTCCCAATTACCTGTAACCAAACGGACACAGGTAGGAGTGACGCCACAGACCATTTCGCAAACACCTGGCACCAAACTCTCTTTCCGCGCACTCCGCACACGTAGTTCCTGTTTTCTAGGCTTTCATTCAGTTTTCAAACAGGTTAGGTAGAGAGCGCATCTTTTTTCTCCTCCGTCTGTTTTCGACGAAAAACGAAGAAATTCCAATAGGTGATATTTATAACTGCGACCATGCTATGAAATATCAGCGCAATAAATCGTTTGATGTCATGTGAGGAATCCTAGTGTTGCCACTTTTGTATTGCACAATTCTATACCTGGATACCCTGATGCTTGTGTTCAGCAGATCAGAGTATGAGACACATAAAGCTGCTGCTGACGGTATTATGCATTTTAAGGTAGGAAATTTTAATATAATAACAAACCACATTTTAACGTTTTCCTTTTTAATATACAACTTTATTGTAATTTGAACAATCAGTTGATTGAAATCAATCAATGCATTCATTTATTAGTAATACACAAAGTTTCTCTTTCAATGCAATTAAAAAGTTATATTTCATAAGTTTGTACGAAGTCGATCATCCAATGAGGCAATGGGTGGTTATTAACGTTCATAAACGCGAATGCTTTATCCAATTTTAACGATAGATATCTATCTTGACACACTGGTTTTTGACAATGTGCTTTCCTGAATTTTATTATCACGTGTGCAATAGATTTCAAAATATTGTGTTTTATATTACTTTCCTTATATACATAATGTATAAGGAAAGTATTGTGATGGGGTCAAAAATTCGAATTCGAGTTTTCGACGGGAGAGCACGTT
This sequence comes from Amaurobius ferox, assembly GCA_951213105.1. Taxonomy (NCBI): domain Eukaryota; kingdom Metazoa; phylum Arthropoda; class Arachnida; order Araneae; family Amaurobiidae; genus Amaurobius; species Amaurobius ferox. The sequence continues at coordinate 165,812,147 of OX578137.1, forward strand.
TCAAGCATCCCTGATCACGAATTAAACATTTTTGAAGTGATGTCTGTGTGTGTGTGTGTGAGAAAGTATGTGTGTGTGTGTGTGTATGAGTGTGTGAAAGTATGTGTGTATGTGTGTCAGTGAGACTGTGGAGACGATAACTGACGAACGAATGAACCGATTCGAACGAAATTTGGTACAAAAATCGCAATCCGTAAACACTGGAAGCCTATTGTTTTTATACGCAATCGAATGTTCAGAATCCCCCTAAATTTTCGAATGAAATTTTGTAAAAATCGTCAAAAAATAAAAACCGCTTATAAAGTTACGCAAATAGACATTTCTTATGTAATTTTTCATTAGAAAACGATTGACATAGATTTTAGAACGCTAACATGAACCGTTCTCGAGATATTGCACATTTTTCAAAAAAATTATCAAAAAGTTATATAAAATAAAAAAAAATATTTCCTATTGAGAAACATGTTCACTTTTCATATGTAATACCATGCGATAAATTTGGTGACATCATTCTCGTAGATCTCTCTCTCTCTCTAGCTCGTTCCATTCATGAAAAAGATACTTTGAGTAATACTTTTGTATTTGAACGCCAATAGTCATTTATCTGCTGTAAGAATAACTTATTTCTCTCCATAACACTTGGTGAGATTTTGGCGACGAATTTGGCGAAATGTCGCCAACTTGGCGACATTTTTAACTGTTGCCAAATTAACAAAAATCTCGCCAAATCGATAAAAATGACGCTAAATCAATGAAAATGACGACTAATTGAAGAAAATTCAATATCTTGGAAAGAATATAAGTATCTACTATAAGAATAACATTTTCACTTTCCTTATATACATAATGTATAAGGAAAGTATTGTGATGGGGTCGAAAATTCGAATTTGAGTTTTCGACGGGAGAACAGGTTTCAAGCATGCCTGATCACGAATCAAACATTTTTGAAGTGATGTCTGTGTGTGTGTGAAAGTATGTATGTGTGTGTGTGTGTGTGTGTGTGTGTGTGTGTGTCAGTGAGTCTGTGGAGACGATAGCCGACGAATGAATGAACCGATTCGAACCAAATTTGGTACAAAAATCACAATCCGTAAACACTGGAAGCCTATTTTCTTTATATGCAATCGAATGTTCAGAACTCCCCTAAATTTCCGAGTGAAATTTTGAAAAAATCGCCAAAAAATCAAAACCACTAATAAAGTTACGCAAATAGACATTTTTTATGTAATTTTTTATTAGAAAACGATTGGCATACATTTTAGAACGCTAACATGAACCGTTCTCGAGATATTGCACATTTTTAAAAAAAATATCAAAAAGTCATATAAAAAAAAAAAAAAATATTTCCTATTGAGAAACATGTTCACTTTTCATTTGTAATACCATGCGATAAATTGGGTGACATCATTCTTGTAGATCTAGCTCGTTCCATTCATGAAAAAAGATACTTTGAGTAATACTTTTGTATTTGAACGCCAATAGTCATTTTTCTGCTGTAAGAACAACTTATTTCTTTGTCCATAACGCTTGGCGAGATTTTGGCGACGAATTTGGCGGAATGTCGCCAACTTGGCGGTATTTTGAAATGTTGCCAAATTAACGAAAATCTCGCCAAATGGATAAAAATGACGCTAAATCAATGAAAATGACGACTAGTTGTCGAAAATTCAATATCTTAGAAAGAATATTAGTATCCACTATAAGAAAAACCTATTTTTGTTACTGTAAAAGTAGTAAATTCATTACATTATATAAGGAAAGTCATGTGTTGCCCACATCAGATTTTTTTACATTATATTGTACTTATTAATAAACATAGCATTAACAACAAACATTTTCGATTTTCTGTAAAAATGAATAAAAAATGCTGATTGCTTCACGGAAAACCGGTTTATGTTTTCTTATAAAATCAAAACCATAAGTACTTATAAACTTTGTACGTTTATGTTTGTTTAAAGCATTAAAATATAAACGCACAAATTACAGAAATCTCTTTTTAAACATTTATGTATGTAGCGCTAATAAAGGGCCTAATTATCGTTTGCCGAATTATAACGAGTTTAGCCTTAATTACATTATTTAAAATCTGAGGATAAAAGAAACTCTATGTCCATGGTTTAAAACCTTCATTAAAAGTTATATCCAGGGAGGTAAAGGTGAAGAGTCTGCTTCGAGGATAAGAGTTTACAATTTTGTCCCAGTAGCTCAACGGTTGAGCGTCAGCTGACTAGTACGAAGATCCGTGGTTCGATTCCCGATTGGGACAGCAAGGTTCTTTACAGCGGTATATAACTCCATGTTTATATCTCAAATACTTATTAATTATATTCTTCAGGCCTTTGCTGAACAAAGAAAAATAGTATAATCTCTTCAAAATAGATATTTATTTAATTACGAGCCAGATTTTGTCATAATTTCTGTACCGCTTTTGCAATTTCATATATTATTTGATCTAAAATTAATTTAATTTAAGGTCGTATAATAATGTATCCTTATGTATCTAGGGATATTAGGAAAGCAACAACTATAGCTTCATTTTGAAAACAGTTGTAAGACAAACAGAACTAAATACTGTGGAATATTAATGTTTGGAAAAGTCGAATGGAAACTCACACTCCAGAGATTGAGTAATAAGTTACCACCACATGCTGAACATTAAAAGACACTAAAGCTCAGAGACACCAAAAGACACCAGCGTAGGACACCAGCGTCGGTACATCTAGTATTATGTCTTGTATATTTGATATTCAAAATCTTATAAGCCAAGAAAAATAATAAAATATATAACACGTGGTGAACGGAAAATATATGTTACATTCATGCTCCACCACGTGAGGCGTAACAGAACGTATACTTGGCATTTAGTTTGTAACTTTTAAGTCTTCGGAATTCATAAATTTAAATATGATGATCAATACATAACAATTTATAGTCAATAATTTTTTTTTTTTTTTTTGCAGTATTTTAAAATAACTTATGAAGAAATGTGAAAGAAATATATGTTTCTTGTACGAAAACGTTTTTATTTCGTATATTAAGCTAGAAACTCTGGAGTTTTAAAGTTTTTGAAAGCTACTTTGACATTTTTTCGTTTCATATAGCACAATATAAACGAGTATATTTAAATGGTTTAAAAAATGAAAATGTATAACTCATGAGTGAGAAAAACAGCATTTTCTATGTCTGTGAAGAACCTTAGATGATCCCAGATTTCTCGTATAACAGATGTACTTTTGAAAGGAATGCACATTTTGGAATTCAGGTAGATATGCTTATCATTCAAGGAATTTTTACGGGTTCAAAGGTTAGAAACATATAATTACAGCAGATGTTAGAAGCCCCAAACCTGGGGTTCTTTCTAATGTTGCGGAGTCTTACACCCTGAAAGTAGAAGATTTGTGTGTGCGCGTGAAACATTTTACATTTATGTGTTTAAAAGTTTAGAATTTATAAAATATTTCCTTTATTTTATTTAGTTTTTTAATTTATCTGCTTCGGCAATTTTTACATATAGATCCAGGTAATAAACAAAACATTCCATACAGAAACATTAAGATTAGCTTAAAAATTGCTCATATGATGTCTAACGCGTTTGTGTGTTTCTTGACCCTGTAGACTCCTCCCCCGGTGACCTATAAGGCTGAATCTTTACACACATATAATACCTTTGTCCACAGAACAGAACCTAACGGAGCCGAATTTCTGATTTCTCCTTCGGGCTTGCATAAAATGAAGAGATGGAGATCGGAAGGTCTTTCCAAACCTATCAGAAGCCCCCCCCCCCCTCCATCTGGTGCCTTAGAAGACTGAAACTTTGTAATCTTATATCACTAAGGTATAAAACGGAGCCAATTTTCTGATTTCTTCACCGGGGTCGCATAAAATGAAGAAGGGGAGATTGAAAGGTCTTTCCAAACCTTTCAGAAGCACGCCCTCACCTCCATCTTTACCTTACACCTTTCTGGTAGGTCGGACGGTCTGGGTTTCAACCCTCACCTCCATCTGGTAATTTAGGCGTCTGAAGCTTTGCAATTTTAAAGCATCACCTAGGTATAAAACGTAACGTAGCCAAATTTCTGATCTCTCTCCCGGAAATTGAGTTGCACACTTCATCTCTCGTGGCCGTATGTGACCAACCACATCCCGCCAGTTCTGTTGCCTTGAGATCAAGGTTATTTACTATTCAAACGAAGAATTTTCTCCTGGATTTTTTCCCCCTTGATATTGCAACAACTTGCACGTAAAATATCAGAATTGTTGATTTTAATATATTTTAATAACGTGTTTATGCATCATTTGCTTTTATTCATTTATCCATATATATTTTCATTTTATTCTTAACTAGTTGGCCATTATTATTCCATTTTATTCATTTACTAGTTGGCATCAGATCGAGTTGTTTTAGGTCCCTAATTTTTCACTGCATTAACGGGTGTGGTATAAAATTACTGACGATAAAGTGCAGATGAGACGAATCTGGTTAATTTCATTCTTGTAAAATATAATACATTTAATGTCGTAAGTTTCAAGTCACACAGTAACAGTCATTCGGAATTTCGAGTATATGAGGTCACTCTGAGTATTTTCTAAAGTTGTCGAAAAATCTTTCCAAAAGCCTATTTTTAAGTCAATGACTATACAGTGTCACAGAGAAATGAAATCAATTTTTGAAGTCATTTTCTGTTGCAGAAAATTTGTCAGATATCAAATAATAATTGAATTTTTAACAATAATGTAATAATTATAGTAATAAGAATAAGGACATAAAATTATAAATATATTATTATTTTCATTATTTTATTATTAATGATTAGAGTGAAGCAGGTATTTTATTGCTTGAAATTTTACTTTACAGGGGTAAAACAGCAAAATAAATTCTATTTTTGAAAAAGTTTGCATTTTGTTTAGATCATTTTGAAAACTTGCAAAACCTCTGCCACAGGGATAAGATTCATACAATTTGCGATTTATCGCTGCTACCTATCCATTGAGCTACTGAGGCGATCGTCTTTTCTTCTCTTCTGAAGTGGATGCTGATTAAGTATTAAGGATTAACTGCCTTCAAGATTAAGTTGCCCTGGTGCTATTTTAGAGAACTTATTCCTCCGCTGGGTATCGAATCACCTATCTCTTGCTAGCTAGAAAATACGATTCATTGAGCTACTGAGATGATTGCGTTTCTTTCTGTAGGTAGAAGAGACCTTATACATGAATAGATAATGCGCCGGTAGCTTTTCATAGTAAAATTTAATAAAAAATATTAATATATCATATACTAAGCAATAATAATGAATGAATTAGCTGTACTTATAAATAGCGTTTATTCTTTATTCATCCAATTGTATTTTGTCTTTAGCAAGAGGCGATCTTAGGCTTTCAATTCTATTCTTACGAATTAAAGTACAGTTAAAAGTGCAAAACTTTTCTTAAAACTCGGTCATTCGATCTGTCACACATGCACCTGTCATTCCAGGTAAATATGTGTAACTGTGGCGCTGCTCTCGAGGAACATGCTAGTGACCTTCCCGCCTCGAATCTTTTGAGCACGGGGTGAAAAAACACATTCATGAATATTTCATAAGAATTTCAAACTTGAGTGCCATCCTATCGAATGCTTGAAACGTAGTGCAGAGGCAATTGATCTTCAGATTCAGAAAGCGATTAGGAGGCAGCTGTGGGAAAATGTTCTAGAGAAATCGTTATTTTTAATCGTATGCTTCTTAGGAAGCATAAAGTTCAATGTTTTTTTTTTATAAAAATACAAATAATTATTAACCAATATTTAAAAGAGTAGAAAATTAGATTTAATTCGCTGACAACACTCTCCTGGTAGGGCGCGGTAGCCCAATGGTTGCACTCGGTAGGCCCGGGTTCGATTCCCTCCGCTGCCAAAACTGCCGCCGTGTTCACGCGGAGTACGATCACGTTAAACATGTGGGTCCGTAAGTCCTTCTGAGAGGTTGGTGGTAGGGGTAGGAGGGTACAGTCCCTGTGGATGCCTCCCTCACTGGGTTCCGGTCTAAATTGGGTGGCACTTCCCGATCGTCCAAACAGTTACCTTACCCCTTTCTAGTAGGTCGGACGGTCTGGGTCTCAATAACAACAACAACACTCTCCTGGAACTGTGCATCGAACCTAGGTCTCTGGATTGAGCATAGATGCGCAACCAGATACACTGCTATGTCCATGTAAAGATTTACTTTATTTTACTTTAATTATTAGTTTTATTAGTTAAGTTATAACGAACTTGAACAGCCTTCTCTTATCATAAACTGTAAAATAAAGAAAACAAAACAAACAAACAAAAAACTGACACATACATAATTTTCCGAACAATAAGAGTTTTCTTAGGGTGTTCGATCTCCCAAAAAACCAATAGACTTGATAATTAATAATTTATGGACAATTTGTAATAAATAATTTGAATAATTACATCAAATCTGACTCTAATCACCTAATTATTCGGGAAAGATATGCTTTCCATGGGTAAATGAAAAAGTTTAATATCTCTATAACAGCGATGAGGTCGAGTAATTCCTGTCAGAAAAAGCTTGCCAACTCCCATCATAATTGTGAAAATATTACTTTTTACTATCTCATACGTGGTACTGAGAAAGTATTATTTTCACAAAAGTTTTCGATTTCGAGATTTTGAAGCCACTATATGTTTTAAGATCTCCTGACACACGTTTTGGCTATTTTTGGAGTGATGTCCGTCTGTATGTCTGCAGTCGATTTCTTTTGCACACGATAGCGACCACAAATATTAATGGATTTTCACGAAATTTTATATCTCGCTCTGTTATCAAATAGTCTGGAACTAGATAGAACATTTTGAAATTCGAGTGAAAACTTCGAAAAGTATTCGACATTTCATATTTTCTTCACATGGCGGAATAGGAGAACTTTAATTTAATTATGCATAAAAGGGGTTATTTATGGCCTAGTGGTCACAAAACTTGATAGTTTCAACCACCGCAATGAAAAATATCAGCGATGCAATTTTTAATATGAATAACATCTATGCTTGGAATTTATCAGGCGGAAATCGGAGTCTTACGAAAAATGTAAACACCTTGAATGCTTAAACCTCCGAACCCAATAGATAAAAATGTAAATAATTGCTCTTGTTTTGTTGAAAATAGTCCAAATTATGAATATATACAAATATTTGCAATATTTAGAACTTTTTTTCAAATTTTCACTCGACATATCTTCAAAACTATAAAAGATAGATATATTTAGTAAACGACGAAATTACGCGTCAGGAATTTAGTTTCTAAATTTATATATACTTTTGAAAAGCTCTTAAAGTTTTCGTGTAATCAGTTTGTCAAGTTGAGGAAGATTGAAAATTTTCCGTTTTTCAAATTTATAATGCTCATATCTCAAAAACTAAAAATGCTACAAAGAATAAGCAAGAATTTATACCTCTTTGAAAGCCCTAAAAGTGTATATAATTGAATTTTAGATCGAGCTCTTCGTTTTTGAAGTATAATGGTTATAGTTTCGATCTATTTGTATTTTTACCTGGGTTTTCCAATAGCTACGAAAGTTGTAATACTTCAGATGTCACGAATGTTGCAGCTCAATGTATTTACTTACTCTTTGGTGAAATATGGGTGCAAAAACACGAAATATTTTATTTTGCTCAGAAAATCTAGGATGTTAAATGAATTTGGGGATTCTAAACGTGTTGAACGATTGGTGAGGTTTGAATAGAATAGATGAAAATATACGTATTAATGTACGTATTTATGTGACACCAGGCAAGTTTATAGAATAACTTGAATGTAAAATCTCGTTAGATATATTGTGTAAATTTAATTTATATGCCGAAAAGCACGGTAATAAAATAATTTGATATTTTGACCTGCAGTCTATGTTTGGAGTAATCCGATGCAATCGGGGCAAAAACTAAAAGTATAGGTACAACAAACTAAAAGTAGATATAAACAATCAGCGAGTCGTTTGTAGCGCCTTAAAAGCCTGTAAACAAAAATAATAAGTCTAAAAAAATCGAATAAGCTTATTGAACGTCACTGGAGTTTTATTTTACAAAATGTTATTCATGCAAAACTATTTCGACACTATCGGACTGGTTGTTGCGCTTGTGACTTCATTACCCCTCCCCCCTTAAGGGGGAGAAAGTTATTCCCTCCCCGGACATCACAGATTCGTATTCAAGGATGATCAAAACGCACCAATCCCTCGCAAATCGAGAGTTTGATTTTTAACCCTTCCTTATCATAATACTTTTCATTTACACGTATTGTAGCGAAAGTAATAAAACATGAAATACCCAATAGAACTTAGCCTAAAAAGAAGTATGTGGATGGAGAAGCAGCTTTGGCACTGTCGATCTGCCTGACTCGGTGAGACACCAGCTGTTCCATATAAATGAATTCTGAGTCACCACTGTTGACCAGAGTTGTTGATGAGAATATAAAAGAACAATGACTCTAAAAACTATTGATTCAAGCAGGTGATAAAGTTGAAATGCCCACAGAATATATTGAATTGAAATTTATAAATTATCAGGGGTGATAGGAGACATTATCACGGATCAAGAAAAATATATTTTGCTCTTAAAATTCATCAAAGTAATTCTGCTCGTTCAAAGCAGGAGTGATGTAGCTGATAGCTTAACCTGACTCAAATCAGAAAGTCACAATTCTAGTCTTACTTATTTTGAGGCGAAGTTAACAATACTTTACAATACTTAACAATACTTACAATGTGTGGGATTGAGATATCTTATGTTTGTTGTGTTATTACGAAGATAGAAATACCCTTGATTGTAAAAATATTTGTCATTTTTACGATTTTCATTTATCGAATAAATTTCATTGTGGTTTTTATTTTCATTTTATTACTTTTTTACGATTTTTTTTTCATTTTCATTTATTATTTTTTAAATGTCAATCGTATCTCCGTAATCGATTGCAATTCCTTTATAGTGTTAAAGGTGAATGGTGAAATGGCATGTGCATGCAGTGTCTCGCTCTCGCATGTGATGGTATTGAGATTCATTGCAAAAGCAACATTTCTGAAGTATCTAAAAGTATAAAAAATGCCCAATTTCCAAAAGTAGAGCGGCTTCTTCTCAGTTAGAGGTCTATACAGATGGATATTTTTCACTTTTGTCCAGAACCATCCTGAACTAACAGAACCCGATACAGTGCACTTTTTACTTTCCCTGCAATACATGGTAATGTATAGGGAAAGTATTGGAATCATACCGAAAATCACAACTCGAGTTTTCGACGGATCTACACGTTTCGAGACCTCTAGAATACGAAAAAACCATTTTTAGCGTGACGTCTGTGCGTGTGTCTGTCTGTCTGTCTGTCTGTGTGTCTGTCTGTCTGTCTGTGTGTCTGTCTGTGTGTCTGTCTGTCTGTGCAGATTTTGTATCCACTGTAACTAAAAAATTAATGGACCGAATTTCACAAAATTTGGTAGGTAAGTCACTTGTGGGCGGGGCTAGTGCTGATTAGTTTTGGATACGATTCGGAATAAAAGAACCCGCCTTTTTTTGCGAAATGGCCCGCAAAAGCTTGTATCCACTCTAGCTGAAAAACTAATGGACCGAATTTCACAAAATTCGGTAGATGAGTCACGTATAGGTCACTCTGGTGCTGATTAGATTTTGGTACGATTCGGAAAAAAAATAACCTGCCTTTTTTTGCAAAACGGCCCGCAAAAATCTTCAAAATCTAAACTAAAGAACTAGGTATACTAAGATATATCCATTAAATGCCCGTTTAATACGTAATGTTTAACGACGAAAAGAATAAGACCAACCCCATTACACTAGGACTAGCCGTTCTCGAGATATTTTAGTTTTTCGTACTTTCCCTACGCCACCTTTCAAAATAAGCCCGGTTACCGAATGAGAACGAAAATTGAATAAAAGTGAAATAAATTTAATTAAAATAAAGAGAACGTGGATATAAGTCTGCAGGGAAAGTCATGTGCTGCCCACATCAGATTTTTACTTTCCCTGCAATACATGGTAATGTATAGGGAAAGTATTGGAATCATGCCGAAAATCGCAACTCGAGTTTTCGACGGATCCATACGTTTCGAGACCTCTAGAATACGAAAAAACTATTTTTAGTGTGACGTCTGAGAGTCTGTCTGTCTGTTTGTCTGTCTTTCTGTGCATATTTTGTATCCACTCTAACTAAAAAATTAATGGACCGAATGTCATAAAATTTTTTATGTAAGTCACTTGTGAACGAATCTGGTGCTGATTAGTTTTTAGTACAATTCGGGATAAAAGAGTCCGCCTTTTTTTGCGAAATGACCCGCAAAAGCTTGTATCCACTCTGGCTAAAAAACTAATGATCTGAATTTCACAAAATTCGGTAGGTAAGTCACTTGTGGGACATCCTGGTGCTGATTAGATTTTGGTACGATTCGTAAAAAAAAAAATGCCTTTTTTTGCAAAATGTCTAGCAAAAATCACCAAAATCTAAAATAAAAAACCACTTATGCTGAAATATATCCATTAAATGTTTGTTTAATAATTAAATTTTAACGAAGAAAGAAATAAGACCAACCCCATTACACTAGGACTAGCCGTTCACGAGATATTTTAGTTTTTTCGTAGTTTCTCTACGTCACTTTTGAAAATAAGTCCAGTTATCAAATGAGAACGAAAATTGAAATAAGAGTGAATTAAATTTAATTAAAATAAAGAGAACGTGAATATAAGTCCGCAGGGAAAGTCATGTGCTGCCCACATCAGATTTTTACTTTCCCTGCAATACATGGTAATGTATAGGGAAAGTATTGGAATCATGCCGAAAATCACAACTCGAGTTTTCGACGGATCTACACGTTTCGAGACCTCTAGAATACGAAAAAACCATTTTTAGCGTGAGGTCTGTGTGTGTGTCTGTGTGTCTGTCTGTCTGTGTGTCTGTCTGTCTGTGTGTCTGTCTGTCTGTGCAGATTTTGTATCCACTCTAACTAAAAAACTAATGGACCGAATTTCACTAAATTTTGTAAGTAAGTCACTTGTGGGCGGGGCTGGTGCTGATTAGTTTTGGGTACGATTCGGAATAAAAGAACCCGCCTTTTTTTGCGAAATGGCCCGCAAAAGCTTGTATCCACTCTAGCTGAAAAACTAATGGACCGAATTTCACAAAATTCGGTAGATGAGTCACGTATAGGTCACCCTGGTGCTGATTAGATTTTGGAACGATTCAGAAAAAAAATAACCTGCCTTTATTTGCAGAATGGACCGAAAAAATTGTCAAAATCTAAACTAAAAAGCTACGTATGGTCAAATATATCCATTAAATGCGTGTTTAATGCGTAATTTTTAACGAAGAAAAGAATAAAACCAACCCCATTACACTAGGACTAGCCGTTCTCGAGATATTTTAGTTTTTCGCACTTTCCCTACACCACCTTTGAAAATAAGCCCGATTACCGAATGAGAACGAAAATTGAATAAAAGTGAAATAAATTTAATTAAAATAAAGAGAACGTTAATATAAGTTTGCAGGGAAAGTCATGTGCTGCTCACATCAGATTTTTACTTTCCCTGCAATACATGGTAATGTATAGGGAAAGCATTGGAATCATGTCGAAAATCGCAACTCGAGTTTTCGACGGATCTACACGTTTCGAGACCTCTAGAATACGAAAAAACTATTTTTAGCGTGACGTCTGTGTGTGTGTCTGTGTGTCTGTGTGTCTGTCTGTGTGTCTGTCTGTCTGTGCAGATTTTGTATCCACTCTAACTAAAAAACTAATTGACCGAATTTCATAAAATTTGGTAGGTAAGTCACTTGTGCACGAATCTGGTGCTGATTAGTTTTGGGTATGACTCGGGTTAAAAGAACCCGCCTTTTTTTTTGCGAAATGGCCCGCAAAAGCTTGTATCCACTCTAACTGAAAAACTAATGGACCGAATTTCACAAAATTTGGTAGATAAGTCGCTTGTAGGCCACCCTGGTGCTGATTAGATTTTGGCATAATTCGAAAAAAAAATAACCTGCCTTTTTTTGCAAAATGGCCCGCAAAAATCATCAAAATCTAAACTTAAGAACTACGTATGCTCAAATATAGCCATTAAATGTTTGTTTAATACGTAATTTTTAGCGAAGAAAAGAATAAGACCAATCCCATTACACTAGGACTAGCCGTTCTCGAGATATTTTAGTTTTTCGTATTTTTCCTACACCATTTTTGAAAATAAGCCCAGTTTTCAAATGAGAACGAAAATTGAATTAAAAATTAAATTTAATTTAAATAAATAGAACGTGAATATAAGTCTGCAGGGAAAGTCATGTGCTGCCCACATCAGATTTTTACTTTCCCTGCAATACATGGTAATGTATAGGGAAAGTATTGGAATCATGTCGAAAATCGCAACTCGAGTTTTCGACGGATCTACACGTTTCGAGACCTCTAGAATACGAAAAAACTATTTTTAGCGAGACGTCTGTGTGTGTGTCTGTGTGTCTGTATGTCTGTCTGTGTGTCTGTCTGTGTGTCTGTCTGTCTGTGCAGATTTTGTATCCACTCTAATTAAAAAACTAATTGACCGAATTTCATAAAATTTGGTAGGTAAGTCACTTGTGCACGAATCTGGTGCTGAGTAGTTTTGAGTATGACTCGGGTTAAAAGAACCCGCCTTTTTTTGCGAAATGGCCCGCAAAAGCTTGTATCCACTCTAACTGAAAAACTAATGGACCGAATTTCACAAAATTTGGTAGATAAGTCGCTTGTAGGCCACTCTGGTGCTGATTAGATTTTGGTATAATTCGAAAAAAAATAACCTGCCTTTTTTTGCAAAATGGCCCGCAAAAATCATCAAAATCTAAACTTAAGAACTACGTATGCTCAAATATAGCCATTAAATGCTTGTTTAATACGTAATTTTTAGCGAAGAAAAGAATAAGACCAACCCCATTACACTAGGACTAGCCGTTCTCGAGATATTTTAGTTTTTCGTATTTTTCCTACACCATTTTTGAAAATAAGTCCAGTTTTCAAATGAGAACGAAAATTGAATTAAAAATTAATTAAATTCAATTTAAATAATTAGAACGTGAATATAAGTCTGCAGGGAAAGTCATGTGCTGCCCACATCAGATTTTTTTATTTTCCCTGCAATACATGGTAATGTATAGGGAAAGTATTGGAATCATGACGAAAATCACAACTCGAGTTTTCGACGGATTTACACGTTTCGAGACCTCTAGAATATAAAAAAACTATTTTTAGCGTGACGTCTGTGTGTGTGTGTCTGTCTGTGTGTCTGTCTGTCTGTCTGTCTGTCTGTCTGTCTGTCTATGCAATGTATGTATCCACTCTGACTCAAAAACTTATGGACCGAATTTCATAAAATTTGGTAGGTAAGTCACTTGGGTATGACCCTGGTGCTGATTAGTTTTTGGTATGATTCGTAAAAACAGAACCCGCCTTTTTTTGCGAAATGGCCCGTAAAAATTTCATGTATCCACTCTAGCTAAAATACTAATTGACCAAATTTAACAAATTTTGCTAGATAAGTTACTTGTACAATACTCTAATGCTGATTAGATTTTGGTATTAATCGGAAAAGAACAGCCTGCCTATTTTTACGAAATGGCCCGCAAAAATATCATGTATCCACTCTAGCTAAAGTACTAATTGACCAAATTTCACAAAATTTGGTAGATAAGTTACTTGTACAATACTCTGGTGCTGATTAGATTTTGGTATTGTTCGGAAAAGAACAACCTGCCCTTTTTTACGAAATGGCCCTCTAAAATCGCCAAAATCTAAAAAAAAGCTACGTATGTTCAAATATATCAATTAAATGCTTGTTTTATACGTAATTTTTGATGAGGAAAAGAATAAGAACAACTCTATTACTCTAGGACTAACCGTTCTCTAGATATTTGAGATTTTTCACATGTTTGTTATGCCGCCTTTGGAAAAATATCCAATTACCGAATAAAAAAAAATTGAATTAAAAATGCGAATTCAGTGTTATTTGGTTCAATTAAACTCAGTCTAATGGATTATTAAAGAAAAAATAAAGAGCATATGAATTTGAGTCTGCAGGGAAAGCCATGTGCTGCCCACATCAGATTTTTGTGTGCTAAAACCCACACCCTTCTCGAAAATATTAGTTTGGATCCGCCCGAACCTTTCATTTATAATATGCAGAATTCCTAGGAAAGTTTTTAATTTTGTGCTTACGGGTGGGACAGCGTTCATCTCAAACGGAGAATCTCTCAAAAAGACAGGTATTTGACATACCCTATCCCAAACAGTTTGATCCCCCTTTGCAAGCATTGGTGTCCATGGACGCCAATGCCTGCAAAGGAGTATCGAACTGTTTGGGATAGGGTATGTCGTTAACGCCAATGCCTGCAAAGGAGGGTTGAACTGTTTGGGATAGGGTATGTCAAATACCTATATTTTTGAGAGGTTCTCCGTTTCGGATGGACGCTGTCCCACCCGTAAGCAAAAGGTTAAGCACAACAATAACTTTGTATGGGACGGTCTATGAGTTGGATTTTTATATAGAAAAGTAACCATGCCCGATGGAATAAAAGTGATTGCAGTGTTCCAAGTGTAAAATTAAAAAGTTAGGATAACGAACTGTGTATAACAAAGCGAGATGCTGAAAAAAGCCAACTAACTCCCTTTTATTTTATCGGGCATGGTCACTTTACTACATAGACCTGATGTGTACACTCATGCCATTCCCTTATAATTCATTTCCTTAGAAAGTTATTAGAGACCCTTTCCAAGGATCCTAGTCCTAGTCCTAGTCCTAGGAACCTTGTATAAGAGTAGCTCCTTGCAATTTACGTAACCAGAATTAATGAAAAGGTGTGTTTAAATTTTACTAACCGCACTGTCGAAATTTATAATAATTTTCAAGACATTTTATTTTAATATTCGTTTGTAACTTATCTACGCATGACCTTTATTCGACATTTTTGTTTCCAAACTCAGACCGAGTGTAACCCAGCTGGAAATTTTTAAGGAAAATGTCGTCTGGACCTGTTAAGAGTCCCAGCCCGTGACTTCTATTTCGAAGTCCGATCTCCTGGCAAATCATCACTCTTATAAGAGGTACCGTTTGAATTAATATTGCATCACATTTTGTTTGAATCGTTCAACTTAATTAGGTACCGTGCTCATAGACAACATTGAATAAAACTGATTTGTATCTAGGGATACTCAAACCGTGTAAAGTCACACAAATTATAAGGATTTGAATTTTTGACCTAATCACAGTATGATCCATTTTTCATATACTACATTGTATTGAAAGTAAAAGATGAGTTTTATCTCCAGAAAATAAATTCCCAGTTCTTTCTACCTGTACCTCTATTCACACAATAACCCGTGAATCACGGTCGGTTGGCCTTGTGCAATGTGTGGGTCGGAAACTTTTCCTCTTTCTGCACAATAGAGCTTTTTCCGGCTTTATTTTTGGCGTAACACAGTGTGACACCCGTTTCCGAAATATACATAAACAGCTTATGTGATTAATTATTATTAGTCTTCTCTTGTAGAAAGCCTCGCTTATAAATATAGCAATTTTACAATATCCGACCAAGCACCGGATGTTAATCGTAACGTAATGGAAATGAACGTAAAAAGAATTCTGAATAAACCTCTTGCTTACGGGTGGGATAGCGTCCATCCCAAACGAACTACCTCCCAAAAAGACAGATATTGGGGCAGGTATGTTAAATACCCTATTCCAAACAGTTCCCCCCCTTTGCAGGCATTGGCGTCCATAGAACCTCCCAAAAAGGCAGGCATTTGACATACCCTATTCCAAGCAGTTCGATCCCCCTTTGCAGGCATTGGCGTCCACCTGTCTTTTTGGGAGGTTCTTTGTTTGGGATGGACGCTGTCCCACCCTTAAGCAAAAGGTTAAGCAAATTGTTTTTCACTTATTTATATTCCGCCAATCTAGTAAATAAAAGACAAAATTAAAAAATAATAATCTCCCTTGAATGACTCAACGTGTTTCGATGAAACATCAGATTTTCCAGACAGCAACATTTTAATGCTTCATAATGTAGAATAAACTGCTACTTTTCAAAGTATATGATAGTTCATGGGAAAATGTGTAGGATGTCCTACTAGTATTCTACTTTGGGAAGCTATCATTGGTTTAGCATAGAGATCAATGTGAAAAAACATATTAATATGTATTCATTATTGAGTTATAGTATCAACTTCTGTATCTCTATCACCCCCCCCCCCCCTCTCCCCGCTTACGCATTAAAATTGTACGATATATCCTCTGGAATCGTGGGTGTACACTCAGGATACAAGAATGAGTCTAAATTTCTGGATAACTAACACATTTATTCACAAGCACAGCATAAACAGGAACAATATACAGTAAGACAGTACTTAAATGCTTCACTAAGTTCACAAAATAACCGATATTATTTTCAAAACATTAATGAAAGTCATTTTTCACAAAGCAAAGACTACTATTCTCAAAACATTGATAAAAATAACAGTTCAATGTGGCTCATATCACGTCAACTACTCTCTGACTCAGTGATGACTCCTAATTATAGACTCTCTATAGAAACTTCTGGAAATCTCTCATATCACGTAAAATAATCGTTATCGGTCCTTCTCAAACCTTCGGAAAATCGCCAAATATTACCACATTGGCGATAAATTGCTAAATATGGCAACCCTTCTGCGCCGCAAGTGGCAACCCTAGAACTCCTCTGGCAAACCTCCCTAGTGGCAAATCGTCATGGGAAAGAATGCCCGTACGTGTGTTTTCTCCGTCTGGTCTTCGAAAGAGACGAAAGACTCCAGAAGAAAGGGGATATTACACGTTCACGACATAATTCACACAAACGGACATAACTATACAATAAACGTCCAATATGTTTTTGTCTTTCCAGACCCATTTAGAAACTCCCCGGCAGGGTTCCCATTTCAGCGCGAACCCGCGAGATTCTCGCGAAATCCATGAAAAATCTCGCGTAAAAATTTAGACTGCGCGAGAATTTCTCTCTCTCCAGTTCCGTCCTAAAATAATTTTTTCCTTCAAATTGGATACCGAGAAATCCGATGCCCGATCCCGATCGGACATCGGATTTTTCGGTATCCCGATCGGGGATTTCTCGGTATCCCGATTCGCTCGGTATCCCGATCGGGGATTTCTCGGTATCCCGATTCGCTCGGTATCCCGATCGGGCATCGAAGATCGGGCCGATTGCTTCGCGACCGCAAATCGCGATCAGTTGCCTCGTTGTTGCGAATCGCGGGCCGATTGCCGAGCGGTCGCGGACCGCGATTTCGTAGCTACGTCTGAATCGCAGTCAATCGCGATTTGGGTACACTAAAGTACTACGTGTTTCTAATTAGAGAGATATTTTATAGAAATTCCCCTCAGCTTGCGCGGGTGGCAAATTCGATCAAATAAAATTTTGCTTTTTTTTTATAGGATTCTTTCACGGATTTTAATTATGCTCTTTCCGCGTACTTCCCGCATTTTTTGTGTTTTGCTCGAGAAATTTTCTTCTTTCCGCGGACGAAAATCCTTTCCCCCGTACACAGTATGTCTACAGATTACAAAAATCCCGAAAATGTCGTGAAATTGGCCATATATCCCCCAAAAATGTTACAAAATTTGAACAAAGCAACGAATTTTTTATCAGAGACATTCCTTTCTTACATGATCTGAAAATCTGTTTCTCCGCGATTGCGAAAACGGCGTTCGCATACGACGATTCCCACATTTTCTGAGGAGAGATGACCAATGAATATCTTTTTGCCATTTTCACAATATATTTGTATCGACTGAATTTTTTTATAATTATGTCGTTTAATATACAAATAATAAAAACCAAACCATTTTTCTACCGTATTATTGATAAAATGAAAGGTTATTTTGCAGCAGCATCACGAAAATCTGCATTTGTACGCTATCCTAGGCATACCTCGTTTAATTTGAAAAATATTTCCCACTTTTCCAATCTGTTTGCATCGACTACAGTGTTTGTAATTGCTTCGCGTTTTATACAGAAAAATTATTTTACAAACGTATTATTTATGAAATAAAGGGCTATTTTGAAAACAAAAAGAAAAAAGTCGAGTCAAACAAAATGGCTAAAATCCCATGACTGGCTTGAGATTCAACAAAAGGACGATGCAATCCTTATGTTCTGCAAGTTTTGTAAAAAATACAAAAAAAAAAAAAAAATCCATTTCCAAACATAAAGTCAAATTTATTACCTAATTCTATTTGCCTAGTGAAATAGTTTTCGTCGATATTCGCCTTCGGCGATCAAAAATCGTTAAAATTTTTAATTGCTATTGCTGCATGAAAATTGATCATAAAAGGATTTTAAAAATCAAAATATAAAGTAAATACAGCCGGCCCTCGACTTTTGCAGTTTACAGACAAAAAAATCGTAAATTCGCATGTGAGTCATTTTACATAAAATAACCCATGTAGACGTTTTTATGTCAGCAAATAAAATCATAACGTAAGCATGGGGGAAGTCAGGAATTTGAGTATATTTGCTAACAAGTGGGGGGGGGGAGCTATAAAACTACCAAAAATGTGCTTACTTAATACTTAAACGACTCCTAATTAATTTTTAAAAAGAATGTTAAAAGAATGTTAGTTTTAAGAATTAAAAAATTTAAATGTCGAAGAATATGAGTTATAGTTAATGCTTTCTTTTTTATTACTTTCTAAATTAGCATGGTAAAAAAAAAAAATGAAATTTTAAATGTCTCTCCTTATAACAAAAAATCTCTCCCAAAATTTTTTGGAAGGAGAGAAATTCTCCCCCTCTTTTCCTGACTTAGTGGGAACCCTGCTCCCCGGTGACCTTGTATCGGCACGGGACAGAACTTAAAAGAGCAAAGTTTTGGATTTGAAACCTCTCCCGATAGTGAAAAAAATGGAGGTTAAAGCCTTTTCAAGCCCTTCAAAAGCCCCCCTCCCCTCATTCACATAGAAAGCTAAATATTTGCACATAGTATCATCTACGGAACTAAACCTAACGGAGTCTGGTTTCCGATTGCTTTTTTCGGAGACGGGTAAAACGGGGAAGGGTTCGAAAAGTCTCTCCAGACCACCCGGAAGCACCAGTGGACTAGAAGACTGAAACTTTGCATACTAATAACATTGACCACGGAACAAAACTTAACTGAACCACTATTCGATTCAAATGATTATTTTCGACGCTAAGTCGCATGCATTGTTAAACAAAATGAAACGTATTAAGATATGTTAATAGGGTTAGTTACTTTGTCTTTGGCAGGCTTAAATACTAGTTTAAAATGGTTCTAATAATGCGAATTGCAAAAAGCACTATTAAGTTGAAGATCCAGACCGTCCGACTCGTCAGAAGACTTGAGCAACTATTTGGGCGGAGGGGGGCACTATCTAGTTGTAGTTTTTATTAAACGTCTCCGCCCATAAATTTTATAGCGATGCATGCATTTTTCCTCATCTGGCGAGCCGGCTTACAAAGAAAGAAGAGAGAGAAATAGACTAAAATAATTTCAAATTATTCAGAAAGTGTCTTGAAACATGTATTTCCTTCAAACTGTAGTATTCGGCAATTTTCCGGTAAAGTACTTTCAGTATAATAAGAGTAAGAGAACATAAAATTCTGAAACTAAGAAATGAAGATGTCGACCCAATTATTTGCCACATCAAAATGAAAGTTCCGGCACGGCCAAGGGAATAAATTGTTTACTTCCGAAACGCAGGCGATCGAACTCTGATCTCGTTTTTATCTGATTCCGGCCATTTTCCTCGATCTACGCAATCCCGGAATATGAATATATGACTTCAGTATGTTGATCAAAACAGCCGAGAACTGCGTGAAGGTGTTGGCTGTGCTTGGATTGCTCTTCACGGCATTCACCCTCTACCTGACCCTCCTGGTGCCAGAAACGTGAGAAAGTTTTTGCTTTTATTCGCAGTTAGTTCCTTAAACAGAAAGGGTTGCTTTTCTTTTATCCTTTTAAGACTAGAAAGCTGGGCCCCACCCTGTTTAGGTTCCCTGCAATACATGGTAATGTATAGGGAAAGTAATGGAATCATGCCGAAAATCGCAACTCGAGCTTTCGACGGATCTACATATTTAAGGATCTCTAGAATATGAAAAAACTATTTTTAGCGTGACGTCTGTGCAATGTATGTATCCACTCTAACTCAAAAACTAATGGATCGAATTTCATAAAATTTGGTAGGTAAGTCACTTGGGTGTGATCCTGGTGCTGATTAGTTTTGGGTATGATTCGGAAAAAAAAACCCGCCTTTTTCTGTGAAATTTCCCGCAAAAATTTCATGTATCCACTCTATCTGAAATACTAATGGACCAAATTTCACAAAATTTGGTAGATAAGTTACTTGTGGAATACTCTGGTGCTGATTAGATTTTAGTACGATTCGGAAAAGAACAACCTGCTTTTTTTACTAAATGGTCCACAAATATCGCCAAAATCTATAAAAAAGACTATGTATGTTCAAATGTATCAATTAAATGCTTGTTTTATACGTAATTTTTGAAGAGGAAAGTAATAAGAACAACTCTATTACTCTAGGACTAACAATTCACGAGATATTTGAGATTTTTCGCAGTTTTGTTATGCCCCCTTTGAAAAAATGTCCAATTTCCAAGTAAAAACAGAAACTGAATTGAAAATGCAAATTTAGTGTTATTTTGTGCAATTAAATCCAATTTAAGGAATTATTAAAGAAATAAAGAAAAAATGAATTTGAGTCAGCAAAGAAAGTCATGTGCTACTAACATCAGATTTTTACTTTCCCTGCAATACATGGTAATATATAGAGAATGTGTTGGAATCATACCGAAAATCACAACTCGAGTTTTCGACGGATCTACACATTTTGGGATCTCTAGAATACGAAAAATCTATTTTTAGCGTGACGTCTGTGTGTGTGTGTGTCTGTCTGTCTGTCTGTCTGTGCAATGTATGTATCCACTCTAACTCAAATTCTAATGCGCCAAATTTCATAAAATTTGGTAGGTAAGTCACTTGTGGGTGACCCTGGTGCTGATTAGTTTTTGGTACGATTTGGGATAAAAGAACCCACCTTTTTCTTGCGAAATGGCTTGCAAAAATTGCCTGTATCTACTCTAGATAAAAAACTAAAAGATCAAATTTTACAAAATTTGGTAGATAAGTAACTTGTGAGTTACCCTGGTGCTGATTAGATTTTGGTACGATTCGGAAAAAAATAACTAGTCTTTTTTTGCAAAATGGCCCTCAAAAATCGTCAAAATCTAAAATAAAAAAGCTACATATGCTCAAATATATCCATTAAATGCTCGTTTTATATGTAATTTTTAACGAAGAAAAGAATAAGACCAACCTTATTACACTACGACTAGCCATTCTCGAGATATTTTAGTTTTTTCGTATTTTTCTACGCCACCTTTGAAAATCAGCCCAGTTACCAAATGAGAACGAAAATCGAATTAAAAGTGCCAATTCAATGTCATTTTAAATAATTGTGCGCGTTATTTTGTGCAATTAAGTCGATGTGCAAGCCGTTCTCGAGACATTTTTGTTTTTTCGCAATTTTGCTATGCTGATTTTGAGTCCATTATTTATGTGCGTTATTTAGTGCAATTAACCTAAATTTAATGAATTATTAATGAAGACGACGAATTTGAGTCTGCAGAGAAAGTCATATGCTGCACACATCAGATTTTTATGTATATGTTCACCTTGTGTTATAATGTAGTATGGAATTTTTTACAGAATTGCAAATTATCTAAATCGCAGCTGCCAAGCTTATACAAATGAATTATAACAGGATTCCTAATGTAATAACATATAGTTGATTGATTAATATTGCAATTTTAGTTAACATTACATTGAAAACTTGATTTTTAATATATAAGGTAATTTTCCACAAAACGACAGGGTTTTAAAAAAAATAAACCTATTTTCTCTAAGATAATGAATTTTTTGTAAATTTGGCGACATTTTCATAAATTTGGCCAAACTTTGCAATTTGGCAACATTTTTTGATACACTTTTTGATGAAGTCACTAATTGTCGGCAAATTGGTTACTTTTATCGCCAAACTTTAAAAAATAATTTTCTTCATAGATTTATCATGGTGATATTTGACGTTAATTATCTCAGTCCACAAATCGAATTAAAAGTTCGAGTTTTGTCACGACCTTAAGATGATGAGTATTCAAAATGCTCTAAATTTTGTGCAAATCGGTCAGGTAGTCGCTGAGATGTATTTAAGTCCACGGCAAGGAAGCTCCGCTCCTACTTCGCTGTGCTTCAATAAATTATACATAATTATTGCATTGTAAATATAAGGTGCAAATGCAAAGTAGTAAATTCAAAATCTTCAAAAAGAACTGTAGTGTTTTAGGTGAGTATAAAGTATAGAAAGAAAATGTTAGCTCTAAGACTTTTCTCTATCTAAATATATTAAAGGCGTAAATTTATATGATTCCCAGATCGTTCTCAGATCATTATTTCAATAATTTCTTAATTGGAGAAGTTTAAATAATATTTTCTTATGAGTTTACATGTAAAAAGGACCAAATGTACATATAAAAAATATATTCTTAATTAAATACACATATCAACCTAGCTTGGCGAAAGTCAATGAAAGAAGAATATGCTTACTTCTTTTGAAATTTTAATATGTATATTTAGAAGAAGGTAGTTGGTGAGCGCAGAAAGCAAGAACGAAGTGTTATGCCACAAGTCCACAGTTCGGAACAAAATATTCGAAACATAGTATTCTTTTAATAAGTGTTCGATGCTGTGGAGATGACAAACAGACAAAACAAATGAAATTCATGAAACAAAATAGAAGAGGATTTTAAGTCAAGATGAGCAAATAGATTTACTCTTCAAAACACTTTCATCGAACATTTGCACGGAGGTATTCGTCGGAAAAATATTTTATGTTCGATAAGCAAATTTCTTATTTTGAATGTTTTGAAACAAACAATGTTCAATTTAAAATTAAAATTCTTCTTCGAACAGAACATTTTCTTTGGTGAAAAATACTGTTCAACGAAAACTTTACATGTGTTTAAAATTGAATGGTATCCACACAGCAAAACATTGTTCGAAACAAGAAATGTGCTCTTCGAACTTATAGCATTTGTCTAACGAAGACCTCCGTGCAAATGTTCGATGCAAGTGCTTTGAAGAATAAATCAATCAACGCATCTTGATAACTAAAATTTATTTACACATTTTTTTTTTCATTAAACTTTTATTATATCTGCAAGTCCACAGTATCGAACATGTATTCGAGAAATAGTTTGTTTCGAATATTTTGTTTCGACTTATTAACAAGCGGCCTTGTATAGGGCTTCTTACAAATGATGTAATTAGGTTTTAAATAACAAATTTCATAAAACACAAAATCTGCTTATAACGGGCGTTCCCTAAAATATGGAAGACACTCCTGTTGAAACTTGTTATGTCACAATTTTTGTGAGCTTCTGAATCAACAATTTCAATCTTTCCACATTGCCGGCATAAAGTTTATTTATATAATTTTACCCGGGTCATATGAAGCTGTGAACGCTCCTTGGACTTCCCAACTTGGCGTTCTAATTTTTAGAAACGCCCCTTGTGGGCGAGTTTTACGTTTTATGAACTTTGCCTCACTTTGTGTTTCATAAACTTGGTGTTCCCAAGCTGGGAACGCAGCTGCCTATAAAGATCGTTCTCCAAAATTGGAACAGCTTCGTGGGGCCCGAGCTAAATTTTAAACGAATTTTATGCCGGAAACGTGGAAGCACTGAAATTGTCTGTTTCTATAGAAGCTCGTAAAAATTGTGGCTTACAGCAAGTTTCTTGATACCATTGCAGATACCGGCTATTCCATGCCGACGAACCAACAATAAGTGCAAAACCGGTCCATGAATACTGGTGTTAGCAATGAGGGGTGCCTTCCATAAGTAGTGTCATATAAAATAACTAGTTATTAACTTGTCATATAATTTGTCATATATATTAACTTGTCATATAAAATAACTAACTAGTTTGTTAATATTTTGTAATTTCATTATTTTTATAAACTCTTATGGATTTAAAAATGTGTTCGATTAATTGAATTGAATCGATCGATTGAATAATAAATTTCTTTGGTTCAAAAATCAACAGGCCTTTTTCGATGGAAAAAACTGTACTCAATTTCACGTGAATCACTGAACTTCTACGAGACATATCATCCCCACAAATCCACACACAGACATCACCGAAAAGATGGTTGACTCCTGTTCATAGATGCTCCAAACACACTTTTCATTTTAACTCGAAAGTCGTTTTTCACCTCTATCCCTTCATATACGCTAAGTTTTGCAGGAAAAGTAATACTATAAATTTAAAACTCCCGATTTTTTCTCTACCGTAGAACCATTGATGGCAGATCCAACAGAGGACAATCGCCAGACAGTCCCCTCCACAGAAGCGAAAGAGCAGCCCAAGGTGAGTGACTAATCAATTATATTATTTCTATAAACAGTATACGAAACAGTAACAGTAGAAACGAAGTCTACAAAGAACTGAGATACATAAAACTGCTTTTTATTAGATAAACATTTGCATTCCCCTTTATGGGCAGCGAAAGTTTTGTAAAACGGATCTTCTCAAGACGAAATTAGTATTAATACGGCAAGTGCAACAGGATATGAATTACCATATTGTAGCAGTCGCAACAATTTCGAGGAGTACCAATGATAAACATTATTCACACCTAAATAAAGTATGGCATTAAATTATAAACAGTGAAGACTAAATTTTCAGTAAAACGTCTTTTTAAAATGACACCATTCAAGCCGTTCAAATAAATTAGAATTAGGCCAGAGCGTCATAACGTCCTTCATCAGTGGCAATGCAAATAAAGGATGAAAAACAAGAGCATTTATATACATACAGCTAGGAAACTACAAAATAAAAATTTGCATATGAATGATTGGATTATCCGACCATTTATATGTTGTATGTGATCTTACTTTCCTTACATACATAGTATAATGTATAAGGAAAGTATTGCGACGGGGTCGAAAATTCGAATTCGAGTTTTCGACGGGAGTGCACGTTTCAAGCATCCCTGATCACGAATCGAACAGTTTTGAGGTGATGTCCGTGTGTGTGTGTATGCGTGTGTGTTTGTGTGTCAGTGAGTCTATGGAGACGATATCTCACGAACGAATGGGGTGATTCGAATGAAATTTGGTACAAAAATTACAATCCGTGAGTACTGGAAGCCTGTTGTTTTTAAATACAATCGAATGTTCAGAACTCCCTAAATTTTCGATGAAATTTTGAAAAAATCATCAAAAAATCAAAGTCTATAATAAAGTTACTCAAATTGACATTTCTTGTGTGATTTTTCCCTTAGAAAACGATTGAGATAAAGTTTAGAACGCCAGCATGAACTGTTCTCGAGATATTGCACATTTTTAAATAAATTTATCAAAAAATCCCATAAATAAAAAAAAATATTAACTGTTGAGAAACATGTTCACTTTTCATATGTAATATCATGCGATACATTGGGTGACATCATTCTCGTGAATCTAGCTCGTTCCATTCATGAGAAACGATGCTTTGAGTAATACATTTGTATTTGAACTCCAATAGTCATTTATCTGCTATAAGAACAACTTATTTCTCCGTTCATAACGCTTGGCGAGATTTTGACGACGAATTTGATGGAATGTCGCCAACTTTGTGACTCTTTTAAATGTTGCCAAATTAACGAAAATCTAGCCAAATGGATAAAAAGGATCCTAAATCAGTGAAAATGACAATTAATTGACGAAAATTCAATATCTTGTAAAGAATATAAGTATCTAGTGTAAGAATAATCTAATTTTCTTTTTTACTGTAAAAGTAGTAAATTTATTGCTGTATATAAGGAAAGTCATGTGTTGTCCACATCATATTTTTATTTTTTTGTAAGATACAGAGAGACATCTTCCTTTATTATAGATTTCAGAAAGTCTCTGACTTAAAGAATCGTATAATACAAATGTAAATTTTCTTTCAAGAAATTAAAGTATGATGTAGTTTACCATGTGCACTTTATTGAGTACATGATGGGTCAGAAAATTACATGTGCACTTTAATACACACATAATTTCTCATTGCATAATAAAATTTTAGTATAAAAGAGAATTAGCTCTTGTGGTATTTGAGAGGTAATACGAAGAGGCAATACGTAAGACGATTGTTTTACTGAAAATTTTAGCACTTTAAAAATTGGCGTAATAAAGTAATATTTGGGCATATCTATATAAATAAAATTGAAAATCTGTCTGTCTGTTTGTCCCGTCTTCACGAGAGAACGGCTGAACAGAATTTGATGAAATTTTGTGAGTAACCTGGAAATAGTCTCACTTAAAATTTAGTTTATGTTTGGAGTTTCCACTATCAGTGGTTCTCGAGATATTAGTAAAAAACGACATTTTCGTTTGTCTCATCATCACAGGAGAACGGCTAAACAGAATTTGATGAAATTTTGTGGAGAGCCTTGAAATAGCCCCCCATAAATTTAGCCTAAGTTTCGAGTATTTAAGACCAGGGGTTGTTGAGATATTAATGAAAAACGAAACATTTTCCTAGGAGTTCTACTCTCTAACTCCGTGGTATATCCAAACGAAAAGCTTGGAAATCGTTTGAAAGTTGAGAATCGTTCTTATCTCTGCGTTTGTTGGGAGATTTTTTGCGCGAATTTGTCACTTTCTGAAAACATGAATTGTTTGAAACATGATTTAAATGGGAAATATATCTCCATGGTTTATTTTCACAAGCTTTTACTGAACAATGAAAAGTATAAAGAAATCAAAATGGCTATTTAATTTCGCAGTTTATGAGGAAGATCCTATCTTATATCATGTTGCTCAGAAACGCAATTAAATTAAATCTGTCTGTTAATTTTTATTATTATTTTTTCGATATGAATAATAAATAAATGGATATAAAAATATATTTTAGAAAAGAACGATTTGATTTTTCTTATAGCATTTTTGACTGGATAATATCAATTACAGTCGATTTAAGCGTTATTATTATTGATATTTTGGGGGATTATTGATTCAGAAATTATTGATATTTTTAAGTTTTATGCCATTGTTTTATTACGACAAAAATTGTTTAAACTCATATGTTGTACGTTATACGAGTAATCTTCTACAAATACACGGGTAATCTTCTCCGACCATTCAAACGGTTACTCCAAGTCCTCGGACGAGTCGGGTGGTCTGGGTTTTCGACGGGTAATCTTCTGGGCCAACGGCCGTACCGTGCTGAAAACACCTGTTCTCGTTAGATCACCGAAGTCAAGCAGCATCGGGCGCGGTTAGTACTTGGTGGGTGACCACCTCGGAACACCGCGTGCTGTTGGCCATCTCGGGTGCGGTATCCCCGTGGTTTGCGCGCTAGATTTGCACGCTACCACAAATGCCGCCGTGTTCATGCGGAGTACGATCACGTTAAACATGTGGGTCCGTAAGTCCTTCCGAGAGGTTGGTGGTAGGGGAAGGAGGGTACGGTCCCTGTGGATGCCTCCCCCACTGGGTTCCGGTCTAAATTGGGTGGCACTTCCCGGCCGTCCATACAGTTACCTTACACCTTTCTGGTAGGTCGGACGGTCTGGGTCTCAACAACAACAACAACGGGTAATCTTCTACAAATACACTTCTAATCTACGAGAATATAAGTAGTACAGGTATATTGGCATAGGTTTTGATATATATATTGGCATATATTGGAATCAATTACGACCTACTGGTATAAAGATTACGGAGATTATTGATATTTTCAATTTATTACGTCATCTCTTTTATTTTGGCAAATATTTTTGAGATTCATATTGTAATACGGGTACTCTTCTAATACAGGTTATATCTTCTAATATTCGCGTATGTAAGTAGTACGGGTCCTATACAATTTTAATGCCTTCATTTTGCATATATTGATTCAATTCCTTATTTTTGTAAATTTGCTTACAAAAGGGGCCAGGATGTTTTATTCTTCAGATCTGCCCGTGAAGATAATGTTTCATAGTGAGAACAGATATTCTTAAACTTCTCTTTAGGAGCAATAAATTTAATATTTTAAAATAATTTGCACATGATTGCGAATTTTATAAGTTTCTTTATATTCTATACTCCGTACGAAGAACGGGTATGCTGCTAGTAAATGATAAAAATATATAGGTTCAAAACTAAAATTAAATTACTTTTCTCTAAGTTCCATACCTTAAAATTAAATTAAAAATTTATATTATTTTCACATGAAATCTAATATATAAAAGGGAAAATTTCAATACAAATTTCCAATTTAAATGCTTTCTGAACCATGCCATAGATTTAGATGAATTATATTTTCAGACAATTTCACAGAGTCCGGGGTTATATTACTCTGATGTAAGTTTCCGATGTATTTTCATCACACTGCAGTGAAGTCCGGCATAACGAGAATTGAAAACCGGTTTTTGTCTGTCTGTCTGACTGCTTATAACCCGAGTATGGCTCAGAAAATTTAGATACATTTCACTATCTTTCAAACTAAATAAAAAGCAGATTTATTGCTGAAAACATGTTCGATATTCTATTAATTTGATATGAAAAAGTGAAAATTGCAAAACATGCATCCAAGACTCATTATCTCCATATTCGATTTCACCAAATTATAATAAATCTTTGTTTATTTTTTATAAATATTTCCAAAAAACTTTTTAGAAGAACTTTCATTATATATTTCAAGAAAAAATATCATGGAATATATAATGTAGGCATATGCATGTTCATACACATACGCGATGCAACGCCCAGTTTATATATATTCTGAGATAGGCAGAAGTTCTTTTAAAAAGAAAATCTAAACAGTTAATTTATTTTTTTAATTTAGGTTCGAACAAACTAGTTTATTTGGATTTATCTTAAAAATGGCTATATTTTCAGAGATTGAATGTTAGAATTTTTGAATGATAGAACATCAAATTACGGTTTTGCAGATTATTGAATTTTCACCACAGATTGATGTCTCCAAAATGATTCCCATAACCGAATATAGTTTTACTTCCGCTCTGATCAACCATCAGGTAGCTGAAGTGTACATTTTACCGGTCGTATTTCGACTACCGGCCCCAAAACGGGAAATCCTGTAATTTCGTTTCATTTTAATATGTATTTGTAGGAGGAAATTCTACGACAGGAAATATATGTTGTAAACTACATTTCAGTATTGTTAATAAATTAAAAAAATATATTACTAGATTTATACATGTCGAAATGTTTATTATTGAACATTATCGAAACATTATCGTAACATCATCGAAATGTTTATTAGAATCTGTGGTGTATTTCAGTAAAATAAAAACATTTGGACTAAAATTATACACACTATTTTTCTTATGCGTCCAAATTCCACATTTTTTAAGTCCATTTGTATCACTTAGCATCAGAGCGAGAGAAATATTTTTATGAGCTTTGGTTTTCAAGTTGTTCTTTAAAAAATGTCTTAATTCTTTAAAAATATTTATAACGTGGCAACAGGTTAGTCAAGCTGATAAATTGCATGCATTTAGCCGATTTGTATCAGCATATACAAATTTCATACATTTCACATGCTAAATGAACTGCAAACTAATAAATAGTTTCTTAGTTATAAAAATCACCGTTGGGGGATCTTTCTAATTACTTGAAATTATGTTCCCACCGGTATTCATGGAGTGATTTAATGCATTTTATAGCTCATCATACTTTTTAGTTCATTTTAGCGCATTTTGGTGCATCATCATCGATGTTGGGTGCTGCAGTTGGGACATGACCCCAAATATCAGTTTCCTGTATTAACTAAAATGATCTTCGAAAATTTTCATGGCTCTCCATAAGAAATAATATCATGAAAATCCTGATTTTACGATAATTCGCGTTTTAATCATACGAATTAAGAAAACAAGAAAGATCAATCATGCTTAAAGCATTGATTATGAAACACTTTCCAACAGCAATGCAATTTTATTTAAACATGTCTAAAATGCAATACATTTCTCGGTAATATTTTAAAACTTCTCACAATACTACATTGATTTATTATATTTGAAAACTTAAACCTTCATCGAAAAAAATGAACTTCATTCAAATGACGACATTGAAATATAAATTACCTGGTTTAAACATCTCTAAAATGTGATATATTACTCGATAATAATTTTAGAATTATCATAATACCACGATAATTTATTATATTTAAAAACTTCATCGAAAACAACTGAAATTCATTCAAATGACGTCATAGAAAAAATAATGCGCCTGGCTCTCTCTAAAAAAGCAGCATTTCATTCATAAATAATTTCCCATTCATGTCATTCATCACAATACTATAATAATTTATTTTATTTAAAATTTAAGACCATGGAGCTACAAGTAATTTAACTCTATGCTTAAAACTTCATCGCAAAAAATCGTCCTTATCTCGGTAAAGTCAATGAATATTTCTTTCATATCAGCTATGCAGACTCCATGAGCTAAATTCTTTTGCGTTAAAAAAATACAGCAATTCCTATACAACTCATCCTACATATTTTGCTGTTTACATTTTACATAAATAAAAATAGGCTTCGTTGTAGAAATAATCAAATTTAGATGAGCATTTAAACTCATATATATTGTAATTGCGTAGATGCACAGAATTTAAACCAAAATAAAGTGGTTTTAGGACGGATACAACACTCAATATGAAATAAAAAGAACTTTAAAAATCCCGATTTTGAGACAAGATGGATGCCATATATCATTTTGAAGTGGATCACGTGATACTTTCATATCATGGTCACGTGATCGTTTCATATAAGAGGTGTTATTATTATTTTAATTTTTATTTAAAAAACTACTGAATATATTTCGCTGAATTTTTTTTTTATATATTTTATGGAACAATTTGAATATTACCTAAAAATTTCGAAGCAATTAGTGAATTTTAAATCCGCTTAAAAAATGTTTGAAAAATTAGGTCCCATAGGGCTCAATGTATTTCATTTTTTCAACCCGGGTTCAATCCAAAACTAATTGGATGATATTATTCATTTATATTCCCATAGGTCCTACAGACCGTCTGAACAACATACTAAAATTTCATTTTGATTAAGTCATTTTTACGGCAGTTATCGTGCTAACGGACAGACAGACAGAATGAACAAAGTCATAAACACTTTTCAACTTTGTTGTAAAGTGTTAAAAACTCTATTTAGTTCTAGTTTTCACATAATGCTCACATCTTCTAAATTATTTATTTTAGATGAGTAGGGTGATAGAACTTACATTAAGAGTCTATCGTCAAATTTTTTTTATGAAATGCTGTTTTTAACACTTTACAACACAGTTGAAAAGTGTTTATGACTTTGTTCATTCTGTCTGTCTGTCCGTTAGCACGATAACTGCCGTAAAAATGAATTTATCAAAATGAAATTTTAGTATGTTGTTCAGACGGTCTGTGGGACTTATGGGAATATAAATGAATAATATCACCCAATTAGTTTTAGATTGAATCCAGGTTGAAAAAATGAAATACATTGAACCCTATGAGATCTAATTTTTCAAAAAATTTTTAAGCGGATTTCAAATTCAGAAATTGCTTCGAAAGTTTTAGGAAATATTCAAGTTATCCCATAAAATATATAAAAAGAATTTCAGAAAAATATATTCAGTAGTTTTTTAAATAAAAATTAAAATAATAATTACACCCATTATATGAAGAGATCACGTGACCATTATATGAAGCGATCACATGACCCACTTCGAAATAAAATATATCATCCGTCCTGTGTCAAAATCGTGATCTTTAAAGTTCTTTTTAATTTATATTTAGTGTTGTGTCCGTCCTAAAACCGCTTTATTTTTGCTTAATTTCTGTGCATCAATGTTCTGAAACAAAGCAATTATAATATATTTGAGTTTAAATGATCATCAAACTTTGATTATTTCTACAACGAAGCCTAATTTTCACTTATGGAGTTTGTAAACACATCAAGCTGTAAGATGAGTTAGTTATATAAGAATTGCTGAATTTCTTTAACGCAAAATTATTTAGCGCTGGAGTCTGCAATATAGTTGATATGAATGAAACAGTCATTGATTTTACATAGAGAACAGACGATTTTATAGCAGACTTTTTCGGTGAAGTTTTAAGCACAGAGTTAAATTACTTTTACCTCCATGGTTTTAAGTTTTTAAGCAAAATAAATTATTGTAGTATTGTGAAGAATGAATGGAATAGAATAAAAGTTTATAAATGAAATTTTTACCGCTTTTTCATAGAGAGCCAGGCGTTATATTTCAATGACGTCATTTGAATGCAGTTCAATTTTTTTCGATGAAGTTTTCATATATAATAAATTATTGTAGTACTGTAGTAATTTAAAAAATATTACCTCTGAATGTATAGCATTTTAGAGATGTTTAAATAAAATTGCATTGCAGTTGGAAAATGTTTCATAATCAATGCCTTATGCGCGCTTGATCTTTCTTGTTTTAATTCTGTGAAGGATGTGATTATGAAATCTGGAATTTTGTAAAAATTTCGATTTTCACATTTAGAATTTCATGAAATGCCTGTTCTTAAAATGACAACCCAATCTTTATTATTTTTTTTAAAGACTTTTGTTGAGACTTTCAGTTTTATTCATTCGTACAACATTTGACTTTCAGATGAATGCTTCTGGAACCTGACAGTGAGGGGTAGCGGCGGCACGCTGACAAGCCCCGACTACCCCAACAATTATCCCAGCAACTCAGATTGTCGTTGGCTTCTTACCAGCAATGAACCGAACGCAACCATATTCTTGAGAATCGACTCTCTCAACGTAGAACCGGACACGGACTGCAAGTGAGTTTATTTCTTTCTTTTTACTTTCCTTATATACATAGTATAATGTATATTACTTTCCTTATATACATAGTATAATGCATATTATTTTCCTTATATACATAATATAATGTATAAGGAAAGAATTGTGGTGGGGATGAAAATTCGAATTCGAGTTTTCGACGGGAGAGCACGTTTCAAGCATCCCTGAATACGAATTAAACGTTTTCGAGGGATGTCTGTGTGCGTGTGTGTGTCAGTGAGTCTGTGGAGACGATATCTCATGAACGAATGGAGCGATTCGAACGAAATTTGGTACAAAAATTATAATCCGTGAATACTGGAAGCCTACTGCTTTTAAACGCAGTCGAATTTTCAGAACCCCCTAAATTTTCGAGTGAAATTTTGAAAAAATCATCAAAAAATCAAAACCTTTAATAAAGTTACGCAAATAGTCATATCTTGTGTAATTTTTCAAGTGAGTGTATTTCTTTCTTTTTTATTTATTTATTTTTTTAGCGTAAGCTACTTTAAATAATATATTCCCTCCTATTTGACTTTTATCGATCTTTTGTTTGATTCACTCCTGAGTTAGAAATATGATAATAGATGACGCTCAACTACGTCATATTTACCGAATATATATATATATATATATATATATATATATATATATATATACATTTATAATAGAAGAAGGTATGACACTTCGTTGCAGAAAATCCAAAGAACGAAATATCTCAAGAGTTTAACGTAGTACAGTTAGGATGATATTATTCATTTTGCGTTTTTTAAAATAACTATAAAACGAGCTTTTATTTTATACCAGAATGAATTACCGGGTGTTGCCTAAATAAGCGCTCGCAACTTAAATAATACATATACAGAAAACACCACTCACTTTCCAAATAAATTGCCACAAAATCCAATCCCTAGTTTGCACAAAGCGCACCGCTAGAAGAAACTTAAAAGAAGGAGTTTTTCATTTATTAGGTAAATAGAATATTTCACGGTGCAGCACTCCTAAAACAATGCATTTTGAAAAACTAACTTCTATCCTACTATTGTATGATTTATTTTTCTACCAAATTCCCAGTCTCTATGTCATCGGACAGTGCATTTTTCATTCAATTTGCATTTCGAACGTTTTGGGGTAGAGCATCTGCCCCCCCCCCTCAAATTGCCTTTTTATTAAAATTCGATTCTTTCTGGGCTATTTTATCAAACGATTAGCTCATGTACCAATATTCAAATTTATATCTCACTTAAAAGAAGGGGGCTTCTCATTTATTCGACAAATTGAACATTTTGGTGGGCGGCACCCCGAGAGTAGCAAATATTGGAAAATTGAAATTGTCTCCTTTCTTCATATCGATTGATTTACCCTTGCACCAATATTTAATTTTCGATCTCATCTTTTTTCTATCACTTTACATTTCGAACGTTTTGCTGTGGAGTACTCCTTTTAAATGAATATTTTTGAAAAGTGAGTGTTTTTATTCAAATAATTGGCATATGCACCAAATTTCAAGACTTTATCACTAAAAAAGGCGTTTTTCATTTATTCGGCCAATCGAACATATTGATGTGCGGCACCCATAATTTAGCAAATATTGAAAAACTGAAATTGTACACTTTTTTCTTTAGAACAATCTATTCTTACGCTAAATTTATAGTCTCTATCTCATCGCGAAGTATTTTTTTTTTCTGTCTATCCGTTCCAACGTTTTGGCGTAGAGCACCTCCTCTAATGAATATTTTTGAAAAATTCGATTTTTTCCGGAAATTTTACCGAACGATTGACTCGTATACCAAATTGCAAGTCCTTATCTAGTCGTGTACCAAATTGCAAGTCCTTATCTAGTCGTGTATCAAATTGCAAGTCCTTATCTAGTCGTGTACCCAATTGCAAGTCCTTATCTAGTCGTGTACCAAATTGCAAGTCCTTATCTAGTCGTGTACCAAATTGCAAGTCCTTATCTAGTCGGCAAGTGTCTGAAAAAACGTGACGAGCAGACAAACGAACACTTGGGAATTCGTATGTATAGACAGTTAAGCATATTATTCTTTTACTTTAATTTATAAAATACTTGGAGCTATTTAGAAAAAAAGGGGCAGATCTATTTCTCTGCTTTGCACCAAAATCTAATTAGTCTTGGTATTTTTACGAAAATCTTGTGCATAGTTTTGAAGAAAGCATACTTTGTATACGGCATGCACAGCCTGTCCACATGCCAACACACACACACACACTACAAATAATTTTCACATTTTAGGATTCTCAAAATGTTTCAATTCATCAAAAACTCAAATTTGAATCTTCTACTGCTTTTCGTATACCAACGATTCCCCGACTTTTTTACGGAACACTTTTTACTTTCTTCCTACACTTTGTTTTCAATTTGTTTACAAAAGTTTTAATATTAATACTCAATATATTCATACATTTTTGCAAAAATAATATTTATAACTAACACGAATTATCTAGCATTGCCCTGGTTTTAAATAAGCGACCGCTACTTAAGTAACACACACATATAACTCCATTAAATTTCCAAATTGCCTGTTTTGAACAAAAATCATTCCCGATCTCCGTTTTTTTCCGGAAATGACCATTCGCCCCTCCTCTTTGGAGAAATTTTATGTTACCGATCAAAATTTGTACTACATAATGTAAATATACTAGTTAAACTTTATTTGAAAATTTGCCCGTTTGAAGATTTAATCACCCCCGGCCAAAATATCCAGAAATAAATACTGGGCTGCATACTCGCGATAGAGCTGGCATGAATGCGTTGTGCACTATGATCGGCTAAAGACTCAGTTTTGTCTTCATACGCCCAATAATGCGTAGATGCGAACTACATGGTTGTTATAGTAACAGGGTCGATTTTGAATATCAATTAAGAATACATTTTTTTATTATTGAAGTATAGAAAAAAAAATGAGTAGAATTTTGAATATTTCTTTTAGAAATCGATTGATTTGAAGAACTCAAATCATCGGTTTCATAAAAATTATTTTCTCAAAACACTATCGTATTAAGAATTTTTACTCGTAAATTTAAGAATTATAATTTAGCCCATCTGTGGTCTATGATTCCTCATATACATATCTAGGAAAACTGATTAAACTACTTACACTAACAAAAGTATATCCTTTTTGCATTTAAATAGCATAAAAAGTTTAAGAAATTTTAATATGTTACGAGTTTTTCTTATTAGAATTTTTTTAATAGTTTCAAATTGTTATTAATACCTTTTTACTGAATGATTACAAATCGGGGCACCTATTAAATGCGAAAATGAAAACATAGAATAAATCATGTCAATATTATTGCATTTAATATTTCATAATAAAATAATAAAATCTTATATTGTCATAAAAATGAATTAATTGCAAAGAAAACAATAAAATATTTTGATATGGCTTTTTAAAATAACAGAACAAGGAAAGAAATCGGAGGTGGCTTCAATCCGATGGAGTCGAAATGGTTTTTTGTGAATAACATTTTGTAAAATAAAACTCAATCTTTGTAATATCGAAAGAAAAGAAGAACTTGATTCAAAATCTGATTATATACACTTAAAGGCTTTCAGAAAGCTACAAATTCTTACATCTATCATTTTTAGTTTTCAAGATATGAGCATTACAAACTTAAAAAACGTAAAATATTCATACTTCTTCAACTTGCCAAGATAATTACTCGAAAACTAGATAATTACTCGAAGAACGTTAAAAAAATAAATAAATATAGACTCAGAAACTAAATTTCCTCAAACATATTTGTGTCGCTTACTATCTATATCTATATTCTATAGTTTAGAAGATGTTTTGAGTGAAAGTATGGGGAAAAACTCATTCGGACAGACACTTTTTAAAGTTTTTTCCCTCAGAAAAATAGAGCTCGATCCAAAATACAATTATGTACATATGTAGGGCTTTCAAACAGCTTCAAATTATTACTTATTGTTCAAAGCTAGCTCTTTTAGCTTCTAAGATATAAGTATTACAAACTTGAGAAACTGAAAATTTTCAATCTTTTTCAACTTGACAATTCGAAAACTATAAGAGCTCTTTTAAATAATAAATATAGATTTTAATACTAGATTTTCTAGTACACATTTTTGTCGTTTACTATTCATATCTATCTTTTATAATTTACTATATATTTCGAGTGAAAATTAGAAATATGAAAAAAAAAAACACTCTCTACTTTTTAAAATTTTTTCAATAAAAAAAAGGTTAAAATATTAAGAAATTGAAATTATTCTTATTATATTCATAATAAGTACCTGATTTCCGACAAAACAAGAAAAAGTATTTACATTTTCATTTATTAGGTTCGGGGGTATAAATGTTGGCGTCCAAAGTGTTTATATTTTGCGTAACACTCCGTTTTTTCCTCCAGAGAAATCCCAAACATAACTGTTATTCACATCAAAAATTTGTATCGCGACTATTGACAGTGATTAAAACCATTAATTTCATGGATCATTCAGCCATTAATAGCCTCTTTTATGCATGATTATGTCAAATTTTGTCAAACTTCACTATAGATGTTATTCATATCAAATAATTACATCCATTGTTTCAAGTGCATCAATGAAAAAGCTGTCGGCGTTATAAAATAAATACCTAAAATATTCTTTAACAATCTACTTACATCTATAAAGGAAAAATGAAACACATTAATAACATGAAAAACCATATGAACTAAGACCGTTTTCTGGCATCCAAAAAGTTTAGCTGGTTTTCAATTTTTTTTTGCTTTAAATTTTAGAATAAAATTTAACACTTTAAACACACTTTAAACCTATATTGCAATGACATTACTTAATTTACCTCATTTTTTCAAAAGAAAACTTCCAGAAGCTTTCAGAAAGCAAATATAAATCATTCTGTGTATGTGCGGTCAAAAAGAACAGGAAATGAAATAGGTCCAAAACAATTAAGCGCAGACGACAAAAATTAAAGAACTAGAAAGAGAACATGGAGGTATGGCAGTCGAGAGTGAGAACTCTGTTTCATCTGGTTTCACCAGAACCATTCTGGTTAGATAAAAGTTTTAATTTATACAGCAAATTAAATTGCTAGTTCCGTAAAAAGATTAATTTTTAAACTTTTAACTGTCAATAATGCCTCCGATTGCGATCAAAATTGATAATTGGTTATTCTAAAATTTCTTTAATTAGTTTATGACGCTTTTAAACGATTAATGTGTTTTCGGACATGTTTGACAATGTCTCCATGTTGTAATGTAGTTTAGATTTATAAAGTGGATTTCTATTTTAAAATTATTTTCAGAGCTAAACACATATACATTTTTAATAAACAGAAATGGTGATCAATTATTTTATTATTTTTACCCTCCCTACATACATAGTATAATGTATGCGGAAAGTATTGTTCCGGAGACGAAAATTCGAATTCAAGTTTTCGACGGAAGAGCACATTTTAAACATCCCTGAACTCGAATCAAACATTTTTGAGGTGATGTCTGTGTGGATGTATGTAAGAGTGTGTGCGGATGTATGTTAATGTGTGTGTATGTAGCAGTAGCGTAGGGTACGTCGAGGTTAAAAAGCTCAGGCTTCCGAGAAATAGATGTTTCAAGAAATTTTTTTGAACTAGAAGTGGGAAAAGAACTTAAAGTGAAAGTTTTTAGTAAACCACTATCTACCTATTCCAAAATTTAATGCTGAATCCATATCGGTTATCATTCAAGCTCTATAGCCAATCTTGAAAAATAGATGTGACAGAATTTGATGCTAAATTCATATCGTAATTATCTACGTCTGTCATTCTTAGCGTATGCCCCACAGGTGGGCAATTTGAATATATAGGGGATTATTTGACCTATTTTGAATATATAGGGGAATTTGAATATATAGGGATTATTTGACCTATTTGAATATATAGGGGATTATTTGACCTATTTGAAGTAAATATGAAGTACTAAAAAGGACAGTAGAAATGATGAAAGTGTCGTATAAAGGGACGCGAGGAAAATGAGCCCCAAAATGGGGTGAAATAATTAATAAAAAGTTATTTTAGCCAGTTGGAAAGATACAAGTCCAAGTGAAAAATGCCATTAAATTAAAATACGAACAAGAATTAAGTCAGAAGTCAGACATGATTCAGATACAGAACAGACAGTGTTCGGCATGTCATGCAGATGGGGAAGACGTGAAATAAGTATGTACCAATGTTGACAGTCTGGAAACGAGTTAGGAGGAGATTGTGGAGGAAGCTGTATACCAAATATGCCTTCAGATGAAATCAAAAGCAAAGGTACCCTTTTATTGTCTATGAGGATATTTGATTTTAATTATGAATTTGACTCTAATGTTGATCAATAATTCCGTCTGTCATCAGAACCAGCTTCAAAAGATTATTATTTGAAGAACGTTAGAACGGATAAATATGAATTGTAAATTGTAAATGAAAATTTGAGTAATTATTTAAATAATTTCAGATAATAATTTTAATAAATATTTAAAGCTACGAAAAAATGTCTTATAATTTTAGAATGTTGAATTTTACTGTTTATCTTTGAAGAATTATATTAGTTACAGGTTGATGCCGGACTGCACAAGCGGTGGGTTGCTGCGAACACATGCAATGTACGGAGTTATACTATACGAACACATACGTAATTTAAAATCTTCAAAATAAGTATTAACTTTTAAACCTAAATATTCAAATAAAGAGTAATTAGTTTAAAATAACTTTTTATTAATTATTTCACCCCATTTTGGTGCTTTTTCCTCGCATCCCTTAATGCGACAGAAAGTGCAAACTATATTTGAAGTAAAAGGAGCCATGATGTGGCTTGTGATGAGAGCGAGACTAAATACCCAAATTCAACTGGTTTGGCAAGAGCGCCACTGTCACCATTCCCATCTTCATTGTGATTTTAGAGCTAGCTGTAAGGGACTCACGCCCGCTAAAAAAAAAAGAAACCTCCAGAATACCACAAAACATGGGGACTTAAAACTGAAGCTAACAAAATTTGTGCCCGAAATCAAAACAGTTCGCATTAAACACCAAGGCCAAAGATCTCACTAACTTGGGATAATCAAATTTGATAAATTTTATTTGCTACAATCTGAAAAGCTAGGAAATTTGCCATATTTTTACCAAATATTGTAAATTTAAATTGGTATTATTAATTAAATTACTTTTTCGTTCATTTTTAATTTTTATTGTACCCTTGCAACACCATATTTGTTTTTATATTAATAGAAGTAATATCATCTTCACATCCCCCCCCCCCCCCCAATTTTGAATGAATGTTTG
This sequence comes from Amaurobius ferox, assembly GCA_951213105.1. NCBI lineage: Eukaryota > Metazoa > Arthropoda > Arachnida > Araneae > Amaurobiidae > Amaurobius > Amaurobius ferox. Next base: position 165,852,323 of record OX578137.1, read on the forward strand.
AAATAATCAATAAAAATTCAGGACTGTTAGCATTGATAAATAAATAATTATTTCAGAAGTCGTAATTTTTCATTGGAAAACAAATGAGACCAGAACTCTAGCATGAACCGTTATCGGAAAGTTAACAAGTTTTTCAAATAAATTTATCAAAAAATTACATAAAATTAAAAAATATATCATCAAATGGTCATTATTCACAAAATTAAAAAAGAAATATCTTCAGAGCTTCCATTTTCCATATGCAATATATTGCATATTTGTTTCATACTATAGTATGTACTATAGTTTTATACATAGTTTTTTGTATTTATTATATATACTATAGTTTTATATAATTATATATACCCTGCTCAAAACAATTAGGGGATAGTGTGAGTTTGGTATGAAACAGCCATATAATCGAAAAATTTTTTTAACAAAAATGAAAGACAAGAGATTAAAAAGGAAAATTATCACGTTTACGAATTTCCGAATATGAAAATTTTGTCTGTGTCGGTGAAAATTAATCGCTTTAGATAAGAAGTGAAAAGCGATCTGCAGCATTTTTCATGTAGGAAGCGATTAGAAACAATTGACATGCGTTGATTACTTCGTAGCAGTGAATAGAATGTCTCAACAACATGACTTTGCCGAATCAGTAGCCTGGAGGGCCATCGGTCGTTTAGAGGCGGGCCAAACGCAACCCGTTGTAGTGGAAGCCCTTGGAGTGTCCCAAGGAGTTTCCAGACTATGAAATCGATTTTTGGAAACTGGAGATGTTAGCCGAAGATCAGGCAAAGGTCGTAGACATGCAACAACACAAAATGAGGACAGGTATTTAACACTGATGGCCAGAAGAAATTGGAGTATGAACGCCATTCTTTTACAACAGCACCCTCGGAGAGCTATTGGCACGAGCGTTTCAACTCAAACTGTTCGAAACCGACTCCATCGTGTTGGTTTGTATGCTCGCAAACATATGGTTTGTGTTTCTTAACAGCGGACCACCGTGCTGCCCCTAGAAGGTGGGCACAAGGGCATCTCAGATGGAGACAAAATGACTGAAGCATGTTCTCTTTCTCAGACGAGTCCCGCTTTAGTGTACAACCTGACAATAGGCGGATTATCATTTGGGGGAAATGTGGCACTCGGAATAATCCTGCATTTGTAAATGAAAGTGTCCGATTTGGAGGAGGCGGAATGATGGCCTGGGCCGGTATCTCTATTAATGGCCGTATCGAACTGTACATCATCAGAAATGGATCACTGACGGCTCGGAGATATAGGGATGAGATCCTCAGACCTTTTGTGATTTCTTACGCTGCAGCAATAGACGATGAATTCATTGTCATGGTTGATAACGCGAGGCCACATCGAGTTCGGCTAGTGGACGACTTCCTTTTCTTCCTTTCTTGGCCAGCAAGTTCCTCAAACATGAATCCAATCAAACATGTTTGGGATATTCTAGGAAGAAGGGTTGCTGGTCGCTTATCACCATCAGAATCAGTTCAGCAGCTGGAAACCGCTCTTCTATAGGAATGGGAGAGAATGCACCTGTCCTTCTTTGATAACCTCATTGATTCTATGTGTCACAGGTGTGCAACATTGTTTTCGGTCAGGGGAAACCAAACCTCATATTAAAACTCATTTTTACCCTAGAAATCACGTTTTTTTTTGTTTGTTTCTATAACATGTACAAAATGTGCATTTTTCGTTTTCCGACAAAAAACAAATATAACATTTAATTATTCCTTGTTCTGTGGGTAATTTTCTTTTCTAATAACAAATAACACATATGGATCATATATCAGCCGACAAAACTCTTTCTTATCCTCAGTTTATTTCCAAATTCATAATATCCCCTAATTGTTCTGAACAGTGTACTATAGTTTTGTATTTAGACCCCCAAGAATTCACCAATAGTCATTTATTTAGTGGTATATTCAATGAATGTCAATTTTGATGAGGATTTTGCACGTGAGTATGAATAAGTCATTCTGTTTGGACGCATAGGTTGCCAAGAGCGCCAGATTTCAATTGATGTGGCGTTAGACCCTGGATACCATTCTTTCACTGTGAAGGAAATAAAATCATTGCATTATGTAGGGAAAGCCATATACTGACCACATTATATTTTTGTATTGAGTTATGAAATGTATTGAATAAATTTTCTGTTTGTACGACAAAAGTTCAAAGTGATCGAGATTTTTTATAAGTTCTGGCAATTTCTCCTACCCCCTGCCATTAATTAGTACCACCAAAGCAGTATCGGTCTGGTTGTATTTTGGGCGGTATCGATAGATACCCTATACTTTCCTGTACCTAACTAATTAAATGGCATAGTTTGTTTTCATATTTGAAATTTTTGTTTATTTATTTATTTTTTTATTTTGAAACTAATTTAAATGATTCGGTAGTGGGAAAAAATAAGAAATTTATAAAACATACCCTTAAATAGAGGGTGCTATAATGGTGGGATTTCACTGCTCTCTGGATATGTTTCTGCTTTTCTAGGGAATATATAATGGCCTTCCGAATGCTTTATTATATAGAAATTTCAGTTAGGGGTCGCCATCTCCTGCTTAGTACGCTCTCCGCGAGCTCATTCGCCTGTTATGCAGGCATTCGCCTGTTATACGCCCGTTGGAGATTTGCTTCTTGTTCACTGGCACTCACTAATCCCCGAAGCTCGTTTCGCTAGTCCTTTTAACCATGCTGACGCACACGACCCCCCTCCCCCTCTCTTGGGCTCGACCTATTATTAAATGTCCATATTGAAAAAAATTCACTTCAGAAGTGTATAAAAAATAGAATAACTCATAAACTAAAGCTAGATTAAAAAAGGCTCTCATGTAAAATGTCAACTATGTATTTACAATCCTACAAAAATGCGGGGTCCAGTTGTTGCTAGTCTGTGCAGAAAGCGAACTCTCGGCTCAATGGCTCTTATTTTGACTTTGACATTCAATATCTCTTCAACTAAAGTTTAAATCGAAAAACGGTTTATTTCAGCGTGTTCCTCTAGCAGTACAAATGTACTGAATTCCACAGTACCAATTCTTACAGTACAAATGTACTGAATTCCACACTTTTGTATGCTATAGTTTCTGCGGAAGGAGAGTATAGCACACAAAATATCCGAGGGACGTGAATTTTATCAAACCCCAGCAGCGGCTATTTTTTTTTACATATAGAGATGATACTCCCACATTAATGCACCACTTAACACCAAATACTAAATTCAAATGCTCATCTCACGATCCTCTCTATATGTTTAAATTTGTGATATTCGGATAAGAGAAGGACTTATTCTTTTATTCGGATAAGAGAGGGGTTTATTCTTTTATGTAGATACGAGTTTGATGTATTCTTTTATTCCGATAAGACAAAGCTTGGATCGCCCCCCCCCCCCCCTAGAGTTTGTTCCAAAAACAGACTGTAAAAAATCCAAAATATTCTCAATTTTGTTTGGAAAGCATTTACAAAATGGAAAGAGTAAATTAATATTTAAAGCCTTAGGAAAAAATATGTAGCGTAATACAGAGTCCAACTCGAATAGATAAAACATGCTCAATCACACAACATATTTTCCCCTTATATTTTGCACAAAGTGATTTTTTTTCTCATAAAATTTAAAGTGTTTGACAATTAATAAAGGCATTGCTCTCGTCATTGATCAGTGTGACGAGTGAGCAGGGGAAGTACATGCGCCAGGCCGATACTGCTCCTAAAAATTTTGGAGACGCTACTCGAGGAGTAACACTGACCCCATTCATTTCAGACTGGACTACTTACAGGTATACCTGGGGGCCTCCACCCTATCGCCTGCCCTGGGCCCCTTCTGCGGCACAATCAACGACAGGGTCCTCAAGACCAACTCATCCAAGTTGCTGCTGGTGTTCCATTCAGATCCCGTCTACGAGGACAAAGGGTTCTCCATCGATTTCTTCACACAGACACTGGGAGGTTAGAAATTCATATTTTGCATTTACTTAAGGTTCATATGGTTGTATTAATAAAATCCTAGCCAAACAAGACCCGTAACAGCCTTGCATGGCTCTGAATGACGTTGTGTTACCTTTGAATGTCCGATGGTTTAATTTACGATCTCACTCTAGTATTTCGCTCCAATTCCCCCGGTTATTTGCGGGTGACAGTGCCGTCGATAGATTTTTCGGGCGCCTATGCAGCAAATTTTCTACTACACCTTATTTTATGATATTGACTTTTTCATAAATTGTTTTTGCACAACCCGGTTCCCAAACCTCTAGGGCCCCTATGCAATGCATTATTTTGCCCCCTCCCTGTCGGCGGAACGTATTGGGTAGAAAGATATTAAAATAAATCTTTTGGGCTTGCTAATGGCATTCCTGGCATCTAGTGTATTTCTCACTTTTGATGTGAAAAAATCTTTACGCGCACTATATAATTTTTTGAAGTTCAGTATAATAGAGGCTTGGTGGGAACACAGGTGATAACCAAACAACCACACACCTTGTCTTTAGTTGATCAAACCTTCATCACTGAAAAGATTAAAAGAAGAAATTATATATAAAAAAAAACCTTTTTAAATCACACTGTTAGTAAAATGCACTAAAAATAAAAAATTAAAAATTAAAAAAAAATTAGCTATCATACCATTTTTGGTCATATGCGACTAAAAATAAAACCCATGGGGCGCCATAAAAGAATTGTATTTGATGATTAACAGAATTTTAAGGAACAATAGAAGTGATAACATAGAAATGATATATATAAGAATGATTCAATTCAAGTCATTTAAACTTTTATTTGATAATTTTGATTTAATAATTCGTCATTGCATTTTTTGATTTAACAATTCGTCATCACTTCTATTGTTCTTTAAAATTCTGTTAATGTCCAAACACAATTCCTTTATGGGAATAGTGTATTTTAGTTTTTAGTGCACTTTATTAAAGAATGTAACTTAAAAATTTATTTTTATAATATTTTATATTAAATAAGTATCCATATCACACAGATGGCGAAATTAAAGTTCATTTAATGCACTATGAAAAAAATAGAGCGAAAATTAATTTGAGTCTGTGAAAGTCATGTGCTGCATACATCACAATTTTTACAACATAAATCATAATGGTAGGTCGGACGGTCTGGGTCTCAACAACAACAACAACAACATAAATCATAAAAAATTGAATAGCTTTACCATTCTCAAATAAGTTGTGAAAAGAAATATATTGACACGTGGAGGAGTTCTCCGCATATTAGATATTTTTAACACAGTAACATAGTTGTATTTTTAACATTAGTTGTATTTTTAACAGTACATTTTTAACATGAAGAGTGTTTATGACTTTCTTTATTCTGTCTGTCTGTTTGTTCGTTAGCACGATAACTGCCGTAAAAATGACTTTATCAAAATTAAATTTTAGTATGTTGTTCAGACGATCTGTGGGACTTATGGGAATATAAATGAATAATATCACCCAATTAGTTTTGGATTGAACCCGGGTTGAAAAAATGAAATACATTGAACTCTATGGGACCTAATTTTTCAAACATTTTTTAAGCGAATTTAAAATTCACAAATTGCTTCGAAAGTTTTAAGAAATATTCAAATTATCCTATAAAATATATAAAAAAAAATTTCAATAAAATATGTTAGGTAGTTTTTTAAATAAAAACTATTTAATATAGGGAGAAAAACAAATTCAATTACGTTCTGACTCTTGTTATATCCTCCAGAAAGAAGAAAGAGATATATTTTATAATAAATATCTTTCCAAGAGTTTTAATTATTTTATATATAAGAGAGATTTTACATTTTAAAATAAATATGGTGGATAACAATTTTTCAAAATTTTTTTTAATTTTATATAACTCTTCATGATTGATGGTCGTCTGTCATTTTATACTTATTTGATGGCATTTTTAATGCACTTTCCTACGTCCTAGAGAGTTGAAATTTGGTACACAGCTTAAATTTATAGAACATTTTATTCGACAAAAATTTGGTGGATCCTCAAATATAGATCCTACAGTTTTTTCGAAATGGCCTGAAAATAATCCCCGTTCACTTCTATGAATCATTGTTGTAAGATTGTTAATAATTCTGATGTAGGCAGCACATGACTTTCCCTGCAGACTCATATTCACGTTCGCTTTATTTCTTCAATAATAATTTGGGCTTATCTCCACAAAATAACACCCATAAGTATTTTAAATGACATTGAATTTGCACGTTAAACTTAAATTTGGTTCTCATTTGATAGCTGGACTTATTGTCAAAGGTGGCGTAGCGAAAACGCGAAAAAACTAAAATATCTCAAGAACGGCTAGTCCTAGAGTAATGGGGTTAGTCTTATTCTTTTTGTTGTCAAAAATCACGTATAAAATAAGCATTTAATTGATATAATTGAGTACACGTCGTCTTTAATTTTTAGATTTAACGATTTTTGAGGGCTATTTCGCAAAAACAGCCCGTTCCTTTTTCCCGAATCATACCAGAATAACCTACAAGTGATTTATATACCAAATTTTGTTAAATTTGGTCCATTAGTTTTTAGCTAGAGTGAATAAAGGCAATTTTTGCCGGCCATTATTCGCAAAGAAGGCAGATTCTTTTATTACGAATCGCACTAAAATCTAATGAACATCAGGGTTTCCCACAGAAAACTTGCCAAATTTTATGAAATTTGGTCCATTAGTCTTTCAGTTAGATTGGATACAATATCCTCACAAACACACAGATACACCCTTACAGACGTCTCCCTAAAAATAGTTTTTTTGTGTTCTAGAAGTCCCAACACAAACACACACATATATATTATCTGTATATATGTGTATTATCTGTGTATCTAAATTCCGTGCCTATGCAACTACAATAGTTGTGATTTTAAATGATCCCTAAACTTTTATTATTTCTACAACGAAGCCTAATTTTAACTTATGCAAAATGCAAATATCTCAAGCGATTGTAAGGTGAGTTATATAAGAATTGCTGAATTTTTTTCATGCAAAATTATTTAGCTCTGGAGTCCGGAATACAAGTTATATGAATGAAATATCCATTGATTTTGCATAGAGAATCACAGACGATTTATATTTCGATGAAGTTTTAAATATTACTCTAGTACTGTGATAATGTAAAATATATCACCGCTGAATGTATCACATTTTAGAGATTTTTAAATGAAATTGCATTTCAGTTGGGAAGTGTTTCATAATCAATGCTTATGCATGATTGATCTTTCTTGTTATTTTTCCACGGGAAGAAATTATTGGGGACAAAAAAAAAAAAAAAAAAAAAAAAAAAAAAAACAGGCTTATCTCTCGAAAATATAAACAATTTCCATAAAATTAAGCATGCTTATTTTAAACCTGTTGATTTTCGTGAGACAGCGTTAGAAAATAAATTAATGCGTGCTAATTTTCTCTTTAATCTGTTTTAATGTTTTCAGACATTATCAATATGCGTTATTTGCAATCAGAGTCACATGCTAGACACATAAGATTTTTTTCATTACTATTAGTAATTCTAAGTAGTTTTTCATTACTATTAGTAATTCTAAGTAGTTTTTCATTACTATTAGTAATTCTAAGTAGTTTTTCATTACTATTAGTAATTCTAAGTAGTTTTTCGCAACTTAACTTACATAGCATCATCTTTATTTATTTATTGGCCTTAGTTAATCCCATATGATATTTTTCAGACTGCCCAACACAACTGACAGCTGGATCCGGTGCACTCCGCAGTCCCGGTTTTCCCGACAATTATCCGGACAACACAGATTGCTGGACACAAATCACTGTTAGCCAGGATAAGAAAATAGTTCTATTCTTTGATTCCATGGATCTTGAATATGGTGATAACTGCACATTTGATTATGTACAAGTATTTGACGGAGCAACGAGAAGTAAGTGCATTTCAACTTATATCTTAAGCATACTCCAGTGCCGGTTCAAATCTCACAATGTATGGCGCGAAATTTTGTACAGGGGTACCCGAGGTCAGGTGATGATATACCACGACGGGATTTTTTTAAGTCAAATTAGTTTTCAAGTTATTTGTTGAAGCGCAATTTCAGACGATTTTCGCACAAATCGGTTTCTTCGTTGTCGTAAATATTATCATTCCGGTGGTGTTAAGTTTCCCTCTTAGCGCCATTGGTGCTTTCCGACGAACGGATGGCTACAAACGGTTTTGAATGGAATCCGCAAGATTGATTAATTTTTAAAATAGTATTTAAAATATCCTACAAAAACACTTAGTTCTGGCAATTTATTGTTAAAATCGTCTATTCAAGAATTGAAGATTCGCACGAATCTAATTTTTTGCGTGAATATGGACTGGTATTTTGGCATTCGAATAAAAGTAAAAAAAATCAATTACGCTATTTGGAAATTTATAAGAAATTTTTAGTAAGACTATTAAAGTTGTTTTATGGTCGATTGAGGGATAAAATGGATTAAAACGAAAACTTCTTTCCTCCGGAAACGTGACATCACAAGTAGGATCGTTGTGATGCCATACTTTTTTCAGCAAATTTTTTTTCAGATGCGCGCGACTGCACATGCGATGATTTGAACAAAAGACTGACTTTTGAATGTCCGATAAATCTTCGTTCTAGCAGGATAAATGAATTCCTGCTTTAAATCTCGGGCAACGTCGGGTAATTCGTTCCAGTATTTTATAGAAAAAAAAAAGTAAATTGTATTTTAAGATGGGTTTTCTTTCACAAGTTATTCTGTTTTATAAAAATAAGGACACAATTTACATAAAAATTTAGGTGGAGAATAGGTCAGTGAAGCTGATCAATTGAACGCATTAGATTTTGCGTTAATATATCCCATTTTAATATCCTTTGTACATATAGCTAAGGCCAAACTATTATTTTTACGTACACTACAAAGTTTATTCAAGATATCTTTATTATATAGGAAAAACTAATTGCTCTCTCATAAAATAAATAAGTTGTTTTATCTTTTCATTACAAGATTTCCTAATCAAGAAATTTCTTAAGAGTAACAAACACAAATATAATATTCTACCTACCATCATCTTTCTTCGAGTTACAAGGCTCATGTATGGCCGAACGCATTCTGGCTTTCAAATCCATAGGGGCCGGGTTCAGACCCCGAGTACATTTGGGTGGCCCTGACATGGATACGTTCTTATAGTGATTCGCCATTTATTTTAAACTAGTTCCCAGTCAAAGTACCCACATGTGCCTAGAAAGAACAGTGGAATATCTAAAATTTTCAATCCAGTTAAATTCGCAAAAGCTACAAGTCATCGACCGAAGTAAAAATTATTTATTTAATAAGGAAACTGTCTTCGCCCCACAGGACAGCTGGATTCTTTATCCTATGCAGGGCAGCTGATTGCATATTTTTACTGTACATAGTGTTACGAACGAATCCTCTAGAATCGTGGGTGTATACGAAGGATACAAGAACGATTCCAAGTTTCTGCATAACTAACATTTATTCACAAGCACAACGTAAACAGGAACAGTACACAGAAAAACAACACTTAAATATTTCACTAATTACATAAGCGATATTATTCTCAAAATACTGACGAAAATAATTTCACAAAACAGCGCTACTATTCTCAAAACAATGACAAAAATCACAGTCCAATGTAGCTCATATCACGTCAATTCGTCAACTCCCTTGCAGCGGAGGAATGAGTCCTTTCATAGCCTCTGTAGAAACGTCTGAAAATCTCTATCTCAAAGAGTAATCGTTCGAGATGCTTCTGGAAGATTCGGGAAGTAGCCAAATTAGTGATCAATCGCCAAATCTGGAAACCCTTCTTCTAACTGGGAAATCCTGGAAGCCCTAGGATCACGTCATCTTCACGTCATGGACTGTGATTTCTTCGCCTGGCCTTCGAGACAGACGAAAGAGGAGGCGTCAATTAGGGAATATTGTCCATTCGCAACACTGCCCCTCCTCAAGACTGCACATTTCGGGCAGTATCAAACTAATGTGGTCCAAAATATGGGACCAATCTGTCGACATGGACAACTTTTGGCTTGGCTGAAGACGATTTCTGGATTTGATAAACGACACTGCTTATTATTTCTTGATGATGTAGGGTCCTACACCGTTGTGCCATAGTTGTGGCGAAAATCCTGGTCGTCGCTGAGAGTTGAACAGCCACACTTTGTCACCTTCTTGGAATCGTACTTCATTAGCTTTGGTTTCGTGCTGGGTCTTCATTCTATCGGTAACTATACTGATCCCCTCACGAGCGAAACGACGAACCTCCTCCAACCGAGCCTGCAGATCATGCACATATTTATCAGGCGATGAAGGATCATCACATGGTCTTACAAACATCAGGTCACATAGTAATTGTAGATTCCGGCCAAACAGTATTTTTGATGGCGAATGACCGGTCGATTCGTGGACAGCACTTTTGTAGGCCAGAAGGAACAAAAGTAGGTGACGGCCCCAGTTTTGCTGGTTTTCGGATACGAATATGAAGAGATGATTAGTATCGTTCTGTTGGATCTATCTATTTACCATGTCGTCCGATTAGGGATGAAGAGAAGTAGTTGGAATTTTGTCCATACCGAGTAGTTTGCATAGTCCCGTGAATATGCTAGAGCTAAAGTTCGTTCCCTGGTCAAAATGGATGAAAGAGGGAACCCCGTAACGATATATCCAGTTTCGAGTTAGGACTTCACTAATAGTTGTAGACTCTTGATCAGGGATTGCATAAGTGTCTGTCCACTTCGTGAAGTAGTCCATTACTACTAGGATGTATTTGTTATTGTCTACAGTTCGTGGTAGTGGCCCCAAAACGTCGAATGCAATTCTCTCGAAAAGAACTCCGACATTGTAACACTAAAGAGGTGCGCATGTTCTTTTCCGGTCCCTTCCGAGCGCCGCATTCCTTGCATTCTTTGCACGCACAACATCGGATCTCGCATTGCACCAGAAGGAACGTTCATGAACTTTGTTCAACGTTTTGCTGAAGCCAAAATGTCCTCCAGTGGGGCTGTCATGTATCTCTTTCATCTCGTCTTGTCCGGCTTTTATCTCGTCTTGTTCGGCTTCAATCTTTTTTTTCCATAGCCTCTTGTCTGGCTTTCATAGCGTCTTTCATCTCGTCTTGTCCGACTTTCATGGCGTCTCGTTCGGCTTTAATCAAAGCCATCACCGCGTCTCGTTCGACTTTCATCGCATCTTGTCCGGCTTTAATCAAATCATCATCTCTTTCAACTGTTCCTCCATAGCTTTTCTAGTTGCTACCATATACGTTTGTCAAGTTTTCAAAAATCCCACTTCTGACACCAGTTTGTTTCTACCGTATCCTCTGGAATCGTGGGTGTACACGGAGGATACAAAAACGAGTCCAAGATTCTGGATAACTTACTTTTATTCACAAACACAACGAAAACAGGAACAGAACACAGAAAACCAACACTTAAATACTTCACTAATTTCACAAAATAAGAGATATTATTCTCAAAATACTGACGAAAATAATATCACAAAACAGTGGCACTATTCTCAAAACATTGACAAAAATCACAGTCCAATGTAGCTCGTGTCACGTCAATTCGTCAACTCCCTTGCAATGGAAGGATAAGTCCTTTTATAGCTTCTGCAGAAACTTCTGGAAATCTCTATATTTCAAAGAATAATCGTTCTATCGAGATGCTTCTGGAAAATTCGGGAGGTCGCCAAATGCTGCTCGATTGGCGATAAATCGTCAAATATGGAAGCCCTTCTTTTAACTGAGAAATCCTGGAATCACGTCATCTTCACGTCATGGTGCTGACGTTATGGATTGTGTTTTCTTCGCCTGGCCTTCGAGTCAGACGAAAGAAGAGACGCCAATTAGGGGATTTTGAGTGTTTGCAACAATAGCCTCCACTTCAGTCATTTTATTGTTTCTACACACACACACACACACACACACACATATATATATATATATATATATATATATATATATATATATATATATATATATATATATATATATATATATATATATATATATATATATATATATTGTCATATTTGCATATTTTTGTTAAATTTTGAAACTGTTTGATAACACAATACTTAATCTATTTTTATAGAAAACTGAGAAACTAAAAATAATCGATCCAAAATTTTTCATATAAAAGCTAACGTAACCAGGAGTTTCTCGATGAAAATATTTTGGAAAACGGTAATTTGAGGGGAAAAAAATCTTTATAAAACTCCCAACCTTTCATTTAATGCCCCAAAAGTTTAGGAACCAGCGACTATGTACAGTCTCTGGATCAGTTACGTTTTGGCCACATCCAATATTTAGATAGAGGTGAGGCATTCAGTTTGAATTGTGAAAGAGGTTGCATGCAACTAATTCTTTTTCCCTCCCCTGCAGATTCTACCATCCTAGGCCAAATATGCCGCCACACTGGAGTCACCAATTTCGAATCGTCATCTAATTCTCTTCTGCTGCATTTCCATTCGGATGACTCGGTCAACAAGAAGGGGTACCGGGCCAGATATTCCTCTATAGACAAGAGAAGCACTCCCATTGGAGGTAATTAATTCTTTTTGCTATACCACACATCGAAGGAAAAACTCTCCCCGACCGTTTTCCCCAACTTCAAATTAAACATACATATTGTAACCGAAAAAGAAAATATTCTTTTCTCTATCAAATACATTTACCATGAATCTTATTGCACATTTAGCCTACCACTGTGGATTCTTCCTTAGTTGGAAGCGTTATGGTAAAAAAAAACTAACGAATCAAGTCGATTTTTCAAATTGCGCAGGAAAATTTGCTTTCCAATAAGACTGTCTAAGCTTGAAAATTTCAGATAATAGAGTTCTTGTCTCTTGAATTAGAAGTCGCAGATCCAAACCTTGCTACACATAGGAGCAAAATAGGAGCGTACCAGGAGCAGAATTGAAACAGGGCTTCCTATAGTTATAAATACTCTACGAGCAAAGCACGCAGGCAAGATTTCAGTGCTGCTCCCCTCTCCTTCAAACAATATTGAAGCTTTTTATGATAGTACTCTAAATTCCGAAATGTTTTAAACAGCCCTCCAAATTATATTTCATTCACTTACGAATTTTTTATAAACTACATTGGAATAAAACGTTTTTGAAAATAGTCATTTGTAAACCCGTATAAAAATATACCAGTTGGCTTATTTTATCAGCAGGGGCCTTTATTCCAAACTTGTCAAATGTAGTTCCATGTCAATCGATAAAGGGCGTTACTATAGCAGAGCGACAGAAAGAAAAGAAAATTAGAAAAATAAACTTGATGGAAAAAATGGCACTTAAAATCGCAGCCGCCGAAACATTGCGAACGTATTGAGTGATTTATGCCGTAGCGTAGCAATAGCATTGTTGTTATTTTGGTGTTCATTTCAATTTAAATGAAGCCGTTTCTACTAAAATTTAAATATTATTTTATTAAGATGCTTTTGGCCTTCGAAATAAGTGAAAATTGAAAGAAAATAAAGTATAAATCCTCACCTTTAAAAATTCGTTATATATTTCAATGGGGAATTATACGTCCAGTGCCCCAAAATCGTCTGCAAGTGGAGGTCACGATTTTTCAACGTTATCGTTATGGCATCCATCTAGCTAGAGCGACAAACTGTATGGCAAACGCAACAGAGTGTATAGCTCGGCTATAGGGAGCGCCCTCTACACAGAATTATGAACGATAGAGATTAGAATAGGGTTCCGAGCACACATATAGAATTTGCAATACTGTTTTTACAAAATGGGAAATTGTGAAGGGAAAAAATATCTCTATATAATGGAGATCTTTGTTTTAGAACGCAGTTTTAATTATTTTCTGTTATCAAGCAGAAAATGATAGAAATAAAACTATTTTCTTCATTCTGCAGTAAGAATTGGAACTTTTATTTCAGATTGTCTGTGGGAAACGGGCGATTTCAACGGCACCATTGCCAGTCCCAATTACCCAGGCAACTATCCCAGTTTCTCCAACTGCAGCCTCTGGATACAAGCCCCAGAAGGACAGAGGATTTTCATCACCTTCGATGCGTTGCAACTGGAGATGGAAACCAACTGCTCCTACGATTATCTCCAAATCACGGAAGGGCCTTCTTCAGGTATATTTTATGTGAAACATCTTTAAATGTCCCTGCTTCATTTCAGGTCAACTCACTCAATTGCAGCATGGATGCAATAAGCAACCGGTACAGAAACCTTCAGGAATTTATGTCCAAGCAAAAAATATACTGTTGATTTTTATCTTAAAACACATAGCCGCGATTATATATATATATATATATATATATATACAATATAATAATAAAAGAGATAAAAATAAATAAATAAAAATAGTAAGACTAATTTAAACATGATCAGTGTCATACCCTGGTTCAAAAACAATACGGAGGAAAATAAAGTAAAGAGGATATGAAAGGAAATATCAGACATAAGGAAAACAATGCTACCATATAAGGCAAAATGATCTTAATTTTAAATTATCAATAATACACATGAATTTATCAACATTCAAGAGCGATACTAACAAATCAAGTTCAAACATCAAAGGATTATCAAAATCAGGAGGCTCAAAATATTAAAATGACAAAAAATAAAAATTAGAGAAAAGATGCAATCCGAAAATAAGAAATTGGATAGAACCTCTGTAGATCCAGCTTTTCAAGGATCTTTGAATCCACAGAGGTTTCAAATGTGTTTCGCTCAACGATACAGCCACATGGCTGAAACATCGTCAAAAGATCCGACACATTTCCAGACATTAACATAAATGAAAATAACAAAAAATAATACAAGGCAAATGGAAAGAATAGGATGAAAGTGCATTTAGCAAATATATAATCTAACCAACAATCCACAAGGATTCAGATAGAAAATAAACTCATTCCTTACTACACATAGGAGCAAGGACCGAGAAAGGAAAGAATACTAGAGAGCGCCATCTGTTGTGAATTATAGGAAATACTCCTGAATAAGATTTTCAACCTAATATATATATATATATATATATATATATATATACCTCGGCTTTTATTCCTTAAATATTGATCTTAGACATATATAATAAATTACAAAGTTGCGTAAAAAAAGCTACAGAATTTTATGAAATCGATTAAAATTTTCAAGGGATTTAAATTTTAAGAAATACAGAATTTAAATTTAAATTATCCTAGTTGATTTCAAAACTCGAAAAGCATGCTTATCATTTTTCCATAGAGTTTGTCAAGAAAATATCTGACAGATCGGCAGCATCACAATAATTTGTTTTATTCACCTTATTTAATTGTTGAAATAACTTTTAACCACTATCGTCTGCCTTTTCTTAATAGTTTCAAAAACGAACCATGAAAAATTTCTTTTAAAACCCCACTAGATAATTTCTGTGCATGAATTCCATTTGTCAACGATCCCTGCATTCATGAATTTTGATTAAAAGAGTATCGAAAATTCACGAGAAAGTGGTGTAGGTCAGGAAGTTTGCCAGTATATTTCGTCCTAAATTTGAACTTTTAAGAACTAAATTTTTCTTTAGTTTGACTAAATGAAGTATTGACAACATTTTTGTAATTTGACTTATTTCAGTAGAGGGACTGTATAAAAAGTTAATTTTCTTAACTTTTTACACAAATATGGTACAGCCTTTAAATTACTATTTTATGAATTCCTATCTTATTTAAAGCATATTTGTGGTGGTATCTATTCCTACAGAGAAATAACAAAATATTGCTCAGAAAAATCTCATTATTAAATACAAGAAATAGAAAATTCTATTTTTTTAATAAGAGAAATTTAATATTAACTTCTATTAAACATATAAATTGTGAAAAAGTATAGGGTAATTATTTGTTTATTGCAATATTTATATAGTATTCACTTTTTGACAAAATTCACCCTTTTTAACATTTTACAACATAGTTGAAAAGTGTTTATGACTTTGTCCATTCTGTGTGTCTGTCTGTCTGTCCGTTCGCATAACTGCCGTAAAAGTGACTTTATCAAAATAAAATTTTAGTATGTTGTTCAGACGGTCTGTGGGACCTATGGAAATATAAATGAATAATATCATCCAATTAGTTTTGGATTGAACCCGGGTTGAAAAAATGAAATATATTGAACCCTACGTGACCTAATTTTTCAAACATTTTTTAAATGAATTTAAAATTCACAAATTGCTTCGAAAGTTTTAGGAAATATTCAAATTATCCCATAAAATATATATAAAAAAAAATTCAGCAAAATATATTAAGTAGTTTTTTAAATAAAAATTAAAATAATAATTACACCCTTTATATGAAGAGATCACGTGACCCACATCAAAATAGAATATGGCGTCCATCTTGTGTCAAAATCGTGATTTTTAAAGTTCTTTTTAATTCATATTTAGTGTTGTATCCGTCCTAAAACCGCTTTATTTTTGCTTAAATTCTGTGCATCTACATACTGAAACAACGCAATTACAATATATTTGAGTTTAAATGATTATCAAAATTTGATTATTTCTACAACGAAGCCTAATTTTCACTTATGGAAAATGTAAACACCAAAAGATGTAGAATGAGTTGTATAATTGTTGCATTTCTTTAACGCAAAATTATTTAGCTCATGGAGTCTACAATATAGTTGATATGAATGAAACATTCATTGATTTTTCACAGAGTTCATTTTTTACATTGATTCATTTCTTCACATTTTTACATTGATTTTACACAGTTTTCAAATATAATAAATTAATGTAGTATTGTGAAAATTTTAAAAATATTACCGAGGAATGTATCGCATTTTATAGATGTTTATATAAAATTGCATTGAAGTTGGAAAGTGTTTCGAAATCAATGCTTTATGCATGATTGATCTTTCTTGTTTAAAAACTCTACCAATCTCGCTTCATTGCAAATAGTATCTCCTTCATACATTCAATTTTTCATTTCAATCTGAACATTTTGATGTTTTAAGTATTTGAAAAATAAAATATTTCTCATTACTTTTTGACGCAATTTGTTCGAGCCTTGTTTCATAACTTTTGCAGGAACAAAAGTTCTGGGAACGTACTGCGGAAGAGGATCAGAACCAAAGAATTTGACAACAACTCAGAATGAAGTTGAAGTTCAATTTCATTCGGACGATTTCGCAGAATTTTCAGGATTCAAGTTACGTTACTGGTTTCTCAAGAATGAAACAGGTAATTCCTGCATTCTGCCTCTTGTTAGACTTAAATCATTGCAAATTTTAGTTAATACAGCATACTTTAAAATTTTTATTTTTGAAAATGTATAACGTATATATATATATATATATATATATTTTTTTTTTTTTTTTGAAGTATAAATAATTTCTTTTCATAAGGGAACCTGCAGAAATTTAGTTATGCAATATATCATGGTTAACAGCCATTTAACTAAATTTTATTGACTAGCGGGTTGTTCTCAGTATCTTCGGGTCTACGTATTTATGTCAGGAATCGTTTTCTAGCACGAATTTCATTAAACGTACATTGAGGAGCCAAATTACTGATGCCAACTGCCTTAAATTAAAAACGACTCATTACAAACCGAACATACAGAAACTTTCTAAGGAAATGCAAGCTCATTGCTCACACTGATTAAAACTAATGAGATCAGTTTTTTGTGTAATATTTTCTTCATTTAAAAAAGCTATAATTAATATTATAACTTGTTATAATATTACTTTAAATTTTCCTTATTTGTAAAAATATATTTTCGGAATAAATTTGGCTTTGGAATAAATTTTAAATTGTTGTGAGACAGGTTTGGCTCTTCCGACTCAAAAGTTTGCCGACCTCTGGACTAGCCAGCAGGGAATCGTACCACCTGTTGGGTTGCTTTAGAATTTATGTAATTTGGAGGTTTGAAAATTTACTTTTATTTCTTTTTCCCTGGCTCAATATTCTCAATTTGGTAATATTTAAATAATATTTTTTGACTTTTTCATTTATTCTTTAATTAGAATATTTTTAATTTTCTAAATTAATTTTCTTTATAATATTCTTAATTAAAAATGTTCCATTCCCTAAATTAATATTACTTTTGATTTGTAATTTATAAAAATTATTTATTTATTTGATTCCCCTTAAAATTCCCTTTAATTTGATGTCTCATTTTCCCATTTCGGTTAGAAATTCCGTTTGTTCTACAGTTTCAAGTTATTTCCATATTCAGTGCATTTCAAAAATTTCAGTTGCGGCCATTTTCGGAATCCTGTTTTGCGGGCTTTTTACCGCGATTGATGCGCTACCTAAGCGTTTTTCGCGCCTCTTTGGAATTCATGAATTATTTTAATTGGTTCGCGTTTTTACGGATCGTCTGCTCTCGGAATTTTGAGTTATATTTTGGCAATTCTAATTTCGATAAGCGGATTTTAATTGCTGCCGTTTGTCTAAACTTCTCCCCTTTTTCCGCACGTATAAATACGCGCGCAGATTTTTTCGGTTTCAGTTTTTTGTTGAAATCCCTCGTTGTGTGTTAGCGCGAGAAGCGCGTCGTTGTATTTTCCATTGGAACTTATGTTCCACGCGAGATTTTCTATGGAACATTAGGTTCCTCGCGATGTTTTTTTTTTTATCATTTGCCTCTTTTAACGAAAGTTTTATTCATCTCTACGAGTTAATTTACGATGTGACTCTCCAGAAAAGTGTGTGCTGAAATTCATTATGCGAGTTACGTGAATGTAGCTTTTGACGATGACGGCTGTTCTATAAATATCCTAGTGTTCCAGATGTGGCTGTTAGGGCTTATTTCCTGATGTCATTCCCATTTTCAAGAATTATACTGAATCGTCTCCTGATCCCAAGAAATCCGGTTTAGAAAAATTCCTGCCATTCCTGACGATAACGGCTGTTCTATAAATATTCTAGTGTTCCAGATGTGGCTGTTAGGGCTTATTTCCTGATGTCATTCCATTTTCAAAAATTATACTGAATCGTCTCCTGATCCCAAGAAATCCGGTTTAGAAAAATTCCTGTCATCCCTGTGAAACTCCACTTATAGAACTTTTCCTCTCCAACCTGTTATTCCAAGATGGCCCAGCCGGGTGAATACTAATGTTTTATTTAAACTCTTTAATTTCTTAAATTCTCAATATTTGAAATGCATTTAATCAAATTTTATTCTGTAAATCTAAAATTCTAAAACTTTATTTCTGAGAGCAATTTTCTAAACCTTCATAAATTTTAAGAGCCTGGGAAAATTCTAAAATTCTTTTAAATTTAATATTTTGTTAATGATTTTCTGATGGAATTTAAAATAGATTGTTTTGAGTAAAGTTTTTATGCTAATTCCTTAATTCTAACTAAGTTGATAACATTCTAAAATTCTAATGTCTGTCTAAAATTCTAATGTTAATTCTTCCTGAGTTGCCTGCCTGTGAGCAGAGTTTTTGTATTTGCTAATTGGAATTAATTTGAAGTTACAATTTAATAAACTAATTTTCTTTAAACTAATTATTATGTCTTCCTTTATCTCTTTTAAATACAGCAGGTTTTATTTTATCACTTCCAAACACAACACACCCATCATCGATCTCCTATTGGTCAGTCGACACTTCATGAGTGGAGTAATGAAGACAATTTATCTTCCCTTCCATATTCTGAAGTTGATCCCAGTTGAAGTTCTTGTTTCTGATTTAGGATCAAAGTTTCACTTCCTGAGTCTGCTTTTTTTTTAATGCAGGACAGCGTACTATTCGTCGCAACTTTTCGTTAAATGAAACAGTTGCAATAAATTGTAGCGTATTGAGAATAATTGCAATTTCTGTATTATTCATATCTCAATCACCACTGCGTATAACTTGCAGAGTTAAATTGCTCGAGCATCATTGTAAAAAATCTTATGTGGTCAGCACATGACTTTCCTTATATAATGCTATGAATTTAGTACTTCTACTGTAAAAAAAAAAAAATAGGTTATTCTTATAGTAGATACTTATATTCTTTCCAAAATACTGAATTTTCGTCAATTAGTCGCCATTTTCATTGATTTAGCGCCATTTTTATCCATTTGGCGAGATTTTCGTTAATTTGGCAACATTTAAATATGTCGCCAAGTTGGCGACATTCCGCCAAATTCGACGCCAAAATCTCGCCAATCGTTATGGACGGAGAAATAAGTTATTCTTATAACAGATAAATGACTATTGGCATTCAGATAAAAAAGTATTACTCAAAGTATCTTTTTTCATGAATGGAACGAGCTAGATCCACGACAATGATGTCATCAAATGTATCACATGATATTACATATAAAAATAAAACATGTTTCTCAAAAATTAATATATTTTTTTAATTTATGGGATTTCTGATAAATTTATTTGAAAAATTGTGCAATATCTCGAGAACGGCGCATGCTAGCGTTCTAAAGTTTATGTCAATCGTTTTCTAAGGAAACATTACATAAGAAATATGTATTTGCGTAACTTTATTAAAGGTTTTGATTTTTTGATAATTTTTTCAAAATTTCATTCGAAAATTTAGGGGGGTTCTGAATATTCCATTGCGTTTAAAAACAATAGGCTTCCAGTATTCACGGATTGTGATTTTTGTACCAAATTTCATCTGAATCGCTCCATTTTTTCGTGAGATATCATCTCCACAGACACCACCTCAAAAATATTTGATTCGTGATCAGGGATGCTTGAAACGTGCTCTCCGTCGAAAACTCGAATTCGAGTTTTCGACCCAGTCACAATACTTTATAATATATATAAGGAAAGTAAAAATTGTATATCAGCTGGGTATCGAATCATCCATTTATGGCTTCCCATAGCATTCTATTGAATTATTGGGATGGTTAACCTTCCTTCTGTATATATTTAAATAATGATATATTTAGAAATAGAATATCGCAAAGGGTTACAAGCTAACTATAATAAGATTTTAAATAAACGCTTAAAATATTTAAATTAACTTTCATAAATATATAATTGTTTTTCGCAATTGACATTTTTGTGTCTATGATTATAGAAAGAAGCTATTTATCACATTAAATTATATACAAGATAGATGTATTTTATTTGAAATGTTCTATTTTTTCTCCACAGAGAAAAAAACGGAGATAATTGATGTAAATCCCACGCCAATAAAGTTGATGTTCAGCCAAATTCCCCAAAATGCAACTCTGTCAATGGGGTCTTCTTACATGCTACACTGCAGCACACAACATCCGAATGCAAGGATAAGATGGTATGTTTTTCTGCTCAAGTCAAACCTTTTCCGAGTTTACACGCATGAATATTTTAATCAAAGTATTTGCTGTTAAATGCTTTCTAATTTTATAATTGCATTAAATGTAGTCGGTGAAATGTTGAAAATTTTTATAGCACCGGCATAGACAGGGGGGGGGGGGGGGGGGGCTCATAATTTCTTATTGGTAGAAAAATTACATTAAATCTCCATAGGCATGGGCACCCATAAGGGAGGGAAAGAGGCACTCCCCTCTCCCCTGGACGTCAATGTCACAAAATTTGAGCATCAAGCTAGACAATGTGTCTTATCCTTGAGTTTGCCCTCCCTCTTCTTGGAAAAAGTGAGTGCACAGTTCCATAGAGCCCATATTAGGAAACAAAATTGAGCACTGTGACCCCCCCCCCCCTTTTTCGAGATACAGACTACAACTAAGTTATCTGGTGCCAATTACGCAGCACTGTCAGAATATCCTAAACGTAAAAGGTAAAGGTATAAATATAATTGTTGAAACAAAATTCAATGTAAACTTTCCAAGTATTTGGCAACAATAAAATAAGAGAACACAAAATTTGATGAAATAAATATTGCAGGTTCAAAACATGACAAAATAAACATTTTATAATTATACATGCAACAATAAAATGGTTAAATTTCGTCTGCAAAACATGGCTGCCCAAACGTGAAAAGCACCTGCACAGAGTACATTTTTACTCATTGAGAGATTAAACATTGTAAGTCTATATGACTTCGTGATTCTCTGAAATCGTGAGTCTTATTGGCTAAGCTTAATATTCCCCACCCACGGCAAATAAATCCTTCAAGAGGATTTGCTGAAAAGTATCTGTCAAATTATCCAATATATCGAAACTATCTACATATAGTCTAGGCTTGTATGTCTACATTTTATTGTTCTGGGCATTGTTTGATTCTTCTCTCCTATTACATGATTTCCTGCCGTTCTCCACTCATTTAAAAAAGGGAAAAAAACTATACACATATTTACAGCAAAAATTTTAAGTCAGGCTAAATTAATTGAAAAGGAAAAGTTAAACTAATATTAAAGAAGTCATTCGATATACGCTAATGGATTCTACGAAGTCAGAGTTAGAACATGTTATGGATGAAGAACAAGTTCATATCATCAAATGAAATTAAGCAACATCTTTGCTTTAACAGAAAATTCAATTATAAAACATCTATTTTCATTTAACTGTAATCTGCATTTCCCAACACCGAGACTTATAAAAATCTATTTCATACACATATGCAAACTTTCTGCTTTAATATACACTATTACCATGAATTATAATTTCCGTTTTGTATTTTTATTTTTTGGGGAGAAAGTTTTTTGGTAGGATAACATCATGAACTTCTAGAATGTTTGTGACAAAAATAAACCTTGTATTTTTAAATATAATTTTCATAAGGAGCTGTTAAACTGCAATGAAAATAAAATTTTAAATGTGCTTAAATTAAACAAGAAAGCAATGATGTAATTTCTAAATTCTCCCATTTCTAAAATGGTAGCACAATTCTAGCTTTGCGAATGTCCCCTTTATGCGAGTTCTTCGAGTATTGACCCAAGGATGTTTTATCTTCTAAATAAACATCGATTATATGTAATATATATTGAAATTTTTACTAATTAAGATTGAATTGAATTGATTAAGACACTTTGAAGCAGTTTCATTAGTCTTAAGTGGACCTACAAATATAGTATAACCTCAAAACACTACATAACGTTTACTCAATTAATATCACGGATTTTAACAATATAAATGTTTGTTCACCTGTATTGATTCATTTTAAAAATGGTATACAAAATTAGTTGCAATTTTATAACCGTTGCATTCCAGTGGCAACGGTTATAAAATTCAGTATTATATCACAGTGAATAAAACTATTGTTGAAATAATGATATTCTACCTGAAGGATAATAGTTAAATTTTTAATATAGACATGGTAGATCACTAAATGTAAGTGTAACACATAATACTTTACAGATATAAAACTGAATTCAGAAAATTGCAAAATAACTATTAAATCAGTCAGTTTACCATGCAGTTTCACATAAAAATGAGTTACTTTTCAATGTAATAGCTTCAAGGTTTTTAAAAAATATTTTTGATGCTGTAAAGCATTGCATCTTCTGGCTGCATAAAAATATCACCAGAACAAAATTCATATTAAAATTAGCAGCAATAAAGCTGAAACAATAAGAAAACACAACTGAGAGTAAAACAAAAATGCAAAAAATTGGAAATTCTGGTAAAATATTCACTATTATTGGTACTCTAGCATAAAGAATAATTTTAAAACTTTACTCTCAAAGAATAATTTATTTAAATTTTAATCTACCAACTAAGAATGGCAGATCTTCAAACACATGAACTCATCTATATAAATGTTATTTCATATAATATTCTTTTACGAAGGTTGAAGGGAGACCAGTTTCTTGCTGGAGGTAGTCCACTACCAGGACTGAAGGTTCTGGGCAACAACACATTATGGATTCAAAGTATGGACCACCATCTCAGTGGAATATATTCCTGCATTGCGGTAGCTCCTGAAGATACAATAACAGCCAAGGCATACATCCTAATCAGAAATGTACCAGATGATTCTTCATGTGGAATAGGTAAGTTCAGAGGAAATAGACACAGTCAATGCTTGATATTTTGAAAACAATGAAAAAATTGATATCATTTAAAAATATTTTTTCAAATCCATTTACCGTATCTTTCAGCAATTAGAATCAATTGTACCAATTACTTTATCTATATCATATAATTCTAAAACTAAATAAATATTTGTTTATTTTTCTTCAGTAACATTCAGAGATGCAAATTTCTATGCATGCTATTTTTCAGCAGAATCACTTCAAAGTTACTGAATTTTCTATATATGCATGGCCATGGATATTCTGTATTAAAAATTAAAAGGCAAAATAATTTCTAAAAATTTTTGAATAAAATGTTGTAAAAATATATATTCCAAAAACAATTAGGCATGTGACATATGTCAAGCATGCCCAGACAGCATTTAAATTTTTATTTTACATTTGTATATATATATATATATATATATATATATATATATATATATATATATATATATATATATTGCTCCCACTTGTAATAAAAGTTTTAATTCAGTACAATCTAACAGTTAATTTAAATTTAGTTAATTCAGCTATAAAGTACTGTACTTTTCGTGATACATAAAGTTAGGAAAAGCTATTATGTCCCAGAATAGAAATAGCTCTCTCTCTAAAAATACGAGAAGAAAACTGAGATTTTAGTCCCACTGAACAGTTTACAGTCGAGGTCAACAACTCAGTGCTCATGAGTAGTACTACAATAGTATCTCAAGATTAAAAATAATCTCACAATGTTTTAATTTAATTATTTTACTATATACTCTTTGCATTTTTTATTTTGTACTGATAATAACTTGCAAATCCCTTGTTTAAGAAGGTGAGTTTATAGTCCAGATTGGAAAAAATCTGAACTATTAAGAGCATATAATAAAACAATTGAAGTTAATCAGATTTGTTTTATAATACTTGAATAATAAGAAAAAAAATAGATTATTTATGAGAAAAAAGAATATTATGAGCTAGCTATGTTTGAGATATTAAGAGTTTATTGCACTTATTACTTGAATAAAAATTTATATTAGTTTCCTTTTATTGATTACTACAGTTAAATGTATTGCAATTAAAAAAATTCTACTTTTTCTTTCCAATTTTATAAATAAATTATTTTAAACATTTTGCAGTCTTCCGCAAGACCCCCAAAGACTCTTCATTTGCAGAAGGTGAATTTGCTCACTTAGAGTGTCTTGCTGCTGGGACACATGTTCAGTTATCATGGGAAAAAGATGGTGAACCTCTCAAGCAGCTGAAACACATTACTGTCCTGAAAAATGGCTACATTTTTATGGACAAAGTGAAACTAGAGGATGCAGGCATATATTCATGTGTGGCCCTGGATGCAACAGCAGGTTGCACCAAAAAGGCTTCAGCTCTTCTGCAGGTCAGCGAGAGAGCCAAAATAGAAGAAAGTGAGTATCAGAATAGACTTAAATTATGATAACAGATGTTCAGAAATATTATTAAGTATTTCTATCTACAAATAATTTCACCCCATTTTAATATGTAGTTATAGTACATTCTATACAAAAATTATAATACATAAATGATAATTTTATGCTTAATAATCCTATTGCATTTCAGCCAATTTTTTTTTTCTAAATAAATGTAGCCAAATCTTGCTTACATTTGAGAATGCTGTTTTATAACATAGTTGACCATTGTCTGTTTTTCTTGACTTTTGAACCTACGTCAATATTTTACATATTATGTATTTTTAATTTCTGTTAATGATTATATTTAAATTACAATTTTCAAAAACAAATCCATATTGTTAAGCAAAGCCCAACTGTATGTAATAGAATGTTTAAGGTTTAACATATACACAACTCTCTTTCAGGATTTTATGCATCTCTTTAACTTTCGATTGAAGTACTCTAAAGTTGCAGAAGCAGGGTCTACTTACTAATAGGAAAGAAACTATTCGCTATAGATTGAGAAAGTTTGCAACACCTCTAGCAGTGAATCAAAGAAGTTAGAGTTCTTATTTTAAAAATAAAGCAACATAGGTAAAATTATTCAATTACAAACTTGTAGGACATTCTCCATTTAGTATGGTAAAGATGTGCAGTTTACATGTAACATGTACACAAGTAATGCTGTTCCAGCCACTGCCAAAACTGCCGCAGTGTTCATGCGGAGTATGATCACGTTAAACATGTGGATCCGAAAGTCCTTCCGAGAGGTTGGTGGTAGGGGAAGGAGGGTACGGTCCCTGTGGATGCCTCCCCCACTGGGTTCCGGTCTAAATTGGGTGGCACTTCCCGACCGTCCAAACAGTTACCTTACACCTTTCTGGTAGGTCGGACGGTCTGGGTTTCAACAACAAGTAATGCTGTACAATAAACAGTGAGCATTATGCCAATGTCTTGTTTACTTTCTGAAGTACTTCTAATGGAAATAGCGATAAATATACATAGAAAAATAATAATCCATGTATTAAGCTAATTTTAATTAATTTAAAATTATCCTTTTTATAGTAAACAACCGTTGTATAAAAATTGCAGACAAATGATGCAGTACAATAATGGTCCCTTTTCGTTTATCTTATTTTTTATCATCTGCATATACGTTATCTACAAACCGCACATGTTCCTGTACTAAATAGAGAATGCTGTACAACTTTGTAATTGAAAATTTTCGGCATCTTGCTTCAATTTCGAAATAGGAATTCTAACATTTTTAATTTATTGCTAGAGGTATTGCAAACTTTCTCAATCAATGAGTGTAAGTCACTTACCTACACCCTAGAATACCTCAATTAAAAGTTGAAGGGATACATAAGGACTTAATAGAGAACCCTAAACATAAGTACTTCAGAAATATCTATTACCTTTCATAGCAGCAAAAGGATTATGAAGGTTCAAATCACATTAACATTTTAGTATTTTATCTAGTTCTATTTCATTTCAGTTCCTTTTATAAAATCCAGTTTTGTAATTAATTTTAATATGATAACCAAGTTAAAAAGCAACTGCACTGGCTAGTAAACAAACCACAACTCTTCAAAATTTAAGGCAGGCTAAATGCTCAAACTAAATTACAGGGGCTCATTAGTTCCTTACATTCTCTTCAAATGGGAAGGAAATTGTATCATCTATTTAAATCATTGGATCTATTTAGATATGCTCAGATCATTGGAACATATATAGATTCGATCTATTCAAATCATTGTTCATAGTTTCTCAGTAAGCGGTTTCAGTAATTTGCATATCCTTCAACTTTTATAATTCACTATTCTAAGATTGCAATGTGCTGCACATGAAATATACCTACTTTGGTTGGTAGTTGGTAAAAGAACTCAAGAGTTATTCAAATTTGTCCATTCCCGGCTTAGTGGTTTATGTATTGTTTAAGTTTTACATTTAGTCATTATTTATAATAGAGAATCTCCAAACTTTTAAAATGTGTTTGCTACATTCAAATATTTAAACATTCCGTAGACTAAAATAAAAATAATACCTGAAAAATTTACCTATAGAATAAGGTGTATAAAATTGGATAATTAAGATTTTTAGTATAAATAATTTAAAAACAAATATATTCTAACAAAAACAAAAAAAAATTAAATATTAATGAGAGGTATAAAAAGAGGCATTTCTTTGCTGCAATTATATTTAGACTAAAACTGTTTGTTCCTGATCATTAAAATATTTTGCAAATGTGTAATCAGTGAGTCCTGTTTCATATTATATATATATATATTTGTGTTTCAGAAACAAGCATTTTTGTGTTCATTTCGAAGGGATATATGGACCTGAAGAGAATTTTTTTCGAAATGAACTTATCTTAAGCCTAAAGCTCTTCCATGTGCAAGCTTTTTTGCTTGATTTTTTTGTTTTCTTATTTTCATTCCTCATTTTTCAAATTTGTTGATTGTCTTTGTCTTTATGACCTGCATTACGCTTTATTATTTCCTCTTTATTGCTTAATTTCTTTTATTTCTTTGTATTTTGTAGAAAATTTTGGAATAGTGTATTATGAGTTACTACATACATTCTAACATTGGATTTACTAATTTATATTTATATATATATATATTGTACTAAAAACATATATAAGTCCATGAGCAAACCTCTGAAATTTATTTTATAAGAGTGATTTATAAAAATATGTCAAGTGTGCCCTACCACATTTTGGTGACATTATAGGGAAGTAAACAATAACAATCCATTCTGACGAGCACATAATAAGTGTGAAACTGGTCCATGCAATGAGAGTGTCTTCCCAACAATACTGTAGTTGTGATGCTATAATAATGCTGGGGTTGTGCCATAAAAATACTGTAGTTATTCTTTTGCTTTTAATTTCGTGATAAAAGCACAGCATGTTAAGTTAAATAGGGTTTAAATAGGGTTAAATAGCGTTTAAATTGCGATAAATATGATATTACTTTTCTGCATTTCTCAGTCAGATATCAGGCTATGGCTAAGTCTGACAAGTTGGAGACCCCTGATATACAGTAAAATTAGATTTAACTTATTTTTAGGATAAATTGTGGAAATCTAATTTGCAACAACATGCACACAATTTACATAAATAAATACAAATTTAAATTTCAAATATAAAACAAATACCATGAAACCTGCCATTAACCTTAAAGATAAGATTCCTAAAAAGTTTTATTAAAACATTGCATTTAAGAAGTAATTTATTAAATCATAATTTTTTTTTTAATTTAATTTGAATTTAAAATGTGACATGCATATAGAAAAATGCTGTATTGACTAAATATTTTAAACTAATAGTATAATTGCTTCAATTTGCTGTTAAATGATTTCATGTATTTAATTAACACATCTATTTCTCATCACAATATAATTCACTTTTGAAGCAGAAGAAAGGTACTGTTTTTCAGAATATTCATTATACTAAAGTATAACATACTTTCTCGTCCTTTTATTCCCCTCTTTCAAATAATATTTATAAATTTAACACATTTTTGCAGTTTGTGGAAAACCCAAAATGGGACAACCTTCGAAAGATATTCCTCAAATGGAGCATGGAAAAATTCTAGGTGGTCACAATGCCAAGAAAGGTGCTTATCCTTGGCAAGTACGGTCTCTTTAATATTTCTACTGCAAATTATGTTTGTGAATGTTTCATGAAATAGATGATCTTTATCTCTAGTACGAATTCAATGTTTGTTTTAGGTAATGCTTTGGGAGCCAAGCCTTAAATCCTTCTGTGGAGGATCTTTACTAAATGAACGCTGGGTGGCAACAGCAGCTCACTGTTTTGTCAACTACAAGAACCTCAGGTGGGACCGTGTAGTGATAAAGCTGGGAAAATATGATAGAGAATATGAAGAAGAACAAGAGTTTCGAACAGGCATTGCTGATCCATCTTCCATTTTAGTCCATCCAGCCTACAACAGGGTCACTTTCGATAATGATCTAGCACTTCTTCGATTAAGAGATCATGTACAGTTTACAGACTATATCCTTCCAATATGTTTGGGAGACAGAGAATTAGGTGAATCACTATTAAATGGAGACGCTGACAACACCAAGATTAGAATGGGAACAGTCATTGGCTGGGGAAAGTTGAAAGAGCATGGACCTTCACCAAGATATTTACAGGAAATAAAATTGCCCATAGTGGATCAAAATATCTGCATATTATCAACAAATTATACAGTAAGTACAGTGTAATACAGAGGCAATAATTAAATTTTCTATATTCAGAGATATATAGAGGATGAACCATTGGCAAAACATTTGCTATAAACATTAGGAATACACAAACTTTTGAAATAATTATGTTGCTGTGGGCTGAAATAAATGAATAGTTCAAAATAATAATATAATTTGCTATATTCATAAATTGCCAGCACAGCAGAAATATTCAACATTGCCTAGGATAACAATAAAATACAATTAATACAGTACGAAATTTAAAATATTTTTTTGCCAGGAACCTACTTGCTTTTAAGATTAACAAACCAGTACAAAATTACATAAACCTGTTACATCTCCAGTTTTAATGGGTCATTATTAATAGATGAAAATGGGTATCTTAATTCACTATGCTTTGAGAGCAGATGTCAGTCAAAGGATAAAATTTATATCAACATTGGACTCAGTTTCATAGACTAAAATAGTTTCATGAAAAACGATTTCACATTCTAGTAGATATTTAGCTTATAAATGTACTTTTGAATAATTTTAGTGTGTTGAAAGTTATGTTAGAATGCAACCTGGGCTCGGTCTCATAGATAATAGAAAATCATCAAAATTCATTGTTTGGTTCATGAGATATTTAAGTTAGAATTGTGTATTACAATTTTTTCTTTTATACATTAGCTAGAATTTTTAAATGAGTTGGATTTTAGCAGCTCTGATTTACATCACAAAGAAGAGTCTATTTAACTGCCAATAGAATAGTTAAACTGTTTTCATTAAAAAGTGAGTTCATAGAATTTGAAGCACGTAAGCTATACAAAGTGGACATTGTAGTTGAAAAAATTCCAACAATTTCACACTATGTTGACCATTTATAGAACTTTCTCTTTTCTATTACTCAAACCATAACAATAAAACGATTATATAATGGTCACAATAGTTGGTAGTGTATGTGAAATTTTGAACATCTGAAACATGGAGATTTCAGCCTTCCTTGTGACACACTGTTTTGTTAATTTCTTTTACTTCCAAAACATGCTCATTATGGTCTGAATAGTATTTGTACCAAATTGGGTTTTACTTTGACTTATTGACTTTTCCTGCAGATAACTCTGAGAAAGAAAAGTTTAATTACAGTCACTCTGTACATATATTTTTTCTCTCAAACTATAAGAAATGATAATTGTAATAGTTAAATATGTTATGATTCCAATTATATAATTAATTGAAAGTTAATTAATAGTTTTTACATTGTATAGTATAAATGACATGATGTGGGATTCATTAAGGCAGAAGCAACACTAGTGCTCCTATACCCAAAACTCCATTTAGAATATAAAACTACAAAAATATCTAAATGACATTAAACAAAACTACATTAATGTAAATTAAATTCATATACTTTAAAAATGCATAACATTTGAAAAATAATTTATTACAAAATAATTTGGTCACAAAGATGACACATTAATAAGAACTAAATATTTAAATGGTTTAATTTGACAAACTATTACCTAAGATATAAATTTAGCTTTGAGCAGGTATTTGATACACAAGCATAGAAAGAAAATACAAAGGTCAGTTAAAAAATATATATAAAATTATAGGATTTGTCATTTACATGACCCATTATAAAAGATTTAACATTTATATTAACTAAATTCTCTGATAAACTACACTTGGTCTGTTATGACCATTGTTGGCTTCTAGTAGTATGAATGATGCAGGTTACACAGTGGTGTTGAAATTTATTTAATTAAGCATTACTGGAACAGAACTAGACTTACTACTAAAAATAATGAGGATCAGATATTTTTATTTCAAAAGTATTTATTTTTATTTTACTAAATTAATGCTATGTTTTCAGGTTAGCCGAAATATGTTTTGTGCAGGATACCCACAAGAGATTCTCGGTGATGCTTGTCATGGAGACAGTGGAGGACCCTATTTGATGTCACACCAAGACAGGTGGTATTTGGAGGGGATAGTCAGCTGGGGTGAAGGCTGTGGAATGGCCAACAAATATGGATTCTACACACGCATACCAAATTACTTACCTTGGATAAAAGGTATCATCAAGTCATGATCTCACTCAAGAAAATAAATGACAATCAGAAATGTCTATTGTTTACATTTATGTGTATAATGTGACCCACACTTTGAAAGCTGCCCAATAAAATGTTATTATATATTCATTAAATTAAAAATAAAGCTCATTTACTTTTTTATAAGCTAAAATATTAAATGGATAAGATGACGTTTTGATGCAATGTTTCTATAAATGTGAATAAATAAAATGCGAAAAAGATATATCAAATCAAGGCAAATATAAGATAAGTCTTTACTCTCCAGTAAAATGTTATCTAAGGTGGAATCACATGTGGGGCTAATTTTTTTTTTTTTCGGGGGGAGGGGGGGGGGGGGCAGATTTCTATTTTACAAATTCTGTTATAATATGTGCTGATTTTTGAAATCCTAAATAGTTTCTGTATAAATTAGAATTGTGTTGCAGATCCCATTGCATACAACAAGAATGACTTAAAATAGAATACATTAGACATAAATTTAGAATTTACCAATATATGTATATGATTTTGTATACAAAAATTAAAACAGGAAAATATAATGTAAAAAGATTAAAATGGAATTAAATGTTCAAAAAATGACAAGACAAAGTATAAAAAAAGAATTTTGGTTTATTTTGTTCATTGAAAAGTACAAATGCTCTTCATTAAATTTAAAGGTATAAAAACTATGCTCCTCTGCTCCTCTGAAGAATTGTTTTACATGATTGCTTTATAAACAGAATACCAATATAAAAGACAAAACAAATAATGCTGTAAGGTTACAAAATATATATTTAAAAATGTGTCCAAAAGAACAATCACCAAAATAAGATAAAGCGATTAAAATATAAAAATAAAGATTTTGATTTAAAGAAATAATTTAAAACTAATGTACATTATATAAGCCAATAAAATATATAACAACATATAGCAACCCAGTGGCTACTAAAATTTAGTTGCGACCACTTTTGTAAAGTGTGATTCATACTGTAGCCCTAAAAAGAGAAAAATTATACTTGTAAATGTCGTTAGCATGAATGCTTCACAAATGATTCAAATATTGAAACATAAAACTTCTAAAGTACAGCAATTAATTGATTTATAATGTATCTCAAAATTTTCCATGCTCAAAGTTTAGAAATTTTCTGTAAGGTATAGTTTAAATATGGGAATTTCCATAGAAGCAGATGAAGCATGTGCTTAGTGTGGCAGATTTTCAAGGATGCCAAACTGTGATCTCTTATCAGTTTGTTTCATTTGAGGCTTCTGCCAGAGAAATATTAAAAGTTCCTGAATAAAAATTAATTTTTATTGTTTACACTATGTGCCTCAAGCAGATATTTAATGTCCCATTAGTCAATGAGAATTCAAAAATTTTCATCCATATAGACGTACATTTACTGAAGAGACTATCTTAGTGGCAAGCAGGTAATGGAAAATAAGACATAATTATATATATATGTTGAATTAAAAAAAAACTTTGTAGCATACTGCAGGATACATACAGACACATAATGCAAAAATTCGATAATGTTCATTTGGGTTATGTAAGATTATAAATTCAAACAAATTTTGGATAAAATTTTCCAGATTTCTAACAGCAAGTGTGAAATTCTGCACTGGTGTAGTCATGCTCAAAGAATAATTCTAAGTAAGCATGGGTCCACATGATTGGATACAGGAACATAAATGAAAGTCAATCAAAGAATTTTCTTAAATGACTTCTCTGTTAAAGGAATTTCTAAGTGCTCTACTAAAGAAATGTTTTTATTGCTCTGCTAGAAGAATATTTTTAATGAAAATTTTACAAAAAGTGTATTAGTATCTTAAAGAAAAATATTTTCACAACAACTCATCACCATATAAGTATTTATGAATTAGTGCACTGCTATTCAATTTTTACAAGCTACCATGTCAAATTTTCATAAAGTTTTTTGTAGGTCTCATTCCTTAATGAAATTCTTCTGTAAGCCATTGAAAATAATACAAGCACTATATTATTTCCTATTAGGATTATGCATAATATTTTATTACAGATCGATATTTTATTAAGTACAAACATCAAGAACTGCTCAATTTTAAGAAAATTTAATAATTTAGTTTGTTTAAAGCAGTTATTAAAGAGGTGCTCTGATTAACAGGCCACAAAACTTCTTAATTGCACATCCCTCCAGTAGTGTAAAATGCTTTTGTGACAGTAGAAGATAGGAAGACAGACTAATAGGCTTCAGAATAACATTCGAGCTTGTAAAGGACATTGAAGTTGCAATGTTACTAACACTCAGGTGTAGCTAATTTTACATTTAAAATATTTCTGTTACACAATGATTCTCTACCTGAGCAAATTAATTGTCAACTGATAACATATTCCTTTAACTGACCAGATAAAAGGACCACAACAGTGCTTGGAAATGTTATTTTTAAGCTGACCCAAATCTTCAAGATCAGAATTTCCATATTTAGTCTTTACAATCAAATTCTTCCAGTATGAAAACTTCTGAGAACCCATATATAATCATACAAAGAAGGGGTTGCCCTGTTCAACTTTCAGAATTTGTGAAAAAATAATTTTAGTGACTGTTAATAAGATTAGGAAATTATTTCTTATTGTATCTAGTTTTAACACCATAAATGTTCATTGTTTTCACTATTGTATGTAAACATTTTACTTTGTGTAATTAAAAGGAAAATACAAAATAACAATTTAACTTAACCTATAACTGAAATGTACATTATGCACTTTTCTTAAGCTTTAGATCTGTGGTTCCCAACCTTTTTGCCTACAACCCAAATATTTAAAAACATTTATCTGCAGGTCACCCAATGTATATATATATAAAACTAAAAGAGTTAAAATTAAACTTATTGATAACTTAAAACTTAGAACTTTTAAACTTAGATACATTGTATATCACCTAAAACTAATTAAAATACTCTTGTTGAATACTAGATCAAGAATTCAATGGAGTGCAAGTCAATAAGTCTTTAAAAGTCAGTGTTGCCAATCATAAAAACTAAAATATGAAACCAATAGACAAAACCAAGAACAAAACGTTTTTAAAAAATGAAAGGTCTTTTATTTAACATCCTAAAAGACGTACAAAAATTGTTAAAAACAGCTAGAGTGCTTTCGGACGTATATACGCCCTTCATCAGTGGCTACATGAGTAGAAAACCCAGACCACACGACCAACCCAAAGGCTAATGGTAGCTTACTGTGTGGCCGCAGGCTACATGAGTAGTAAAAGCATGGAATGTTTATATATATAGAGACCATTTTAAAACAAATTTGCATAAAATATAAAATGGTAAA
Source organism: Amaurobius ferox (assembly GCA_951213105.1). Taxonomy (NCBI): domain Eukaryota; kingdom Metazoa; phylum Arthropoda; class Arachnida; order Araneae; family Amaurobiidae; genus Amaurobius; species Amaurobius ferox. The sequence continues at coordinate 165,887,154 of OX578137.1, forward strand.
TGAACTTACTAAAATAATACAAGAAATATACATTGAAATTACACAATAAGTTTAAACACTTATGAATTTTAAAAATTACAAGAAAAGAACTAATACAAATTTTAGAAAAACGTCAAGCATGATATTCCTGAGAATGACGTCACAAAAAACTTTTAAGAGATTTGAATTGCATAGAGTCGAGAATGAGTCGCCACGCATAACTTAAAATTTGAACAGGATCAAAATTACAAATTAATTCACGGTAAATATAAATAAACAGGGATTCATAAAGAAGAATACTACGTGGATTGTTACAATGAACCAAAAGGAAAGTTTTTCAAAAGCGGGAAGAAATTTATCATTAGCCACATATTGAGCAAGAGCCGTAGAAAGTTTACCAGATTGAGTTTACCAAGATTGAGTTTACCAGAAATTTTACCAACATGCTCGCTTTTTTGACATCGCGAGCATGTTCTACTAAACGGATGCTAACAGTACATTTTGTACTACCAATGTAAAATTTATAGTCACCAGTAGGGGATAACAGGGGAATGACATACACCCCAGCAAAGCTTTTAAAGTCATCAAAATTTCCAAGTTTATCGGATCGAATACGATTAAATAAAGTGGTAATATTAGAGTGAGTGGGTTTGAAACCAAATTCATGGCAGGAATTAATAAAAGGACGGAAAATCCTAGGATAGTAAGTAAAACAAATTTGCATAAAATATAAAATGGTAAATGAACTTACTTAGTAAGTTCATTTACCATTTTATATTTTATGCAAATTTGTTTTAAAATGGTCTCTCTATATATAAACATTCCATGCTTTTACAACTCATGTAGCCACTGATGAAAGGCGTATATATGTCCGAAAGCGCTCTGGCTATTTTTAACAATTTTTGTACGTCTTTTAGGGTGTTAAATAAAAGACTTTTCGTTTTTTAAAAATGTTTTGTTTTTAAAAAATGAGAGAGAGAGAGAGAGAGAGAGAGAGAGAGAGAGAGAGTCTATACCTTAAAAAATATTTGCAGTAGAGTGACTACGATAACATTTCTCCCCCTCTTCTAAAAGTGGTTTGACCCAAATCACGTGGTCGGTGGCTCGCCACGGCATCGTATTTTGTAGACGGGTGCACTTAGTAACCAGCGATTGAAAGGAATGGTGTTTGTTGAGCAGAGAATTAATATCAAATTTTGTGTTCGCTTGGGTAAGAGTGCTACGGAGGTTTACGAAATGTTGAAGAATGTGTATGGCAGTGATACATTATCATGAACGCAAGCTTTTGATTGGCATCGAAGTTTCAGAGAAGGCAAGGAAAGTGCCGAAGATGATGAACGCGTTGGCCATCTGCAGACTTTCCACACTGCTGAAAACATTGAAAAGGTTTCTGTGATGGTACGTGGGAACAGGCAGCAAATAATAGTGGAAATAACAGAATCAGTTGGGATATCCAAGTCCACATGTCAACGAATACTGACTAAGGATCTTAACATGCATAGGGTGTGTTAACACATTGTTCCCCGCATGTTAATCAAAGACCAAAAGGTAATTCGAATGGAAATGGCGGGAGACTTAATTTCGGCTGTTGACAAAGATCCTTACCTACTTGGCAGAATTGTTACCAAATTGTTGAGACAAGAAATGGTGTTTTTTATACAACCCGCAATCCAACAGAGCATCAACAATGTGGAAATCACTACAATCTCCACGCAAGCAGAAATTCTGCCAAGATTGCTCTAAAGGGAAGGTCATACTAGAGGTGTTCTTCGATATCCAGGGCATTGTGCATCTGAAATTTATCCCTGAAGGACATACTGTGAACAAGGAACTTTATGTAGACATTCTGCATCGTTTGAGCGAGTCGATCCAGAAGAGACCAAAACTGTGGGCTGAGCAGTCATGGGTACTTTTGCATGGCAATGCTCCTGCACACCGATCCCTCCTCGTCGCTGACTTTCTCGCGAAAACACAAACAACCATTTTGCCACATCCTCTACTCCCCTAATCTCGCCCCCTGCGATTTCAGTCTATTTCCTGAACTGGCAAGTCGCTTGCAGGGTCGTCGATTTCAATCCGCAGATGAAGTTAAAAGTGTATCTCAGGCTGAATTAAAAAACATGGCTAAAAATGGATTCCAGAAGTGTTTCGATGACCTTTACAAGCGATGGCAAAAGTGTGCTGCTGCACAAGGGTCTTATTTCAAAGGAGGATGTGTTTCAGCATTTTAATTGATAATATTTTTTAATTTTTAGTTATAGACTCAGTGTGGGAACTTTTGAATTTTTCCTTGTATATATATATATATATATATATGTGTGTGTGTGTGTGTGTATATATATAATATATATATTAAGAATATAATTTTATTTGTATTATAAATACCAGTGATTTATCATTTATTGAAAATGGTTTGTAGAACTAATGTGGAAATAAAATGGACTGAAATGAATATTTGAAATCAAAATAGAGTCTCAAAATAGACTCTATGACATGCTGGAGAAAAAATTAGAATAAATAAAACATTATATAAAATAATATACTACGAATGTAAAACTAGTAAGTTTATCAAAACAAATTTGTATTAAAAATCTGTGCATTAAAAATTACATCTACTTATTGTGCTATTGCAGCATATAAATGAGATGAAATTAATAAGTTAAATATATGAATTAATGTAGAATAAATGAAGAGATATAGTAAAGCATCCTTAACAAATAATAGAATTAAATTTTTTACCAAAACAGATTCAAGAGAATGCTTGTTATCAAAACGAAAAACTGGGAAACAACCCTTATAATTTAAAACGAATTGTAAATATGGAGTGATGAACAAAGGATTGAAGGTAATGTAATTGTAAAATCATCAGGGGGGTGACTACAAAATATCGCCTTCAAAATAGTACATTTTATTTAATAGCCTTGTTACTGTGAAAAAAAATCATTAGACAGACACCCCTATGTACTATAAATTGAAATAGATTGAGAAAATTGAAAAACTAAAAAGAATTGACTTACATGTGTGTAGATGATCATACTTCAAAAATCAACTTAACAAGATGTGTAAAGAAGGTGTTGCTAACCATAATGAATAATATAATAAAGTTCATGTTGCCAATCTTAAAAATTGTAAAAAGAAAATCCATTCTAAAGTATATATATATACCAATTTTTATCTCAATTATTATCCCAATTTTCATATTATAATGTTTATGTTAATATATCATGATTACTTGAATTGGTTATTTTTATTATTACATTTTTCTAATATATATATATATATATACATATATATTATATACGTGTATGTGTGTCTGTGTTTATGATTGTTTAATAGTACAGAGGTCTATTTTGCAAGCCACAAGTAGCCCATGGAAACTTATATTTCTATTGTGAACACAAATGCTGAAGATTATTTCAAATAATCTTTAAAATTCATAAAAGTAAATCCATTTTTCATAAATAAATGTATACATTCATTTTTCAATTGAAAGGTAATTTAGCAAGAGAAGATAAATAAATAAATAAAATAAAATTTTAAAAAATGCATGACAAAGGATTTGGGAGAAAAAATTACAAACCCTCTATAAGATAAACAATATACTGAATAAATAATATCCAACATTCCACAGTTCAAACACTAGAATACTAATTAATTTATGTGATTAAAAGTTGGTCAGGGTGATCAAAAGTTAAGCACATCCAATTTTAAAATCATATAATGAACCGAGAAACTGAAATAGTAGAATTGTTTTTTCGGTTAGGTGGCACTAATATACCCTCAAAAATATATCAGAAATATTGTCTGCTATTTTTAATATGGCAGTTGATAATTACAGACCTCTTGGAATAAAAATTTTTTTATTTTAGAGCAATACTTCTCTAACTATTCCTATAAAAGCGTCTTTTAAGAGTTTTAAAAACACCCATGCTTTAAAACCCCTAATAATCCAATAATTAAGAGGTTAATAAAGCACTTTTGAGAAATTGGATCTGTTGCAGAAACAGGCAGGCCTTCCATTTTAATTCAGGATAAGCTGTCTGAAATAGAGACTGTGTTGTTGAAATTTCTCAATGAATTAACTCTTCTGAAACTCTTCAATGTTAATGGCACTCTTATAAGAATGCCTAAATATATATTGCTTTAAAATAAAAAAAATTCATCTGGAATAATATGTTCTTTGATTGATAAAAAGGGTCTGTAATGATCGTTTGATGTATTCAAAACAGCAGATGATGTTTCTCATATATTTTTGAGAGTATATATTAGTACCATTTAAATGAAAGAAATTCTATTATTTCAATTTTTTGGTACATTATATGATTTTAAAATTGGATGTGCATGACCTTTTTATCATCCCATATAACACCTATTAAGAGATACATGGCATTGGTAGTAATTTAGATATTAAATAATTTCTAATTCCAAAAACACCCAAAAACCCTTTTTTGTTAAAAAATAATATCTTGCTCTAAAAAAGGTGAAAAAGAAAAGGTTGTATTCAAGAATTTCCGTTCTCTCAATATAAAATTAAATTCATAAGCGAATCTAAAAATCAAGAATAAAATAATATAACTCTCATTTCTATGCTAGATATTCAAAAGTTTTACTGAGTCTAGAACAGTTGACTTAATTATTTGAAAATATAAATCATTCCCATTATCTTCATTTAACCTGCTTTAAACAGTCAAAGGAACAAAATCTGAAAAATACTTTGCATTCATTAAATTAATTTATCTAACATTATTCTTATTATTCAGATTACGAAAAATTGAATAAAACTCAAGCTAATTGAATAAAAATAGGTCTTATTATTATTAAAATTAACACACAGTAAAAGAAAAGGATGAAAGGCTGGAGGTTTAACCTATTTGCATTTTGTCATTACATGACAAATTAAAATTAGCATGATAAAGATGCAATATTGTATATATCTTTCAGCAAAAGGTAATTTATTGCTCAATACTGAAAAACATTTTCATTAAAAGTATTTTAAATTAAGATCCAACTGATTTTGCTTTTCATATTTTTCAACTTTCTACAATCAAAATGTTTTCTTACCATTGTCATTACTTATTATCTAATATTGATCCATTAAACACACTTTCATTACCATTAATGTATCAATAAATATATGACAACTAAAATATTGTTATCAGAATAATGTGGGTACGTAACATATATTCATAAAAAATTCTCTAACCAGAATATTATATTCCTTTTGGCATTCAAATTAAGCAAATTCCACTGGATTATTTTTAAGGAAAAATTTTGTATCTAAAGTTAATTTTCTGAAAAGAAATGCTCTTTATTAATTCCTTCGCAATCCCTGCACCTAGAAAATCAAAAGATAGATGAGGTTACTTGTGATAAAGCAAAAAATTATCCCAAATTTGAAAAGGATTTGCCAGAAAATATAGAATTGCAAAAGAAATTTTGAGTTATACTTGTAAGGCTTGAAAATAGTAGTTGTTCACTCATACAACTGGCGAGTTAGTTTTACTAATATAGAACAAAAACCTGTGGGTGGGGCCTAATGCATAGAAAAAAAAATTATAGTCGGTGAACAGTTGTCTCAACAAAATTTAATTTTGTACATATGTATTATTGATATCAACATCTTGTTAAAACATGTCTTCCTGTTTCTTAAAGAGACTTAAGTGATTTATGCAGAATTTGTATTTATGAAAGATTCATTTCATATTGTGTTTGGGAATATGAAATTAATTTTCTATTGTTATAACTTGTCATTTAAAATAAAATATTATACAAAAACTTTTTAAGTTACGCAATTTTAGTAAAATGTACTTAAAATAAAAATTTAAAAAAAAAAAAAAATTAGTAGCTATCACAATATTCTTGGTCATATGCGACTAAAAGTAAAATCGTGGGGGCACCCATAAAAAAATTGTAATTAGACATGAACAAAATTTTAAGGAACAATAGAAGTGATAATATAGAAATAACATATATAAGAATGATTACATTCAATTCATTTAAATTTTTCTTAATTTTGACTTAACAATTTGTCAATCTTATACATATCATTTCTATGTTATCACTTCTATTGTTCCTTAAATTTCTATTAATGTCCAAATACAATTCTTTATGGGCATCTCACGATTTTATTTTTAGTCGCATATGACCAAGATTGTTGTAATAGTTAAAAATTATGTTTTACTTTATTGTGCATTTTACCAAAACCGTGCAACTTAAAAAGATGTCTTATAATATTTTATTTCAAACTTTTTTCGGCTTTTGCAATTTGTAATCAATTTTTTATCACATATCTAATCAAACCTTTTTTATGATACATTTAGAGGTCTTTTATATATAAACACATCAATTAATAACTCACCATGAACAGTATCATATGTTAAAATTTTTGTCTTATATATATATATATATATATATATATATATATATATATATATGTACAGAAGCGAAGCTTCATATTGGCCTCATTTTTAAATATCTTACAACAAACAATGAGATTATATATATATTCAGAAGTGAAAATTAATATTGAAATCATTTTTAACTATCTTGTAACAATGAGATTTTTACTGGGCATCTGGGGGGGGGGGGGGGGGATCAACTCAAATTTAATGAAACATTGTATTGTCATCACAAATATATATGTGTTGAAGACACAGACCATATGACTTGTCCGAGGACATAAGCAGCTGTTTGGATGGCCAGTAAAAATATATATGTGTGTGTCGAAAGCCCAGACCATATATGTGTGTGTTGTTGTTGTTGAAACCCAGACCGTCCGACCTACCAGAAAGGTGTTGAAGACCCAGACCGACCGGCTCGTCAGCAAGGACATGAGCAACTACCAGAAAGGTGTAAGGTAACTGTTTGGACGGTCGGGAAGTGCCACCCAATTTAGACCGGAACCCAGTGGGGAGGCATCCACAGGGACCGTACCCTCCTTTACCTACTACCAACCTCTCGGAAGGACTTTCAGACCCACATGTTTAACGTGATCGTACTCCGCATGAACACGGCGGCAATTTTGGCAGTGGCTGGAATCGAACCCGGGCCTACCGAGTGCAACTCCAGCGTGCTAACCAATGGGCTACCGCGCCCCATATATGTGTGTGTTGTTGAAACCCAGACCGTCCGACCTACCAGAAAAGTGTAAGGTAACTGTTTGGACGGTCGGGAAGTGCCACCCAATTTAGACCGGAACACAGTGGGGGAGGCATCCACAGGGACCGTACCCTCCTTCCCCTACTACCAACCTCTCGGAAGGACTTTCGGACCCACAAGTGGGTCCAAAATTACTTTTTAAGATCTGGCCCAAACAGAAAAACCAACTGAAATAAAACAATTTAATAACATGTATATCAACACTTAAAATATTTTTTAGTAATACTTACCTCCTCTTCTATTTCTGAAGAACTATCAAACATCACACCCAGGTAAGCAAGGTGGAACATGGAAAGAAGCCCAAATGTAATGTTAGTGGCGACAACATATGGGTGAGTCTAGAGAAAAAAAATATGTCTTATATGAAAAAAAAACTATAATAAACAAAACTAACTTAATAAGAGGAATACGCAGGTATTAAACTTACACTTTTGCTAAGGTGAACACAATTAGGCCTGCACTTTCTGGCTAAAATGCAAGAACTGAAGATTTTTGCTAATTTCTTCCTCAAAACTAAAATAGAAATTTGAATGGACTTCACGTATTAACATTTTGATATTATTTGTTTCAAAGAAAATAATTCTTTATCATAAAAAAATAAAATTTTGCAATAAAAGTGAATTTTATTAGATATATTTTTTATAAACCTCAAAGAAATAGTCATTAATAAGGAACCAACAACAAAATGCAAATATTTTAATGTTAGTATCGCATGCTAACAATATAAAAGTTGTCATAAAGTTTCATGACTTTCCCTTTCTGCAATTAACAAATTAAATGAAAATTCTATAAATTTAGCTAAGATTACTGAGTAATACTGACATGCAGAATTTGATCTATACTTCTCACAAAGTCTTAAAAGTGAAATATAATGATAAACCCATATATTAAAAAGTTAGAATATAAGTTGAATATGTTTGGACTGAAACCGGTATTAAAATCAAAAGGAAGGGATACTTAAGTTGTAAAAGAATGAAGTCTTTTTACAAAAAAAAAAATGAAACATTAAAAACAAAAATACAATGGATTTTTTCTACCAGAAATGAAAAAATATTTTTAACATAAACAATAACAACACAAAATACAATGGAACCCCAGTATATACCCCTGGCTAACTCAATAATTCATATAAATGAATTTCTTTTATGGAGGTAAAACTCAATAACTCAACATTGAAATCAGCAATGGCTTATGTTGACACTCATTCACTTAATATTCTGAACATCAATATTCAAATATACAAATATATTTTAATGATTATTATTTTAAACAAAAAATCCTGACCTACAGATTTACTAAAAAGTACTGAAGAAACATTCTAAAATAATGTACAGGGAAAACAAAAGCAATTCAAAATTATTTAAAAGGATGCAAAACATAAATCATTAAAAGACTGAAGAGAGCTGCTGTAGTAACTGCAAGAAAGAGTCTAAAAATATTTAACCATTATGTAGTGTCAAGATTTCTGACATTAATTTTCAACAATTTTTCGAATTATTTAAATTTACATTTTTCATGTTATCCTATTTAAAATTCCTTTAATTATGTTTAAAAACCATAATTTTATATGTTAAATTCATGTTTCTGCGACAAATGAAAGTCCCTCATTTTATTCAACTGTATATACGATTTTCTAATTTTTCAACGTATGCATAAGTGCTTCCTTCCTGAGATAATTCCATTCTGGAAACAATGACTCAGAGAAGAACGGATTTGTTTGGGGTAAATGTAATTAGTTGCCCCCTGCTAAAATCCATTAAGTGTATGAGTAGAGATCAGATGACGTTTCATAAGAAAAAGGTGAGAACTGTGATTCACCCAATGTGGTGTTGCAGACCCAGACCATCCGACTCATCCAAGGGCTAGAGCAGCTGTTTAGACGGACGATCCCAATGTGGTTGGGTGGCGTCACAAGATACTCCGCTAAAGTTTTTTCTAGAAGAACGCTAGCAGAAAAGACAAAGACTGAACTCAAGACAGACTTATGATTGGGAGGGTCCTGCAAATAAAAATGGCCAAATTTAGTTCCAAGTGGCAAAAATGTTGGAGTGGTGTTGTTGTTGTTGTTACCCAGACCGTCCGACCTACCAGAAAGGTGTAAGGTAACTGTTTGGACGGCCGGGAAGTGCCACCCAATTTAGACAGGAACCCAGTGGGGGAGGCATCCACAGGGACCGTACCCTCCTTCCCCTACCACCAACCTCTCGGAAGGACTTACGGACCCACATGTTTAACGTGATCGTACTCCGCGTGAACACGGCGGCAGTTTTGGCAGTGGCTGGAATCGAACCCGGCCTACCAAATGCAACTCCAGCGCACTAACCAATGGGCTACCGAGCCCCATGTTGGAGTGGTGTAAAAGAAATGAGTGGTGTTGTTGTTGAAACCCAGACCGTCCGACCTACCAGAAAATGAGTGGTGTAAAAGATCTTTGCTATTTATAATGCGTGTGGTATGATATGCACTGAATAACTATGTTTTCTATTGTGAGGCTAACCGGGCCGAGTTATGAGTATCCTGCTAGCTGTGTGAGGAAAAATGTATCTACAGAAGATGTAGTAAATGTATCTTTATAATACCTTGCTGATTTGGGATATGTGTGCGGGATAAGAATGTGCAATTTCAGTGACAAGACCCTTTATGCAACTCGGGTTTAAAAACGTAAATCATTTGTTTATTTCATTACTCTCCACCAGAAGGATATGAGCCTGAATAAACTAATTACAAAAATTGGAAATAACTTATTAGCCACAGTGCTTCACCAGATCTGTATACAAACTTTATATTGGAGTTTATTACCCTAATTTATGGTCATTTAAAATATTTATTATATTTGCATGAAATTATTCTTTGTGTTGTTTTATTGATTAAGGTAATAACTATATCTAAGGTTGAGTCCAAGCATGATACGATGCGAAAAAATAAAAAAAATTATGAAAGGATTGTCAAATAAACTAGAAAATTTAAATTTATAATAATTACATTTATAATATTTGCAATAGGAAGGTACAATTTTTTTTTTCTTCTTTTGAATAACTTAAAAACCAAAACAGTTAAAAAGCTTAATTTTGGTGCTTATTATCTTTCATGGTATATTTTAATTCTTTAGAATTTAAACCTCACCAGTCCAGCCTATCCAGGGCCCCCCACAGGAATGCACATATTTTGGGAGAAGCTTAAGTGAGTATAAAACAAGTTTCAAATATCCACACAAACATTTATTTTAAAATGTGCTGAAAAGTAGAAAACAAATTAGATACATTTTATTTGTTAATTTTGGTCCCCAACTTTTATGTTCTCAAATAATTTTTATTATTTTATTAAAAATAATAATAAGATTGCCTAAGTGTAGATCATAGATGTTAACCAAATATTCCACATTCAAATAGCAAGTGATAAATGAGCATATGAGGTGGTTATGAGCATATATGGTAGTTGATTCAAACTGTTCACTTACCATGTTCAATATATGTGTAAAATCCTAGACTGAGAAGAACAGCAGCAAGCTGAAAATTCAGACCCTTCAGGAAAAAATGGGATTTGTTTCAGCACATGTGCATAAACAAAAAAAAAATAATAAAACAAGATTTATATACATGAATGAATGTATTATAGAACTCACATGAAGCAAAGAACTAGCTGCATAGGTCAATAACACAGCAAAAAAATCTCCCAGTGGTTTAGCTGTTTTGAAAACATCTGTGGAGGAAAATTAAAAATTACAACAAAACATGAAAACATATATTATTGCATTAGCAGTTAATGAGTTAACACTTAATGAGTAATATGCATTATTTTTGTTTTTTCCAGATATTTTAAACTCAGTGATATAAATGTACTAGTGCTAGGTCAATAATTTAGTACAGTATAATAATAAATATATCAGGATTCCTCATTTTATCCTAGCAAAAATTTAACTATATGCAGCTTGATTTGTTAAAATAAAGAATCAAATATAATTATGCAAACTCATTTTGAATAATTAATACAGTTGATATTGCTACAGACTTGATGCCTAAAAGCTCATCAATAGATAAGCCAGCTGCTATTAATTATGAGACCCTATCTTAAAAATATGTTTGTGCATATAAATTTTTTTCCCAGTAACTAAAGATTTAGATAATACTACTATAAAACTTTGAAATACAATGATAATAGAGATCTTCTCTTTTATACCACACTGATGACCAAAATTATTGTTACATGCACAGTAACTATGTTTTCTTAACAACTAATCAATATAATTGAATGAATTTTTGAGGGGGGATATGTAGCATCATAACACATAATACAAATTGAAAAATCGAATATGTGTGTATACGATGCAAAACTAATTATGAAGCAATTTGCCACATCCATCAATGTATGCCCAGTCTCTAAATGGTGGACAGCTCACCACTTCAAGGATTCTTTTTAAATGATACTTATGAGCCATAAAAAACTATTTTCAGTCATTAAACACCAAAATCAAATCCTGAATTTCAAAAGTTTACAGGGAAACATACTTCAGGTCCATTACTTGTGCCACTTATTTTTAGCTACTGCAAAACCGTGTGCCACTTACGTAAAGATAATTTTGGACATCAGTATATTTACATTAACCTTGAATCTAATAATATAGTAAATATACAGCAGACTCCCTCTAATCTGCACAGTTTGGGACTAGAGGTTGTGCGAGTTATAGAATTCTGCATATCATTGCTGCATAAACTAATGGGTAAAAATGAGACATTGGTACATCCAGAGTTATTTAATTAAAAATCACTCTACAACACATTTAAAGCAAAATTAGCTAATTTTATAAATTTCGCTGTTTTTCATAAAATTTTCAAACATAGACTTAATTGTCGTTTAAGGATTTTTGATTATTGTTTTAATATATTTTCTTACAGTTTATGAACAGTCATCATTTCTTGCTCTGTAATGGAACTCTATTTCGGTATAAAGTCAAGGTATTTATATCCCAGAGTTAAGCCCTGCTTGGAAGTAACTTTTTCTATTTTATCATCAGAATCAGCATTAGAATTAACTTTTGCAGAATTTAACGCGATGTTTATAATTTCTTTATTAGTCATTTTTTCTGTGACTTCGGCTTCATCCTCAGAATACACCCAGCCAACTAACTATATTCTCTTCTGTTAAATACTCAGGTACAATAGTTAAGACATTTTTTGCAAAAGTTAGGAGTTCTGCAATTTTAGCTTTCGCATGAGTCAAGTGAAAGCCATGAAATCTGCATTGTAGCTTTCAGTGTCTGTAAATAATGATTCTGGCCATAAATTATACCATGTATGTACTAAGGTTTCTATAGACACAAAGTTCCAGGCTTCAGTCAAAAGAAAAATACGTTTAATGTTAAAGGCTTTTCTACATGCAGTTATTATATCAGTTGATGGATTTAGAGTTATCAGTCTTTGAAGAAATTTCTTTCTATATTGGCATTTTATGCTATGAATAATCCTTTGATCCATGGGATGAATAAGTGATGTAGTGTTAGGTGGCAAAAAAAAAAAAAAAAAGGGCTGATGCATTGTTTTCATTCAGCATCTAGGGTGTTTTGCACATTTATCTAATAAAAATAGTATTTTGCAGTTTTCTGGCAAACCTTCCTTAGTGCAATGCATGAGAGCTTCTTTCAAGAAATGGTTTTCAAACCAACCAGCCAGTCATTAATTCTCTCATAATCCATGCTTTTTTATTACTAGCATAAATGAGTGGAAGGATTTTTACTCCCTTTATTACTCAGGGATGTGTGGCTTTAGAAATAAACATAAGTCTACATTTATGAGTCTCTGCAGCAGTACTGTAGCTGAAAACAATTACCCTTTCCTTATTGTCTTTAAATCCTGATGGGCCATGTTCATCAGCAGTCATCAGAGTTTGCATAAGGCAACACACCCAGTCTCATTAACATTATAAATTTGTTTAGAACTTAGATTTTTCTCCTTCACCAGCAATGAAAACTCTTCAATGAATTCCTCTGTAGCTATGTTATCAACTGATAACTTTTCTTGATAAGCTTTTAAATAATGAATGCCATGTTGCTATCTTATACATAGGTACAATATACCTATTTATATAGGTAAAAATGTCATTTTATTAGTACAGATAATTTCTTTTGGGGAGGAGGGGAGAGAGCTGAAGCCCCTTAGCTCCCTTCAATCTGTTAGTGTACATGTACAACAATGTCCAAAAGTTAACACTGATTGCCACCATTTTGAATTTCTTCCACAACTGCTAATTGTAAATTTAACTATTTACATTCAAAATGTATTGAAGATTATAGGGTGGCAAATTAATGAGAGTTGACTGTATACTTACGTATAAAGCTTTTTTGCTTGATTTTTTTGTTTTCCTATTTTTATTCCTCACCTTTGTAATTTGTTGATTGTCTTTGTCTTTATGACCTGCATTACGCTTTATAATTTCCTCTTTATGGTTGAATTTCTTTTATTTCTTTGTATTTTGTAGAAAATTTTGGGATAGTGTATTATGAGTTACTACTTACATTCTAACATTGGATTTACAATTTTATATTTTTATTGAAAACATTTTATTTATTAGACGCATTTGCGCAATAAATTAAATGTATATTGCATTGTCATTCACATTCTTATACTACGATGTTTAGTTTATCTAACTTTTCATTTCTAACTATCCTAATTCCTTTTGTATGCTTCGTATTAAAGAAACATTCTATTTGCAATCTATTCAAATTTATGCTGCATTAGCGCTAAATTTAGTAATAGAAATTATTTTAATTTATTTTAATTTCATTTTTTTTTAAATTTATTTTAATTTTATTTTTATTTTTATTTATTACGTATTACTATATCTAATTTCTTCCAATGTTAATTGTAGCTCATTCTCCTATTTTATTCTTTTCTTTTATTTGCTTAGGTTACTTATTATATTTTTGCTTTAAGTATTATTAATCATTGTCTTCCTTTCTGCTTTATTATTTGGTAAATTCTACTTGATATTTTTTTTATATGTATTGCAATTATTCTTTAGCTATTAGTAATTTAATATTAGAAGTTTCTCATTCTAGTGCTGCCATCTATCGTTATTACATCTTACTATTTTATTGGTTTTGTGATTTTATGACTGGGTAACTACTTTTGGGATTTTTGTACTGGTGTTATTGATACCTTTTATAAACTGTACCTTTTAGTACAATCTTTTTATTACTTATATGGACAGGATTCTATGTGAATTCAAGATTTACACAGTATGTATTTTATTATACCTTATGTTTTATTTAATCTAGTTTAGAATTGATTGTAATTATATAGTTAAATCATTTCTTTTTATCTTGTAATATCCTCCTTACTACATTATTATTAGGTTTTACATGGACTTAGCTGTTTATACTTATATATAAGCAATTAATTTATTTTTATTTATATTATCTATATGTGTTATTGTCATACTCTTTATATTACTTATACTATTATGAATTATACATCTTATTTGATTTAGTGACTGGCAAATATATTTATTCTTATTATTATTATATAATTTGATAAATATTGCCCGGTATTTTCAATTTATGTTGGGAATTGTTTAGACCGATATCAATTTACCAACAGTGTGCCATGGATAGTTTTAGATATAATAATTGCCCAGCTAAAAATTATAACTTCAATAAATGTAAGAATAAAAATTGTAAAACCTGCCCATTTGCTTCTAACTCACAAATTACTAATCTAAATAGTCATAAGACTTTCTGTAAAATTTTTAATTGCATCTACAAATTATCCTGTAACATTTGTAATTTATCTTATATAGGACAGACCAGTAATCCTATTCATCTACGTATGAATGTACATAGAGATCATATCAAAACATATATTCTCAATAATAATTTTCTTCCTCTACTTCTAATAAAATTGAATATAAACACTTTGCTCATCATGGTTTTGAAAATATAACTATACATATTTTGGATATTAAAACAAATACTGCTGATAGATTGTGATTTAATATAGAAGTTTCCAAAGAACAATGTACTCTTTTTCCATATGGATTAAATCCATTATATCTCATTGGTAATATTGTAAAAAATAATTTTGTAGATAATAAATATTCTATTTTTAATCACCTTTTTTTTAATCCTCTTTTACATAATAGTAAATTGGCTAAACTCAAAAGATTTAAATGCGGTAAAGGAAGCTCCCCCCAACATGATTTTAAAGCGGAGATTAAAAGTATGCATCAACATTTCAACAACACATTTCAATGGAAATTTATAAAATCATGGGTATTTGCAGTTAAGAAAAAACAATTAAACACAGTTTATGCTATTTTCTTAAAGTTAAATCTTTCTAATGAACATTTTAATCATATTTTCTATGATTTGCTCATTACTAGATCAAAATATTTAAAAATAAAACTTTAATCAATTTCATAATAAAAACTGTTCTAATTCTTATTGTGTAATATCTTTTAAGCATCCTATTTATAATTCTATAAACTTTAAGAATTTATTTAATCATTTTCATCATTTATTGCCTGTAAAGGATTTGAATGTTACTAAAACTTTTTAATATAACAAGCCTATTGGAAGAACCATTTTTAATTACAATGCAATTTCAAAATCTCTCTCAGTCGACAAAGATTCCTCAACAAATGTAGATGGTGAATGCATTTGTAGTGTTGATAATCATGCTAATTTTATAAATCCACACTTGGGGCATATAGTTACTGGAGATTTAGCCATTGTTAAAGATAAATCTTTAAGAACTATAATGTCATTTGGTACTAAATTCAGGTTAACTTCTTGTAATAATTCTAAACATGTCTTAAAGTCAATCAATCTGGACCTCTCTCTTGATAAATTTATTTATGGATTAGCTTCTAAATATACTCAGCCTTTAGAGGCATTTAATATGCGGAAATTTACTATTTTAAGATCTATTAAAAATGCCATTTGTAGTACTAATTTATCTAGATCTATGTATAATATGGATAATATAAAACACTCTGTTAATGATTTACATAGATCTTTTGTTATTACTTATGTTGATAAAGCCTCTAATAATTATGCTATCATTTGCAAAAAATTCTATATTCAATATCTGTTAGATTATTTAAAAAATAATAGTCTATTTAAAATTGATTCACACTCTGTTAATAGAATCAAATTGAAAATTATCAATATGTATAGTGATTTAGATATTAATAATAAATTTTTGAAATTTCCATATATTGTGCTTATATCTAAATTTCATAAAAATCCTATGCACTTTAGAACTGCAACTAGTGGTCATAATTCATACTCTACTACTGCTAGTAAATTATTACTAAATTATTTAAATGTACTAAATAGTAATTTACAAGATTCTAGTGATAACTACATTATTCTAAATAACAGTAAAGAATTTAAAAATATATTAAAAACACTTGGTAAAATAATAGGATTTCAAACTTTTGATTTTAAACATCTATTTAATAATATTAAGATCACTGATCTATATGATGTCATTTTACCTTTATATAATGCTTATATTACTAATCAATCTCATCTTACTAAATTTACCAATTTTCCTAAGCTTCTCCATTTTGTTCTTTTCAATAATTATATCTTTCAAGGTAATAAATTATACTTACAAGTCTCAGGTGTTCCACAAGGTGGCTGTAGTAGCAGTGTGTTAGCTAATTTATACCTATATCAATATGAAAAATTCTTTACTTCTACAGATTATAAAATTTACAGATATGTAGATGAACTGATTTGCCTTGTATTTACTGATAACTATGTCACAGATATAGATTTCTATCCAGATAATTTGGAATTAATACCTAATGAAACTACTATTAGTAATAATATTTATTATTTGGATTTAAATCTAATTATAGAACCTACTAATGGGATAGTTACTAATTTATATGATAAAAAAGATTTTTTAAATTTAATATTAATAAATTATTACCTTTTAATTCCTGCAACTCGATTCAATTGTTTAGAAATATTATACTTAATCAACTTTTTAGAATTTATAAATTATCAGATAAAAAATTTCATGCTTTGCACATTAATAACCTCAAAATTACCAGTAAATTTTATAAATATCCAGCATATTTAGTAAATGGTATAGTGAATAAGTTTCGATTAGCCTAAAATTCTCATCTCTCCTTAGTATCTTATTTTAGCCGTACTTCTACATTCTCTTGAATTTATTATATTTTCATCTTTTTATCTTGCAGCTTTAACTGTAGAATATCTCATTTTATTGCTTTTATGCAGTATGGTTTTTATTACTCTCTTTGGCAACAGCAAATCACATCTTTTCATTTCTGCATATGGCAACATTGGTCTAGTCATATTTTGCTCGTCATGGTTGTACTAATGAAGTGTATTTTAAGGTATTTATGTTTCTTTTATTTTTCCAATCTATTTGCTTGTCGTCCATATAACACAAGTTTATAGATAAAATCTATCTTGTGTTTCAGAAACAAGCATTTTTGTGTTCATTTCAAAGGGATATATGGACTTGAAATTTTTTTTTTCCGAAATGAACTTATCTTAAGCCTAAAGCTCTTCCACGTGCAAGCTTTTTTGCTTGATTTTTTTGTTTTCCTATTTTCATTCCTCACCTTTGTAATTTGTTGATTGTCTTTGTCTTTATGACCTGCACTACGCTTTATAATTTCCTCTTTATGGTTGAATTTCTTTTATTTCTTTGTATTTTGTAGAAAATTTTGGGATAGTGTATGAGTTACTACTTACATTCTAACATTGGCTTTACAATTTTATATGTATGTATATATATGGCAACACTGATTTTTATCTTTTACAAGTGGCAAGAGTTGATTTGCAATTTTTGCATCAGCACTTTGTGTTTATCACCACATGGATGTTTTTCTCTGGTAATTATTTGATCTGTTTATCATTTTTCAATCTTTTAATGCTTGTTGGCCTAGTATATAGAGTTCATAGTTATTAACTATATTAAGAAACAAGCATTCTTTTTTTTGCTTAATTTGGATGAATCCTCAGCCTTGACGATGAATGTATTCTAAATTGACTTCCTTCTTAAGCCAAGTACTATTTCACTTTATTGGCATGATAACTTCATCTTTTTTTATTTTTATATTTTAGAATTCTCATCATTGTTATCTGTTGTTTATTCATTGATTGCTAGCTACTAGACATTGTTTCTTTTTATGCCCCACTTAATTTTTGCATCTTTACTAGCTAATTAGTAAGTACTTCAATTTAATTTAGTTTGCTACTTTCTAAAATATTTTATTTTTGGTTTTATCTAGGTGTTACAATTTATCCCTATTATTTATTTGGACTATCAAACTATCATAAACTATATATGTCTAATATATATATATATATATAATATAAAATATTAAAGATACAAAAGAATTAAGAGAAAGAAGGCAATGTAAGGTGCTTACATAATGGCGGTAAGGGAATTTATGAAAAAAATTAATAATAGAGGATCCTACGTCATTAAGAACAGTAATGAGGTCATTGATATATTAAGGAGTCACCCAGCAAGATTATACTTTAAGACTTATGGTTTTCAAGAATTATTTAATAACATTGATCTTAGGCATCTATATAAAATTTTGAACAAACTATATGAAGAATTTACAATGAATAACATTATCGAAATCAACCAATACAGATCTTTAATCAAGATTGTTATAAATGAAAACTATCTTTTTAACGGTCTGTCATTCTATCAGCAAATCAAAGGCATCCCCATGGGAGGGGGATGCTCATCTATATTAGCAGACATTTATCTTAATCATTACGAAAATCAGTCACACATTAATAACGAAATATTATATCTCTGTTACGTCGACGATTTGATCTTGGTTACGAAGATGAACACTTTCAAATGGATTTCCATTTCTATCCTGCTAATTTAACCTTGGAAGAAAATCCAAGTGATAATAAAAATGTGGTATGCTTTTTGGATCTGTGTATAGATTTCAGCGATCACAATCTTTTAATTAGCATTTATGACAAAAGAAAAACCTATAAAATACCTATTACAGGAATAATACACTGGAATTCTAATTTGCACAGGAATATATTCAGAAATGTTTTCATTGGAGGATTAACCAGAACGAAACGTATTGTTAACAGTGATGTCATCAGACTGAAAACCAATCAAGCTTTTATAAAGGAAGATTTTAAACAAAAATACCCAATACCTTATATGAGAAGTTATATAATTAATTTCTTCGGAAAAAATGATAATTATGGATCACTATTGTGTTCTGTTTTGAAAACTTTTTAAAAATCCTTTTTAAATTCCTTTTGAAATCTTTTTGTAAGTCTTACATTGGGAATTTTGAAAATAATGGCAACATTGGTTTGAGCGATGTATTTAGATCTTGAGGAAGTATTTAAACTGGTGACAACTCAGTGATTTTATTCCATCTATTGATACTTCAGCTAATTTTACTACTCTATTTATAATGGTCTTGTAATAATTTTGATTGTCACTCCGAAGGTCGGCAACAGTCGGTGCTGGCGTCCAGGAGTGCAATGCCGCGGCATTAAGGACATGCACATTGTTAACTGGGGTGTAAGGTCACTACCCCTTACCGCCAATATGCAAGCACCTTACACTGCCTTCTTTCTCTCAATTCTTTTGTATCTTTAATATGTTATATTATATTTTGTAATTAGTGTTTATTGCTGCCTTGAGCATAAATACTAAAATACTTTCTTTCTTAAGATTCAATTTTAAATTTCTTTATCTTTCAATTATATATATATATATATATATATATATATATATATATATATATATATATATATATATATATATATATATATATATATATATATATGATTAAACTAATGGATCAACAATTGTACCTTATGAGATATTGCATTGCATATAAGAATAATCATACAAACTCATTATTACATATGAAAACCAACGAATGAATAAATGGGAGAAACAAATATATTATAAAACATGGGAAATAAAACATATGAAATAAAAATCACAAGTACAATGGAATGGATTGGAATAAATAACAATGGATATAAAATTGTAACATCAAAGGCAAAGAAGTTGTAACCTCATCAGGGGGTGCATACAATTTCATTTTGTCTTAATGATTAGTACATTTCATTACATGACCTTATTACATTGAACAAAAAGTCCATTTTGCACCCCAAAGAACTAGAAAAACTATTACTAAGAAAACGTAAAAGAAAGAAAGAGATTATTGCCAAAAAATGTAATAAGGCAAATAATCACCTAATACAGGAGGGAATAACTTCAGCAGTTGCCAATCACTAATAATGTGACACAACTATTACATATATATATTGCTGCTTCTCACTTTTCTATCATTGGACTTTCAAACTTTTATTATATATATATATATATATGTATATAAATAATAGCTGTGCAATATATAATAGCTGTGCAATATATATATATATATATATATATATTTCTAGGTCTACGTTTATTAATTTCAATATATTAGATGGGTTACAGGATTGTAACATAATTTTGTACCAAAAGACATAGCATTTTTTAAGGATTCACCTTGTTTAAGTCTCCAGCAATAATATGTACTAGCATTGGATTTATATATATCTATCAAAAATTGACATCCTTACACACAATAATAATTTACATTGGCATCCACATCATTATCCTAAGAGAGCGATCGAGAAATTTCTTTATAATTATAAATGGTTCTTCCTAAAGGTTTGCTGTATTTAAAGATGTCCGTACAACTTTTAAATTTTT
Source organism: Amaurobius ferox (assembly GCA_951213105.1). Lineage (NCBI taxonomy): Eukaryota > Metazoa > Arthropoda > Arachnida > Araneae > Amaurobiidae > Amaurobius > Amaurobius ferox. The sequence continues at coordinate 165,908,039 of OX578137.1, forward strand.
GATTGGCAATAAATGGTGATTATTATTAAATAAAGCTTAAAATTCATAGAATTATAAACAGAATGTTTAAATCAGTAATATAAGGCATTGTCTAAAATAAGAAATAAAATTAATGCAGTACAAAATCTGAAATAACTTATTTAACCACAAATGTGCTCTGATGAAAAATAAAATGGAATAAAAAAATATGTAAATTGGCTGAGCTATTTTTGAATTATAAGCCATTATAGACTGACAAGACAGGCATTTTTATTTCTGTTTTTTGCAGGGAGGTGTTGTTGTTGTTGTTGATGTTGAAACCCAGACCGTCCGACCTACCAGAAAGGTGTAAGGTAACTGTTTGGACGGTCGGGAAGTGCCACCCAATTTAGACCGGAACCCTGTGGGGGAGGCATCCACAGGGATCGTACCCTCCTTCCCCTACCACCAACCTCTTGTAAGGACTTTCGGACCCACATGTTTAACGTGATCGTACTCTGCATGAACACGGCGGCAGTTTTGGCAGCGGCTGGAATCGAACCCGGGCCTACCGAGTGCAACTCCAGCGCGCTAACCAATGGGCTACCGCACCCCTTGCAGGGAGGTGTAAGACAATAGAACTTATATTAGAATATTCCCTGAAACATGTTTTACTACTTGATAATATTAGTTAGATTGCACATTTTAGGAGATATTTAGCTTCAACGTCTATTTTGCAATTTCCACTTTTATATATTAAAGCAAATATTCTTAGCCATAAAACGGCTTTTTATTAAGCTAAAGAAAGTGGTGAAAATGTGTGTAAATTTGTAGAGCTGTTCTTGAGTTATAAGCAGTCATGACAGACAGGCAGAAATCGATTTCTAATTCTCATAATTTCGCATTTCACTGTAAGGTTATATTCTCTGGACACTCAATCCAGGGTATTCCTTGGATTCGATCTCATTGCAAAAAAAAAAAAAGTTTCATTTTTACATATTATATAGATATATATTCAAATATTAAAACAGATACAACTTTACTTATTTACAACTTCATAAAAATATTTTGCTTTACAAAAATAAAAAATCTGATGTGGGCAGCACATGACTTTCTTTATATAATGCAATGAATTTACTACTTTTACAGCAAAAAAATAGGTTATTCTTATAGTAGTTATATTTTTTTCAAGATATTGAATTTTTGTCAATTAGTTGTCATTTTCATTGATAGCATCATTTTTATCCGAGATGTATTTTATTGGCGAGATTTTCGTTAATTTGGCAACATTTAAAAAGTCGACAAGTTCGCGACATTTGGCCAAAATCTCGCCAAGAGTTATGGACAGAGAAATAAGTTACTCTTATAGCAGATAAACGATTATTGGCGTTCAAATACAAAAGTATTACTCAAAGTATCTTTTCTCCTGCATGGAATGAGCTAGATCCACGAGAATGATGTCACCAAATTTATTGCATGATATTACATATGAAAAGTGACCATGTTTCTCAACAGTTAATATATATTTTTAATTTATAGGATTTTTTGATAAATTTATTTGAAAAATGTGCAATATCTCCAGAACGGTTCATGCTAACAGTTTAAAGTTTATGTCAATCATTTCCTAATGAAGAATTACATAAGAAATGTCTATTTGGGTAACTTTATTAAAGGTTTTGATTTTTGATGATTTTTTCAAAACTTCACTCGAAAATTTAGAGGAGTTCTGAACATTTGATTGCATTTAAAAACAATAGGCTTCCAGTGTTCACAGATTGTGATTTTTGCATCAAATTTCATTCGAATCGCTGCATTCATTCGTGAGATATCGTCTCCATAGACTCACTGACACACACACACACACACAGACATCACCTCAAAAATGTTTGATTCGTGATCAGGGATGCTTGAAACGTGCTCTCCCGTTGAAAACTCGAATTTGAATTTTCAACTCCATCACAATACTTTTCTTATACATTATGTATATAAGGAAAGTAATAAATAAATAAATAAAACAAAAAATAAAATAAAATAAATGTTTATCACAATAATAATTAATTAGTTAGATTTTCATTGATGAAACATCTCACACTGTTTTAAAAATTAATTTCTGAAGCGAGATATTTTACAAAATATAATAAGACCAGTAATGGTTTAAAAACATTACAAAACAATATTTACATGTCTACAACCATGAGCATTTAAATAAAAAAGAACATACATTTATATAATTTATTTTACTTCAAACTACTAATGTACATGTAAACAAACAGAACTCACATGTCTTTAGCCAATAGTGCATTGGCACATTCCACCATATTACAACTTCCACAAGAGATCGAGGAATTTCTATATCCAAGGCTGATACAACTGAAGACACCCTATTAACAATAATGACAAAAACATTTAAAAATGAACATGTGTTCAGCAGATATGATACATATCCTGTAGATCACAATCAATCAGAATACACTGTGTTGGCAGTTCATATTTTTAAATCCAGAAGCATGTTAATAACAAAATGCACCAAAATACCCTAGAGATTGAGTTTAGATATATTGATTTATGAAACACATTAAAAATGTTTAATTTCTGATTACAAATTTGAGCTTAAATTAACTCAAGCACTTAATAAAAAGAATAAAATCAACAGATAAGTAAATTAAGTATAATATAAGTATTGATATAGAGAGGACATTTTTAGAAGTTATGAAAGCAATTTATAGAATAAATAAATTAAAACTTTATGTTTATAAAATTCACCAGACATACTTTTTTCCCTTTACAGACATGGTTAGATGGAAATTAATAGTGTGGATAAAGCTTAGTACAAAATACACATAATAAATAAAAATACCTGCAAATGAGTTTTTACTCAGCTTCACTGAGTAAAAAAGTCAAGATATTGCTAAAACTCTTTGTTATTATGTTTCAATTTAATTTTGTGTCCTTTTGTGATGTCTAGTGTAAGTTAAATACTCTTATCTTGCACAGGAGTCTCCGTTATCCTGCATTTTCTATTATACTTGACAAAAATAATTGAGGAGTTGTACTTGACATAAAATTTCATATATTTTTAGTTTTGCTGTATTATTCTACAAAACAGAAATATTTGAATTTGAGGATTTTATGAAAATATGTGTCTAAAGACTACCAAAACATATTTATATATTTTTTGGGGTGATGCCGATCTCTGTGTGTGTGTGTGTGTGGCGGGGGAGGATTATAATGAAAACTGTAGAATGAATCTAGAAATTGTCATGAAAATTTATTTAGATTTATAATAGGGCAAAACCTGATAGGATATTTAGTAATGTTCATGATTAAATATCTAATTTATTATTAAATATCGAAATTTTATTTTTATTAATTTTTTTTTTTTTTTTTTTATCGAAAGACTTTCTTTATATTTATCAGCATGTGAAAAAAATACAGTCAACAGGAGGAAAATTACAAACTGGCTGGTGTTAAGTATGAAAACAGTACTTGTCAGTAAAATGTGCTTAATTGCGTATAATGTTTGGACATGTATGATCGAGATGTTGTTAACTTGCCAAATGAAATTCTTAATATAAATTAACTTTCGTTAATCTAATATCTAATGTTTTGGCATGCCCAATAGTTCAGTATGCCTCTTGAATGGCATCCGGATCCATTCAGCTATATTCATAAATGCTTGTGAGCTCAGACACTTTCCAAGGCATTGAAAAAAACAAAATTTGGTCATTTGGAAGTATTGTATACATGTAGTTCAGTGCAAAATGGTCTAAAGGCAAGTCTATCACAGTGTCTATGTTAATAGAAAAGGTCAAATACTTTATTAGCAGCCTGTGGATTTTGAAATTTCAAAATTTTCTAATTTATTTTATCAACATAGATTCATGACAAGATAGTTAAAAGCATGGAACACATATGTTTGTTTTACTGGAAGAAATAAATAAATAAGTTTTATTTTTACTGTGGGCAAAAATACCGATATTGCATTTAATTTTGTGAGGATGTTCTTCCAATTCAGATCTTATTAGTAATTACTTAAGACAATTATATTGCTAATTTTTTCATAGTAATCAGATTTAGTAATTCAGTAAATTAAATATCTTGTTAACTGGACCAAAGATTAACTGTATTTTCAAAAATTATAACTTTTAAATCCAAGTTGCCATGCAGTTAGTTACTTGTGAATGATAATGATTACTCTACTAGGGACATTTTTCTGATAGTTATTTCTCAATAATATTTAACTTCTGCCCATGAATAGGTGAAATAGAAAAAAACAAATTGCAAATCACAATACAAGGGTCACACTGAAATTTTTGAGATACGGCTAAGTGGTACAAGTTAAACTTACCAACTCTTAGGAATATTCAAAGTACTCCCCTCCAACATCAATGCACTTTTGTAGGTGAATTTTCCAAAGATTAAATGCTTCAAGCCATCCATTTCTTGGAATAATGAAATATGCTTTTATAGCCTCAACAATCTCAACGATGCCCACATATATCTTTTTTGTTTTGTTTTAGATTAAAAAATAGCCAAAATTCACACATAGCAAGGTCAGGAGAATAGGGTTGAGACCCAGATCGTCCGACCTACCAGAAAGGTGTTGAGACCCAGACCGTCCGACCTACCAGAAAGGTGTAAGGTAACTGTATGGACGGCCGGGAAGTGCCACCCAATTTAGACCGGAACCCAGTGGGGGAGGCATCCACAGGGACCGTACCCTCCTTCCCCTACCACCAACCTCTCGGAAGGACTTACGGACCCACATGCTTAACGTGATCGTACTCCGCATGAACACGGCGGCATTTGTGGCAGCGTGCAAATCTAGCGCGCAAACCACGGGGATACCGCACCCGAGATGGCCAACAGCACGCGGCGTTCCGAGGTGGTCACCCACCAAGTACTAACCGCGGCCGATGCTGCTTGACTTCGGTGATCTAACGAGAACCGGTGTTTTCAGCACGGTACGGCCGTTGGCCTACCAGAAAGGTGTAAGGTAACCGTTTGGACGGTCAGGAAGTGAAACCCAATTTAGACCAGAACCCAGAGGGGAAGGCATCCACAGGGACCGTACCCTCCTTCTCCTACCACCAACCTCTTGGAAGGACTTACGGACCCACATGTTTAACGTGATCGTACTCTGCATGAACACGATGGCAGTTGTGGCAGCATGCAAATCCAGCACGCAAACTACCGGGCTACCGCGCCCGAAAGGTGCCAACAGCATGCGGTGTTCCCAGGTGGTCACCCACCCAAGTACTAACCGCGCCCAATGCTGCTTGACTTCGGTGATCTAACGAGAACTGGTGTTTTCAGCATGGTAGGGCCGTTGGCTCTAGGAGAATAGGGTGGATGTTCTATCACTTTGATTTTTTTCTGTTCAAAAAATTTGACTGTCATTCTTGTTGAATGAGAAGACGCATTTGTCAAGGTGAAGCATGAGTCCCCTAACAATTCACTTCCTGAAGAATTTCTGGAAGACACTTAGAGGTGTACCAGTTAGCTGTAACAGTCTTCTATCCCTCTAACTATATGGCTTTGACCAGACCTGTACTTCTGAAGAACACGGCATACATTACTTTTTTCATTTCTCGTTGTTTTTTTCACCATTGTTGGTTTGGGGTCAACTTCAAAGACTCATACTTTACTTTCTTGATGTGTTGGAACGTTAAAAAATAGTATGTATGTTTCATTACCAGTTATGATTTTAGAAATAATGCGGTGTCCACCATCATTAAGTAATTTTAAGATTTCTTTACTGATTCTGACACGCTCTGCTTTTTGGTGTTCTGTTAAATTATGCGGGATCCAGCAATAAACTAATTTTTCATATGCAGTTCTTGATGAATAATTTTATGTATAGCTGTGGATCCAATGTTAAGTTCTTTCTGTATCATTTGGTAGGTACAGAGATTATCATTGATTAACATTTTTCGAATGGTCGACACACTTTCTGGGACTACAGCTGACAAAGGTCTTCCTGTGTGTTCTTCATCCAGAGAAAATTTCGACCTCTTCTAAACTCTGTAAACCATTTGAATACAGTGGCACGAGATGGAGCATCATTTCCATATGCTAATTGTAGACATTGAAGACATTCTTCTTCATTTAGCCCCACTTTAAAATGATAGTTTGATAATGCTTTCGCATCAACTCCATTTTCTTTTCTTTCAAAATTTATTCTGCGATAGCTAAATTGCAATTGTTGCCACAAATTATCGTCTAAGGACATAAATGAGTTCAAATTCAAATATCCGACCAATAATTTTTTTCTAACACATATCATCTGCCCTATCTCAAAAATTTCAGTCTGACCCTCGTATAAGATAATACTGACACTTTGCAAACTGAAATACTAAAAATATTTTTCAAAATTCAAAACATCGAAGTTTTGCTGACAGTAAAACATATTACAGTGGAATAAACTTCTTTTAAAAGTGTAAATTGGCTATGACTGATCTATCTATCTATCTATATATACACACACACACACACACACACACACACACATATATATATATATATATATATATATGAAGCTTGAAAACTTGTTTCAGAGGTTAAAATCATAAAAATAAAATAAGTAACTTTAAATTACCTTAAACCTGATAGAAGGGCTGTTGCTTCAGACATGTAGCTTACAAAATAATGACTGGATCGAAAAGATAAAGCATCTCGATAAGCATCTATCCATCTGCAAAATATAAAGAAATAAAAACATTTTGAATATAATACAACAGATTACAATTGGGGAACAAAATACAGGGACAAATTGTAGGAAAAATAACAAAAATAACTCTCTAACATGTATAACTTTTATATTTAGAAAATTCAGTATTTCAAATGGAAATATATATATATATATATATGATACAGAAATCTTACGCTTCCCCCATTAACGCACCCTTTTCCTTCATGATTTTTATTCCAAATTCCTATCTCAAGTCACAGACTTATTGCAACCACATTAAATTCTATCCTATGCTATTAATAATAACAAAGACTGCCTGTACTTCCTGTAATCACTGTGTAAACTTTCTCATCTGAAACTGCATCTCCATCACATTTTTAAAGTATAGAAAATGTGAGGGTAGTATGTTTCCCATGCTGCAGATTCCTTCCACACAACCACCATAAATGTAAATGTAATTTGTACTTGTGTGAAACCACCATAGACTGCATTGAGATTTCGTGTGAGATGGTCACTGATGGAGAACTCAGTCAATGTAAAAAGATATAGTCCATGATTGTTGAAATAATAAATTATATTCTATGTGATTAAACTTGTCTCTTCTCTGTATGATTTCTAAAACTACCATCCGGCCGTTCAAATAGATGCTCAAGTCCGCAGGACGAGCCGGACGGTCTGGGTCTTCAACACACACACACACACACTGTTGGACAATTGCTAAGGACAGATGACACTATCACCCACAGCAACCACAAAATGAAAGGAACCAAAATGTGGAGAATTAGAATAACTGTGAGATACAGTAAGAGGTGTGCGTATGCAAATATTTCATTTTCATGCCTGTTTGTCACATGATAGCGCTTATAAGAGATTTAAAGGAATTGATGCGTGTGGGCAGTGTTCCAAGTTTCATGGGAAAAATTTAATTGACGAACTTGAAATTTTGGGTATGTCGTCCCGATATCACTTAGATGATTTTACGTGTGGCAGTATTATTGAAAAGATCGAAGAAAGGTGAAAAATAATAGATGTTGCCAGGGAGTTCGACATAGCCCACAGCATTGTTTCACAGCTGTGGCACGCATTTAAAACAACTGAAATATATAGCAAGCATCATGAGGGAGGTCGTGTAAGAAGTAAGACGCCTACAGGGGACAGGGACATTGTCCTATCGGCAAAAAGACACCGGTGCACTACAGCTCAGCAGGTGACAAATCATTTTTTTGCTACCACAGGACAGCAGATCTCCTAAAAAAATGTAGCCAGACATATGGAAGAAGGAGGACTATACGCCCACAGACCTGTTGTCTGTGTCCCATTGTCCAGACTACACCGTACGGCCCATTTACAATGGTGTCGTGAGCATCGCAATTGGACCGAACAGGACTGGGCTTGCATACTATTTTCAGATGAGAGTAGGTTCAGTCTGTCATTGGATTGTAGATGCTAATTGATCTAGCATGAGAGTGGTACTGCCTATCGTTCAGAAAATATCGAGGAAATTGACTGATATCTGACATGCAGTATCATGGTATGGGTCTGCATCATGATCAATGGCCGCATGCCCCTACATGTGGTTACAACTGAGACTATGACCGGCACATTCTCCAGATCTAAACCCCATTGAAAATGTTTGGCATGCTTTGAGGAGGTGACTTGCTGGTCGAAAATATCCCCCTAACAAACAAGAACACCCCCATCCGTGCACTGACAGAGGAGTGGGATAACTTGCCTCAACAGCTGCTGAATAATGTTGTGCAAAGCGTGACACGACATGTAGAATGTTGCCTCACACTCCACGGTGGACATATCCCGTACTGATACCTTTCTCAAAGGTGCCTGCTGTTCATATGCATTTTTCCATTTCTCCGTACACAGAATTAAATGAACACTTTTTCCCTTTCAGATGTTTCAAACCTTCTGTATTTTCCAGAAGGTTTATTCTAATTCTTTATTCTAATGTCCAAACAGTGTGGCAACAATATTTTATCCTGCTGGGCTTCCACCCCCGCTTAATGTTGTGCTATATTGCAATTTGTGGTCCATCCTTAGCAATTGCCCAGCAGTGCATATATATATATATATATATATATATAGTAAGAATTTGGTTTACTTGTAAGAGTCAAATACCTGTGACTTATCCCTTATTAATTGATGTAAATTTAGCACATGTAAAATGTTATGTGACCCAAATTAATGCATGTAAAACAAACACTTTATATATGGAACAGGTACATAATATCCCTTGTTCCCTGTTCCACATATAAAATAAGGTATGCAATAAAATTTAAATTCAGGACATCATGCTGACAGCGTTAGAAATTAAAAATTTGAACTAGGCGTCATTTGACGCCTATAGTTTTGACTCTAGGTGACAAATAGATACGGCCACTTGCCATTCTGACGTCTCTAACAATAACAACTATTTTTTAAATGTCCATTTTTGTTAAAGATATAAACAAAGAATAATTCAGATTTTTGTACTAAAAATTATTTTAAATTTTCTTAAAATTTAAAATAAACTGATAAAGAAAGCCAAAAGAAAATAAACAAAAAAAATTGCTAATTTGTTTTTACTTGGCAAAAAAACATAAAAAACAAAAAATTAGAAAAAAAAACTTCTATTTAACGACTTTAAATTATGGTCATCTTATACAATCATTGCCCCAATACCCCTTCATTTCATGCTTGAAAATTAATTTTCCTGAGTTAAAATAACAATTAATATAAAAGTTTTAGTTGATAAAAACAAATTGCAAAAATGGAAAATATGTGATAATAAAACGAGATAAACCGAGAATCACGTATAAATACACATTCTATTGACATGTCCATATAATCTTTCTCATATTATTTACAAATATAAGAATTAAACACATTTAAAATTAAAATATTATAAGGGAATCTTGGGCAAAATTTAGGCATTTTTTGTGGCCAATTTCGTCAAAGTATGGAATTTCATTTTAAAATCTGTTTACTATATTCATCTTAAAAGTTCAAAAAAAAAAAAAAGGGGGGGGGGAGGGGGAATATGTATATTTGTCCGGAGATCGGCAGTCAATGCAAATATCGGAGCTTCACGAAGAAATGCAGAGTTGGCAGCTAGGGTTCAGTATTTGCAAGTCAATAATAAGTTTTTGTTTTAAAGTTGCTACACTTTTTCTTGTTGCTTTGACAAAATATAAATCATACCCTTAAAACTCATCTACACCCTTTGGGTGAGCTAGACAGCCTGGGTAATAATAAAAAAAAAGTATGAATCACATTAATTTCAAGGATTGATATAAAAAATGCATAGATTGCCAACCTACCAGAAAGAAAGATTGTGACTTTTGGACTATTTTGAAATTGGGCTTTTTTACAGTTTTGTGACTGTCTGAACTATTTTTCAAATTCCCTGACAAATTCCAGATTTTACTGTTTTCCAGAGAGGTTGACAATTCCGCTCATTGTTTCCCTTTTCACTTGTGTTTAATAGAATGTGGAATTCTATTAAAGTATGAGTAATAAATACTTTATTTGGTCATATAAAACAGCATAAAATATAAGTTTAACATTATATGACTCCTATAAGTCAATTTGAAACAAAGACGTAACATACAAGATTGTTGTGTGCTAAAATACAACACAAATATCCCTACGAGTCAAGTCTGAGCAAAAATAAATGAGACCCAACAAGGTGAAAAGAAAGTTAAAATAACATGTGCTCCAAAGGTTACGAAATGGAACAAAGAAAGTGAAACAATTTACAAGGCACTCTGCCAGACCGCAGACAAAAATGGAGTACTGGACAAGGCATTAATTAAATTACTAGAATGTAGTTAATGACTTGACAACTGCTCAAGAGAATCATACAGTCAGGAAAGGAGCCACATTCACACCAATGCTGTGGCTATTAGCCATTCAAAGACACTTACCATCATGCATTGTGTATAAAGGGATAGTATTCAGAGGTGACAGGCAGAAGGTGAGATTAGGTATCGATGTCTATTAAGGAACCTACCACTGACCCTTCATGATAGGTAAAGCTGTCTCGATTGGTGCCAAGTTCAGTCTGCCTGGACAGTGTTCAATTGGAGGCAATGTTGCCTTTACTAACAAATTCTGTTTCTCGCGCAATGCTGATGACTACTGCATACATGTATGGAGGACTGGTCAGTTCAGTGTCCTTATCCTGCATTTGTTCCAGCTTCACATGGCCATCACACATGGTGTGACAGTCTAGGGAGTCATCTTGTGGGATAGCCGATTTCCTCTAATTGTGCTGCAAGCCAATCTGACAGCATGCTTGTACATTGATGATATTCTGCAGCCGATTATTCTGTCTATGCTGTCAAGTCATCCAGGTTCTATTTACCAACAAGACAATACTTAATACTACATGACTTTCTCAACAATGTCTTTGAGAATTTAATACCTTCCCATGGCCGACCTATAATCAATAAAACACATTTGGGACAACAATTGAAGCCTTCTCAGAATACCACTGAATTAGATGACCCATTGCAACATTTATGGCAGAATTTTCTGCAGAGGGACATAAGCAACTTAATCGACTATATGCCACTTCAAATATCAGCTTGTATAGCTGCCAGGGGAGGACTTACTAAAATATCATCTTGTTGCTTCACTTTCTTAGAATGTTTTGTTTTTGCTCTCAAACTCTAGTCCTTTGCATATCTCCTCAAACTATACATACATCCCGAGTTTCATGGCTGTAACTCAATTTTTTAAGGGCGCATATATTTTTTTTCCAACAGAATGTATGAATAAGTGTTCCAAGATAAAAAAAAAAAAAAAAAACTTGGCTTGTAATGATAATTTAAATTGACACCGTTAGTTTCATATTTACCCCAAAGTTTCTCAAACTTTGTGAAATGTAAATAAGTGTTCCAAAATTAGATCAAAAACCAAAAAATAACAAGAAAGATCAATTATGCATAAAGCATTGATTATGAAACACTTTCCAACTTCAATGCAATTTTATTTAAACATCTCTAAAATGCGATACATTCTTCTGTAATATTTTTAAAATTATCACAATACTACATTAATTTATTGTATTTGAAATCTTAAAACTTCATAAAAAAAAATTAACTTCATTTAAATGACAGCATTAAAATATAAATTGCCTGGTTTAAACATCTCTAAAAGGCGATACATTCCTCGGTAATATTTTTAAAATTATCATAATACTACAATAATTTATTATATTTGAAAACTTCATCAAAAACAAATGAATTTTATTCAAATGATCTCATTTAACTCTATGCTTAAAACTTTATCGAAAAAATCGTCTTCTTCTCTATGTAAAATCATTCAATGTTTCATTCATATCATCTATATTGCAGAATCCTGAGAAAAATAATTTTGCATTAAAGAAATGCAGCAATTCTTATACAATTCATTCTACATCTTTTGGTATTTACATTCTCCATAAGTGACAATTAAGCTTTGTTGTAGAAATAATCAAAGTTTGATGATCATTTAAACTTAAATACATTGTAATTGCGTTGTTTCAGAACATTGATGCACAGAAATTAAGCAAAAATAAAGTGGTTTTAGGACAGATACAACACTAAATATGAATTAAAAAGAACTTGAAAAATCACGATTTTGACACAAGATGGATGCCATATTTTATTTTGAAGTGGGTCACATCATCTCTTCATATAATGGTCACGTATTCTCTTCATATAAAGGGTGTAATTATTATTTTAATTTTTATTTAAAAAAACTACTGAATATGTTTTGCTGAAATTTTTTTTATATATTTTGTGAGATAATTTGAATATTTCCTAAAACTTTCGAAGCAATTTGTGAATTTTAAATTCGCTTAAAAAACGTTTGAAAAATTAGGTCCTATAGGGTTCAATGTATTTCATTTTTTCAACCCGGGTTCAATCCAAAACTAATTGGGTGATATTATTCATTTATATTCCCATAGGTCCCACAGACCGTCTGAACAACATATTAAAATTTTATTTTGATAAAGTCATTTTTAAGGCAGTTATCGTGCTAATGGACAGACAGACAGACAGAATGAACAGTCATAAACACTTTTCCACTATGTTGTACAGTGTTAAAAAGAATCATTGATTTAAAAAAATTAAATTTACCATATATTTGATTGTATATTTAAAGTTTCTTAATATGGACATTACTCATTGAAATCGGTAATTTCATATGGCTACTAACAGATTTCATGTTCTACAATCAAGGCAATGTAGATTTAATTTAAAATGAAGTTTGTAAATTGGTTAAATCTACATACATAGAGTGGTAACAAGTCAAGATTTTAAATGATTTAATTAAATTAAAGATGAAACATTAGATTCTAAAAAGTCATTTAATAGACATCCTATTGACGTACAAATAGTTTTAAAAAAGCCAGAGTACTTTCGGGCATCAACACACCCTTCCTCAGTGGCATCACATGAAATCATACTAACATGTTTAAATATCATCCACAACGGTAGGCAAAATTTGAATATTACAAAATATCATCATTATAACAAACATTATAAGGCATCAACATTAACCATGAGCAAGAAAATTAAATTAAAGGCAATTATACTGCAAAATTAAAAAGGATAAAATTCTATATCAAACATGGCATGTATACATAAAATAATTTCAAAATTTAAAAGTTTTATCAGAAGTAGGGTTTTAAAGGCTTAACGCGCATGGAATCGAAAATGAGTCGCCAAGCATAACACAAAACTTGAAGAGGATCAAAATTACAGATCTCAGCACAGTATAAATAAATAAATATGGATTCATACTGTCATGACTACTACTTTTCGGACTACTCTTCGGACTACTTTTCGGACTACTTTTTTGAACATTACGTCATGGCATGTCATACTTTTTCCTCGTGAATTCACTTACCTCCTAGTACCACTTCTATACTCCTACGGAGTATTCTCATCTTCATCCCTCTTTTTGGAGCAATTCAAGTAATTACAGAGATCATGATTGTACACTTACAGCTTGGAGATACGGTCATAGTTGACCAGGCGCTCCAGAATTGCACCCCCGACTTGACTTGACTCATACTGTCATGATCCAATGGATCAGACATGGTTTTTACATCGAAATAATGATTTTAAATGGAGTTATTACAACCCAGGAATAGGAATTCAGCAATTCACTTGTCCTTGAAGAAAAGTGTTCTTTTTAAGAGGCATGCTATGCCGATTTGGCCAACAATGTCTAAAAATAACTTTGCAGGTGTCCATGAAGTCAGAAGTAACAAAATAACAAAAAAAGCGGATTGGAGAAGTGATTGCCTTGACCAATAGCAAGGCAATGTCCTGACCCCCCTGTTTCTTGGAACTATAGTCCAAGGAGGCTCCCATTCTCTCTCTCGAAGCTGAAATACACAAGAGAAATGTAGCTAAAAAGACATGGTTTTTACACCGAAATAATGATTTTAAATGGAGTTATTACAACCCAGGAATAGGAATTCAGCAATTCACTTGTCCTTGAAGAAAAGTGTTCTTTTTAAGAGGCATGCTATGCCGATTTGGCCAACAATGTCTAAAAATAACTTTGCAGGTGTCCATGAAGTCAGAAGTAACAAAAAAAGCGGATTGGAGAAGTGATTGCCTTGACCAATAGCAAGGCAATGTCCTGACCCCCCTGTTTCTTGGAACTATAGTCCAAGGAGGCTCCCATTCTCTCTCTCGAAGCTGAAATACACAAGAGAAATGTAGCTAAAAATTGTGGCTGTTTGTGAGGCTTTGGTCTGCGCAAAAAAAAAAAAAAAATGGTGTGAAGGACAATACTTCATCATAGAATCTTCTAGTTTCTAAAATCATCCCAAAACTTGTTCAGTCTTTAAGAAGAATGATGTAATTAATCTTGCGGTACTCTACGGTGAAAATTAAGCAAATATGAATGAAAAAGTATGAGTTTGCGGCCAAGTACCCTGAGCCTTGTAACGAAGGACGTGAGAATCCTCTTACTTCATCTATTGACTGCAAAACAGTAGTGCAATGATGATTAAAATTCGTCTAGTTTAACCGAAATGACAACCGTTTCATAATCGTAATGTCTATGATGAACCAGCACCTGTGAAGATCATGACGACCTAAGCAGATAGGCAGTGCGAAGTATTTTCCGAGGCCCCTGAGGATCTGCCTAGAAAGCTCCTTTAGCGTGTAGCATATTGAAGCCGGGAATAAATCATAACTGATAAAACTTTCTGGAATTATTAACAATTCAAGGATTTGAACAAAAACACATTGTGTAAAGTCAGCGACTATGAGAAACAAACTAATGGATAACAATGCTGGTACAGGATAATTAAATAAAAGGTTTAATATCGACAAATGGGTGAGTGGAAGTTTAATTAATTACGATATTTGGTAAAGGAGTTTGAATAAATGCTCCAATGATATATAAAAACTCAATGGTAATATAATGACTCGTGATGGGCAGATAATATGAATTCTTATTGTATATAAAGTAGAACCCTCTATCATGATCAACTAGAAAAATGTAATGAAGAATGTTTATTGTATTTTATGATTTAATATAATAACTTAAGATATGATTTAAAATATGAATTAAGATTAAAGTGTATTATAAATAATGATCATATGGAACTCCATAAATTTATGTGAATTAAAATTTTAACAATGGAAGTACAAGGATAAGAACAAAAAGTGTACAATTCAGAATTTAATATTTGTGTATATGAGTTTCTTTTGGTATTTGTAGTATTTTTAAGACATAAGTGAATTCTAATTATAGTAAATAAGTGAAGAATATGCATAAAACCTATTGAATAAAAATATATAAAATCACAGTTATTAATGACATTTTAACATTTAATAATTTAAAATTGTTTTATTATTTATAACTCAAAGGATGTTATTTTGATAAATAAGTGAATTGGAGTGATCCATTTAACCTGCCTGGTGCAGATTAATTTTAAATGAAGAAGGGTGGTCAACCTTCTCATATTTTAAATAGCCTCACAAGCTATAATTTTGCTCACTTCCAAATTATGTTTTTACTGGATACTCTCTTACAATAATTTAAATAACAAGTAATAACTAAATAATAAGTAACAAATTTTATAATGAATGATGTTGATTGTTAAAAATCATAATGATGGAAAAATGGAATGCGTGAGTCATAACCGATCAAGGACAAGGATTCTGACAAATAAAAGAAAGGCGAAATAATTAGTATTCCACGCATTGCACTTTGCAACTTATTTTGGATGGGGAATTGAGCACTCTCCTTACAAAACTTACTTTAGCCTCTGCGCTATATATGCGGTACTAAAAGTAACTTAAATTTGGAATGAATAGACCAATGTCACCGATTACTTTAGATTTATGCTTATTAATTATCATTGTTTGGAATTGACAGTTAATAGAAATTCATATTTGCAACTGGATAGTGTCTCCTAAATAATATAAGATTGAGAATTATAAACAATGAAAATATACAAGGATTTATACATTGAAAATAAAATGAAATTAAGTTTTTATGAATTTAAGAAATAAATTAGAAATACAAGCATTATGAATGGTGTGGAATACATATATAAGGTGTTGAGTTACAGAAATTAATATAGTGTATGCATACAGGTATAAATGATGAATTGAAATTGATGATTAAATTGATGAATGCTTTTTATTGATGATTAAATTGATGAATGAAATTTAGTTTAAATGACTTTAAACTAAAATGAATTGCCTTAGAGATATGATAAAAGAAAATTCTAGAATACCATGCACAGATATTTTATGTATTAAATAAATAATGTGATACCCCCTTTTTAGATCTATCTTTTAAAAACAGTAGGTACTGAGTTATTCTTCTATTTTAGATGTCAGAGGTAAGTGAATAATTTTACAGGCACCGCCACTATACAAATTAGGCCATATTTAACTGTTTCAAATTTGATTGCTGACCAAGGGTCAAGCTTAATTTTTAATATTTACAAATTTCATGCCTTTATTCCCTTTACCTTCTGATACATACATTAAAATGGAGAGGGGATTACTACAACTAATCAAAAAGAAAGTTTTTTCGAAAAGGGGCTGAAAATTATCTTGGACAACAAGTCTGACAAGAGCAGTAGATTGTTTTTTTATTTTTAACTTCTCAGGTATGTTCAGCCAAACGTATGCCTACCATACGTTTAGTGCTACCTATATAGAATTTAAAATCATTATCAGGAGAAAGAAGGGGTACCACATATACCCCAGCTTAGTTTTCCCTATCCCTAAATTTATTAGTGAAAATACGATTAAACATAGTGATCACAGTTGAGTGAGCAGGTCTAAATTTAAATTCGGTGCAAAATTGGATAAGCGGGCAAAAATTTTTTGGGTGATACAGAAAACTAGCTTTGAATAGTATGAAGTCGTTAATAGAATTGAGTTTTGAATTAGGTTGAATAAATTTTTGGCAAATTTGAGAAATTTTTTTATAAACAAATTCAAAAGAGTAAGCAGTATCCTGACCCAGTTTAAAGATAAAATCAATTTCGTTATTTAAAGATGAAATGGAGGAACAGACATTAAAAGCACAATTAAAGTATGCAATAAAAGAAGCTGTTTTAGACGAGATGGGATGAAAAGAATTAGCAGGAATACAAGTGTTAGTGAAGGTGGATTTACGATAGATAGAAGTTTGGAAACCGAAAGGATTACAAGAAACTAGAACATCTAAAAATGGTAAAGAAAGATTAGATTCGTGCTCAAGAGTAAAATTAATGGAAGGGCAATAATCATTAACAATATCCAAAAGATTGAGGAGGTCACTCAAACTGTGATCCCAAATGACAAAAACTTCATCAACATAACGGCACAATAGGATAGGTTTAAGGGTCAAAAATGGCATAATCTCATTGACGAGTTCCTGCAGCACAGCTTCAGCAAAAATACCAGACAAGGGGTTACCCATAGGGGTGCTCGAAGTCTGTAAATAAATATCACTGTGGAAACCAAAATAATTGGTAACCGCCACAATGTTTAATGCATAGGTTATTGCGTTGACAGAGGAAATACTGCAATTTTGTTTTAAAAGCCTTTTGGCAATAATATAAATGGCATTACTAATGGGAAAACTGGGAAATAACGAAACAACATCGAAGCTATGGAGGGTACAATTAGGAACAAATTTTGTATTAAACAGAGTATTAATGAACTGTTTGGTGAAAGTAATAGTATAGTAATGATTATTAAAAAATGGTTTAAAGAAGGTTGCCAAAGTCTTTTCCAAAAAATAGGTCAAACCATTGCATTTAAAAACTATAGGCTGCATAGAGTGGTTGACTTTATGTAATTTCATTTGACCAAATAGTTGAGGAAGTTGGTGGGAAATGCAGAATATAGCAGATTTAATGTTGAGAAGAAGATCAGCAGAATTTTTAAGTTTGGAGACTCTAGAAATGATGGACTCTAAAAATGGAATAGGCGTCTTGAACTGAGTAAAAGGACTAGATCTAAGACTAAGAAGTTCATGGCGACAATACTTAAAATTAGGGTGCATCGAAGTGCAT
Source organism: Amaurobius ferox (assembly GCA_951213105.1). NCBI lineage: Eukaryota > Metazoa > Arthropoda > Arachnida > Araneae > Amaurobiidae > Amaurobius > Amaurobius ferox. The sequence continues at coordinate 165,926,218 of OX578137.1, forward strand.
AGACTTAAATTAATGAAATTAATCATGTTTTGAAAGGGGATAGTACTGCAATGATGTTTCGGTAGTGTCTGTTTCTCAGTCCAACTGTCCTACTTGATGACAAATTTGGCAACTTTTTTTAAATATCGTCAAATTGATCAAAACATTGTCAAATCAATGAAAATGTTGCCAAATCAATGAAACCAATTGTGTTAGGAAAGGGGAAAGTATTGGAATGATGTTTTGGCAGCTTTTGTCTATCAATCCTGCTGTCCCACTTGGTGACAAATTTGGTAAATTTTTAATGTCTCCAAATTGATAAAAATAATACAAAATCAATGAAACTAATTGCGTTTTGAAAGGGATACCATTGAAATGATGTTTTAATAGCGTTCGTCTGTCAATCCAACTGTCACACTTGGTGACTATTTAAAATGTCACCAAATTCATCAAAATATAGCCAAATTAACGAAAATGTCTCCAAATCGATGAAAATTCAATATCTTGGAAATCTGTGCCACATATTTTATTTCTGCTTATTCTAAAATGTTTTTAGCATACTCACTTCCAAGGACTAGAATGAAAAATCCAGGATGCCCAACAAGTTGATACAGTCAGAAATCCAAAACTAAAAACCATACTTTGAATGACCGAAAACAGCCAGGACCAATCCTAAATATAAAGATAATGGTTGAAAAGTTTATCATAATCATATCTAACATAGTATTTGATTTGCTTTTTTATTTTAAAACTAGAATTGCATCATGTGAGATAAGCATTATTCTTTTTTAACTGAATCAATTTCATGATTTTGAATTTAACTTTCTACCATATTAATCAAATACTAGCAATAAATAATAAGATCTTGTGACATATACTGTTATTAGGCATGAGTAGTTGCTGCAAATTCATGCTTATTTGCAGATTATAAACAAAAAATAAAAGATCGTTACAGATGCAAGTCTAACATGTCATGGTTGGTTAAATTAAAAAATCATTAAAACTGCTGCTCAAAGTGTAAATGATATAGAATACCTTTATTAAGCAATAAATAAAGCAAGGGCAACAACTGGTATTGGAGCTAAAAAAAAAAAAGAAAAACATAATTTTTTAGGGCAAAAATCAGCACAGCTACACCAACACAAACAAGAATGGCTTTTGTTGACAGAGATTAGCACATATGATAAGGAGAGAAAGCATTGGCAAATGGAAATAAGAAGAAATGAAAGATAAAAACCAAGAAGGAGTGTTGAAGACCCAGACCAAACGACCAACCCTAAGGCTAATGGTAGCTTAGTGTGTGGCCGGCCAAGAAGGAGTGTGAAAGGCCCAGACCATACAGCCAACCCAGGGGTTTATGGCAGTTTAATGTATGGCCGGGAGAAGGCCAAGAAGGAGTGTGAAAGCCCCAGGCCGTCCGGCTCGTCCAGAGGACTTGGAGCAACAAAATGGACGACCGGGAAGGACCAAGAAGGAGTGTTGTTGTTGAGACCCAGACCGTCCGACCTACCAGAAAGGTGTAAGGTAACTGAATGGACGGCCGGGAAGTGCCACCCAATTTAGACCGGAACCCAGTGGGGGAGGCATCCACAGGGACCGTACCCTCCTTCCCCTACCACCAACCTCTCGGAAGGACTTACGGACCCACATGTTTAACGTGATCGTACTCCGCATGAACACGGCGGCATTTGTGGTAGCGTGCAAATCTAGCGCGCAAACCACGGGGATACCGCACCCGAGATGGCCAACAGCACACGGTGTTCCGAGGTGGTCACCCACCAAGTACTAACCGCGCCCGATGCTGCTTGACTTCGGTGATCTAACGAGAACCGGTGTTTTCAGCACGGTACGGCCGTTGGCCCTACCAAGAAGGAGTGTGAATGAACAGCAGATGGATTCGAAACACTTATATATCATTAAATAAGGCTATGAACCTAACATAAATTAAATAAGAAAACAACTGGTTTCAGAAAGTTGATTGAAAACAATTATTTATTTTCTTTCTTAATTCCAGTCTTTAATTCACAGGCATTTTGCAGTCTGTTTAATCAAATGATGTTTGCAAACCAGTTGTTTCCTTTATTTTTTATTATATTCTACATTTTTAAAGTCTTTTATAAATAGGTAGTTTTACAACTGTTTGGAATGAATATTTTTGATGAAGATAACTCTTACAGGTTCCAAAACTGGTTGTTTCTTACATTTTTTGCTATATTCTTAATTTCAGTCTTTTATATATTTGTATTTCTTTAGTAATTTAACGAATATTTGAGCAAGTTACCTCATTCAGCATTTATAACTTTAATTCTTGTATTTCGGATATTATTTTACTGTCTTTTATGCATAGGTATTTATTACAATAATTTGTGAATATGTTTTTCATGATAATTTTTTATGTTTGCTTTCTGAAACCATTTGTTTTCCTATTTAATGTATCATAGTTGTAATGCCAGAAATGTAAAATATTAAAGATTTGGAAGGATTAAGAAATGAGGGAGCGAGGAATGTGGGGGGAATGATTATCCCCACGCTAAGCACAGTGGCGATAACATACCACGCCCCATGTCTTACATACCACGCCCCATGTCTACACATCAGCCCTCATGTTTACATACCAGCACATAGACCGTTCAACGGAAGGAAGGCATATATATGAGGTCAAGCTGGGGGTCAAGAGAGTTGCTTGTTGCTCGGAGTTGTCAGCAGTTGGAGTCCAGTCAGTCTGTGAAGTTGGACATTTTTGTAGAGCAAGGCAGTATAACAGTTTTGTAAATTGTGTGTGATAAGCTCTCGGATTCATCTGGTGTTGAGATGGTGAAAAAACCCGAGGATTCTCCCAAGATGTGAAAGATTATTATCAAGTACATTTTTAATTATATGAGGATAATATCAAAATGGTGTTTTAGTAAAAAATGGCTAATTAATGCGTCCCACCCAGTGTTCCAACCGAATATTACTAAGTCTGGCATTACATCTCGCTAGTTAATTAATTAAGTGTCTGAAGAAGAATGATAGAATTTGTAATATTAAAAATAATGATGTAACATTGATGATGTGTGTTAAATAAATTGAAGACTGTTCTATTTACCCTTAGATCTTACTTTTGAATGTCTATAAGATATATATATATATATATTACTTAGTATCCCATTATGCAAAATTTAGGTGGGTTTTGCAGCCACCAAAGCAATGTACTAACCCAAACTACTAATGGCTGTAGTTAATAAGTTAAATGATGTAGAGTTACCCCTTTTTTAAGATAAGTAATTAACTAAATCAATACGGCACAACAAATAATCGGCACAATAGTGTATTAAAGGTTATAGTCTTATTCACTGAACAAGTGTTTTGAATCCTCCTACTGTTTGTTTATATTCCTCCTTGTTATTTGCTTTTCATTTATAGAAAATTTTGCACTGTTTGTTTTACATTTTCCCTTTCATTTCTTCTTGTTTTTATTTGGCAACTTTCCTTTTTACATCACATGCCTAATCTTCATCCCCAGAAGCTTTCTTGTTTGTACTAATGTGGCTTTACTGGCTTTTTTGTTCTGAATAAGAAGGCTGCTTTTTGCCCCCAAAAGCAGCTAACACGTTTAATTCTTTTAATGAAGTTAATCTACATCCTATGATGTATTTAGTTGAGAAACCCAAGCGATATTAGTCAAACTCTGTGTTATTATACTCTAGCCTCACAAGAAAGTGAGTTGGAAATAACTTAATTCCTCACAATATCAGATTCAATATTTAATTTGCTTTAGTATCAAAGTAAAAGTTAGTTTTTCTTATGCTCAAGCACAGCTAATTCAGTAACAGCTGAAACTAGAAATTGCTGAAGGAATCAATCATTGTTTTGAAAATATATTACTGATACCAAGGAAATAATGGAATTTTCAGATTTTTTTTAAATTTTATGCACAAATGAATATAATCATATAATTCTAAAACATTTCATCCACACTGTAGTTCTATTCTATTAAAACAAGATACATGATAATGAATCATTTTGTCTCAGGCAAAAGTATCTAAGATGGCTTACAGCCTCGTGCAATGCTAATAGAATCAAATTCAGTTACATAGAGGAGCTTTCTCTTTATAAAGGGAAAATTCCTTTTTACTTTCCTTATATATAGTACAGGGTGAGTTTAAAGTCATGCACATCAAAGTTATCAAAGTTTAACTGCCCGTAAAAGTACCAGTATGAGAATTTAAATGAAAGTAAAGTAAATGTAAAGTAAATTAAATGAAAGTAAATGAAAGTAAGGACAAACTTTAGGGTGTTACAATAAATGTTGGAAATGATGTCCTGTTTCGTGAATGCAAAAGCATGTTCGTTTTACCAGATTTCCTGAGACTCTGTGGAGCATGGCAGTATTGATGTTGAAATGGCTGTTGTGATGTTCATTTTCAGCTCAGCAATCGTGTGTGGATTATTCACGTAAATCACATTTTTCAGATACCCCCATATAGGAAGAAATCAGGGGGTGATAAATCTGGGAAGCGAAGGGGCCACAATCCCCGGGAAATTATGCGCTCACCGAAAAAATCAGTTAAAAGATGGATAGTGCTGTTTGATGCGTGACAAGTTGCACTGTCCTGCTGGAACCAGCAGTAATGTTCATCAACTTCCAGCAGTGAAATGAACTTTGATGTGTGCGACTTTAAACTCACCCTGTATAATGTATAAGGAAAGTATTGTGAAGGGGTCATAATGAATAATTTTGACTCAGTCAGAATTTCTGATTGGTTCTTCTGTAATCCAGGTCTTATAACCAGGTATATAATCCCCTGTTTCTTTCTTCTGTGCCTATTCTTCTTTTGGACTTCAGGTTTGTTGTTTCTCTTGCACTGACAAAGGGAATCCAGTGTATCCTCAAAACAGCTGTATTTTTGTACTATTTGTGCTTTTATACATTGCTAAGTTCTCCTTATCCTTCGCACAAAGAGTATTGCACTTAGTTATTCAGTCAGAAGTATCTAAGATGGCTCACAACCTTGTGCACTGCTAATAGAATCTAATTAGTATACAAAGAAAAGTTACTTTTTAAATTCCTTATGTGCATAGTATAATGTATAAGGAAAGTATTGTGATGGGGTCAAAAATTCAAATTCGACAGAAGAGCACATTTTAAGCATCCCTGAACATGAATTGAACGTTTTTGAGATGATGTCTGTGTGTGTTACTGAGCTTGTATAGATATCTTACGAACGAATGAAGCAATTTGATGAATACTGGAAGCCTATTGTTTTTAAATGCGTTCAAATGTTAGCATAAACCGTTCTCAAAATATTGCATATTTGTCAAAAATTTATCAAAAAATCATAAATTAAAAAGTATTAATTATTGCAAAATGTGTTTCATATGTAATATTAAATGATAAATTTGTTAACATCATTCTCATGGATCTAGTTTGTTCCATCCAAGAGAGAAGATACTTTGGGTAATAGTATTGCACCTGGATACCTAGCAATTCACCAATAGTCATTTATTTATTATAAGAATAGTATTTTCCTCCATCCGTAACACTTGGCAAAAATTTGGTGACTGGTGTAACAGAATATTACCAACTTGGCGATTTTTCTTAAATGTTGCCAAATTAATAAAAATAATGACTAATTGATGACAATTCAATACTTATACATAATTTTTTTGCTGTGAAGGAAGTAAATTCATTGCATTATATAAGGAAAGTCATGTGCTGTCCACATCAGATTTTTACTTTCCTTATATACATTATATAATATATAAATATTGTGATATGGTCAAAAATGTGAATTCGAGTTTTTGATGGGAGAGCATGTTTCAAGCATCAATGAAAATGAATTGAAACGTTTTTTTACATGATGCATGTGTGAATCTGTGGAGATGATATCTCACAAACAAATGAAATGATTCAAACAAATTTCGGTAAAAATTACAATTAGTGAATACTGGAAGCATATTGTTTTTAAATGCAATTGAACGTTCACAAGACTACTAAATTTTCGAATGAAATTTTGAAAAAATCATCAAAAACTTTAAACCCTTAATAAAGTTATGTAAATAATTATTTATTGTGTATGTAAGTTTTCATCAGAAAATGACTGACACAAATTTTAGGAAACTAATATGAACTGTTTTCGAGATAAAGCACATTTTTCAAATAAATTTATCAAAAAATCACAAAATTAAGAAATGTATTAACTATTGAGAAATATTTTCACTTTTCATATGTTATGTTATGCAATAAATTTGTTAACATCATTTTCGTGGATCTAGTTCGTTCCATTCAAGAGAGAAGATACTTTGGGTAATAGTTCTATTCTTGACGCATAACAATTTGCCAATTGCCATTTATCTACAATAACAATAATCTATTTCTCTGCTCGTAACACTTGGCGAAATTTTAGCATAAATATATAATGATATAAGAAAATATACAATGTTAAATAATACTAAAATGTAACAATAGGTAAATTTTGAAATAGAAAGTACTAAAATTAATAGCATTTATACAAACTTTGAAAATGCTAAGTTTTTAAATAAACAACTAATATAAGAAAAAAGAAATAAACTCCCAAAATTATTGATGTTCTCAAATCCAAATAACTGACTTTGGAAAAAATGTGCCACATGTGCCCATATGAAGAATTACTGCCATACAACTTAATTAGAAGAGAAAATTAAAGAAAATTAAAGAAAATTAAATAGTATTTTGCCATTCTCTGTATTATATATATTACACTTACACTACTGTGAATTAAAATGATCCAATCTTGTATATATATACTAGAAACTGTACCCGGTGTTCCTTGAGATATATAGCAGGGATTAATTAATTTCATTAAATTTTTCTAAAAGCTTAGTCGTCTGCTGTGAAAACACATGCTTAAACTACAAAACATACATGAGCACATGCTCACTTTAAATGTATCAATACGATCAAAATTTTTTATTCTAGTTACAGCTCGCAATCCAAATAAATCTCTAAGCAAATGATGCCAGTTTTGGCATATGATGCACCTGACCTTCCTAGAGCATTCTCGATCTATGCTTCATGAAGTCAACTCTCAACCCCATACCAAGAATACATGGTAGAAAAGTTCATTCCCCCATATGTGGGAGTGGAATAGTTCTGATGAGGTCGGATGCCTGCTAGGTTTGTTCAAAAAATCTAAGACATGTTTTGGATAAAAAAAAATTATAATTAATCAATGGATGGATTTATGAATTTAATTTCTTTCTGAAGTAGTTTGTGATATATTTAGGAGCTATTAAAAAAAAATGTTGGATGGCATATCAATTTTAGTATATCGTAATATAAAAATCAAAGCGGTTTAAAATGCATAAAAAGTATATATATTTTAAAAATTGATTAATATTTTTTATTTATTGCATGGACTCCATTCAAAATTTGTTTGAAAGAAAATTTTTCGATCTTTACGATGGTGTCAAGAAAGAAACTTTGTGATAAAATTTTAGGTTGCTAAGGAATCAATTTTGGAAAATATCTAAATTGCCTAAATCAGGGTGAAATATAAAATAACTAAAAAACTAATTTGAAATTAAAAAAATAATGCCGAGTACTTGTGTACCCAATTTCATGGTCATACGATGCTTAGATTTCCAATACAAACAGCACGCACAGACATCTTCCTTTATCAAGTAAGATGTAATAGTTGCTCTCTCTCAAAAGTGGAATGGAAAAAGATATAACTATTATTCATTATGAATTAATATTTATTCAATCAAAATATATTAAATCCAGTCATGACGAAGGGATGAGCATTGTGTATATGTCTGCTCGACTCGTATTCCAATAGATAAGTAGCAGTATAAATAATTAATGGCACAGATGAATCAAAGTGGGGAATTGTGAATAACATGTTCTAGGACATTCTAAATGCTGAATCTATACATCTGAAGATTTTATTTTTTACTTTATTATCATCTATCTGTTGGACATGTCCAGCCTACTTAATTCTGCCAATATTGATGCATTTAACAATGTCCATTGCATTAAATAATCTAAATTCAAAATTAAGATCCATGGCCTAGTTCAAATTATACAACTATAACTGTTCTAAGTATTATTATTGTTTTCCCATAGGAAACTGCTATGAAAATCTTGAAATGTGAATACATCGAATTTTACACATGATAATTAATAAAAATTCTATCTGTATTTACACATAAAATTTGATAACAGTAGGTGCAATAAATATTGAGTTATTGTGTTCGCATTTCACACACAGATGGACATCTTTTCAAAAGTGTTTGAAATGGGTTCAAGCATGCTTATATGTCAAAACCTCTTATTCGAAAATACTCAGAAAATAATACGTTTTCTATATAATGATATGAGAAAGATTTTTTAAATTTCCTATGACTGGGGCACATAAACAAAATACAAAAGGGAAATACAAGAACAAAAGAAAGGGATAGCCAAAAGCTATTGCCACAAAAGTTCTCATGCCTCTCAATAAGGAGAAGCCTGAGAATCATAGAATGCTCTACAACAAAGCAGATATGGTCTGTCCATAGGTTCAGATGTGTTACAAAGTTAACAGAAAGGATAATCAAGAATACCAATGTGACACAGAAGTGCAGTAAGGCAATCATGTCTTGTTATTAGGCGAAAAGTTGCCACTGCTTCCCGTCTTGGACTATCAGATAACATCTAAGAGACACTCACCATTCCAGTATTTTACATTTATTCTATTTTGCAGTTCGTGTTGGTGGATTAGAGTCATGGAACACTTTAAAAACTGTTTCATCATGAGAAAGGAAGTTTGGCAATTTGCACAGATATCAGTCTAGCACCCTTTTAATGAGAAAACTGCTTGTTTATTACAATAAATATCACAATGGCAAGGAATCCATTGAAAGACAACACGCTTATTTTTTTATCTCAAAACTTTTAGGGGTTCTTGGCATGGGAGCATCTTGTTTGATAGCAGAGAATCAATAGAGGTTATAGATTGTATGGCATGACTGCTTGTGAGTTCACTTGTGAGTTCGATGGTAGGACTACTTTTTAAAATTTAAAATGGAGATATATCAACTACTATTTATGCACAATACAGAAGATATGCACCCCATCATCGAAAACTGTTACAAATTATTTTACAGGAGCATAGAAAGCAAACAGTTTGGAATATACATCAGTGCCTATATTTGAACGATTTTCAAATTGCGACCAGTCCATGTATATATGTAGCTATTCATCTTCATGGTATTTGAGTTTGACCTCTATAGTTTCTAAAGTGGTAAGAAAGAGTAAAAATAGAAGTCTAGTGATGCAACTAGAAAAATATCTTTTGCCTCAATTTTTGAAGCACCAAATTTTGTAATCTGGAGCAGTTTGTATCAGCTAAATTTTTAATTTAGAACAATTTGCATCAACTAAATTTTTAATTTGGAGGCATATGTATCAGATAAATTTTTAAATTGGACCAATTTGTATCAGCTAGCTTTTACTGTAGAGCAGAACATATTAGTTAACTTTTTTTATTTGAAGTAGTATGTATTGGCTTTACTCATAAAGTACATCAATTTGTATCATTAACATTAGAGCTATATTATTTTAATTGGGACATACAATTAAAATTAAATCTGTACAGATTATATTCATTCTGTTCAATAATGACCGAAAAATGAAAGTGCAGGCTACTGCAGCATTATTTAAAATCGGATTTTGGCATCAAATATGTTTATTTTTAGCAATTTGTATCAATTTTCATTAGTGGGTTATTTTCAAATGAATTGCTTTTTTAGCTTTACATCACATAAAAATGTGATTTAGATTATAAATAAAATTATACTCAGTTATTAATTTTTTGTAATATTTTTTTATACTAGATAAGGAGGAATAATATGGCTTCCATTAGCTTTGTTACCAATTGCAGAAATCAAAACCTATTTAAAATAATAGTAGTAACACTCCTGAGGTAACACTCATGAGATGTACATGAGAAGCATATTAAATTTAAATTTTAAAATATTAATAATTATATTTTAAAGGAATCACTTGCAATTTTGTTAATTAAAATGTAAAACCATATTTTTTAATTCATATACAAAAGCTAATCTAGTTTGAAAGCATCAACAGAGACTTCCTTAAGTGTGGTGTTTTGAGTTGGGACATGCAAATTTATTACTTGAAAACTAAAAATAATAGAAAATAGCTAATATTTTTAAAACATAAACACTTTAATGAGTACATTTTATTAATTATAAACTAATGGTACCAATATATGTTCTAAAAGTATAAAAAAATAATTTTATTAGCATGAAATATGGGTTAAAAGATTGGGACATCAAACAGGCGGTCATTTTGAACATCACCCTAGTGCAACCAATTTGGTGAAGTTGGCACAGCAGTCAGGAAGTTCAGCAATGCAATGTCATTATTGACCTGTGTAGCAAATACCCTATTTTGTAGATATTTTAAGTTGTCCAAAATCAATTCATTTAAAGAAACCAAAAACAAGTTCGATTAAAATTCAATAAAAGCATAAAAGATAAACTTACAATTTTTTTATTATCTTTGCTTGTAATATATGTAGAGTAGCTAATCCATGGTCCAAATATGACAGTTCCAGGATGAAATAAATAACCAAACGTAGCTATAGGTGGAGGCATATCTCTTTCATTCAACTCTGTATCAAAAGCTAGTGAAATGAGCTTCATGGAAAGAAGCATTTGGGATCCTAAAAAAAACCCCAAAAAGTTTACGGATGATACCAAATAGTTTTCTACAAAATAAAGACATCAGGCAATAAATGAAGATAAAAATGAGCATTCATAAAATCTTCACTTATTTCATTTACTTATTTTTTGTGAAAAATGGAAATTCATAATACTCTCTGTTGCAAAAAAATATATGCATCCATAAGAAATTGAGCTACAGCCATGAAATTCAGCATGTATATATCCTTTGAAAAGAAATGAAAGTGACTATATATTTTGAGAGCAAAAAAACATTTTATTAAGGGTGTACTTCGAAAGGATTACAGCCAGTAGCGGCTCGTGAGTTGGGGTTGTGGTAGGGCTGCAAATAAATTCTATCTTAAACTAAACTAGATTTTTAACACAGCAATATAAAAAAAATCTGATGTGAGCAGCACATGACTTTCCTTATATAATGCAATAAATTTACTACTTTTACAGTAAAAAAAGATATATTATTTTTATAGTAGATATTTATATTCTTTCCAAGATATTGAATTTTCGTCAATGAATCGTCATTTTCATTGATTCATTCATTTTTATCCATTTGGCGAGTTTTTCATTAATGTAGCAACATTTAAGAAAGTTGCCAAGTTGGCGCATTCCACCAAATTCGTCGCCAAAATTTCGCCAAGCGTTATGGACGGAGAAATAAGTTATTCTTACAGCAGATAAATGATAATTGGCATTCAAATACAAAAGTATTACTCAAAGTATCTTTTTTCATGAATGGAACGAGCTAGATCCATAAGAATGATGTCATCCAATTTATCGCATGGTATTACATATGAAAAGTGAACATGTTTCTTAATAGGAAATATTTTTTTTTATTTTATATGACTTTTTGAAATTTTTTTTGAAAAATGTGCAATATCTCGAGAATGGTTTATGTTAGCGTTCTAAAATTTATGTCAATCGTTTTCTAATGAAAAATTACATAAGAAATTTCTATTTGCGTAATTTTATTAGCGGTTTTGATTTTTTGACAATTTTTTCAAAATTTCATTCGATTCGTGATCAGGGATGCTTGAAACGTGCTCTCCCGTCGAAAACTCGAATTCGAATTTTCGTCCCCGTCACAATACTTTCTTTATACATAATTGTATATAAGGAAAGTAATAATTTACGTAACAGCATACAGATAAATATTTTATTTATATATATATAAGTGACATTTCGACGAACGAACTCATCAATAACTTTTTCATTGAAATTCTTAATTTTGTCCATTAAGCTCTTCCCTGCACTGAGCATAGACGATCTTCAGACATGGTGTTTCTTAAAATGGTCTCTATTCTCTTCAGCGTAGAGAAACATCATTCTGGTTCCGATGATGTCATTGGTGTTGTCAGGACAATTTTCAGCAAACGGCTCACTTCACCAAGTAAATTCTGAAGTTCGCTGCTTACAATCAATTTGTGAAGATTTAAATTTGCAGAACTTAAAAATTATTTTCGCTCATAAAGAACAGAATCTCTGTTCTCAGTTTCTCTTTTTTCAGCATAGCATTCTTACTTCTTATTTTCATTCTTACTGCTTAATGATGTCTGAATGACTTGAAATTCAGCAGAGAGCGACCATTACTTTTAAAGCAATTTTTTTCGGTCAAAGATAATCCTGAAAAATGACCTTTCTGCAAAGACCACACACTCATCGTTTAATTATCTTCCAAACACACAGACATTAATTAAACAGTCATTTATTCCAAAAGAAACAAATACGCGATATAAACGAACAGTTTCTGACTCAAAAATAAGAACTCGAACACTTTCCATTCAAGTAAGGCTCTACTAGATGGATCTGCATCGTCTGCAGCACGCTGCGATGATTACGAAAGGCAACCTCTTCTCCCTACGTATCACTCTGAGCATGCGCACTAAACATTTTAGAGGAGAAATTGAGCTGCGAGATTTGCAGCTCCAAAGATACTTTTCCCACACGCTTTGAGAACATTCATACGAAAATTAATCTTCCCACTTACTTTGCGGCCGCAAAAATTTGTTTAAAACTTTGATCTGCATTCATTCAGTGCCAAGTGTAAACTCTATACTGTAAAATTATACAAATGCGATGAATAAATAAAAAAATATATTTTTTGAAATAAATTACAGGGAGTGCTGCAGCTCTGCAGCACTTATTGACGAGCCGCTACTGATTACAGCAATGGTATTTTGTGAAACTTTGGTTTTCAAGTACTTAAAATATAGCTAAATTTTCAAAATTCAGGTATAATGTATACAAAAGAATGATAAATTATATGGGTGTGAGGACTTGGGTAAATAGTAGTAATTATGTCAGAAATATTGATTTTGCGACAAAATTGAATTCTGCACAAATGTTTGAATAAAAAGATAACTATCGAGTATTATCACTATCGGTTTCTCTAGCTCTGTGAAGACTATTTTGTGCTTGGTTAAATACAAATTAGAAATGTATAAATTGTTTCTTCTATTTTTAAAGTTAAATGTTCAATATAATTTAAAATTTTCATATTATTTTAGATTTGTTATTTCTATTTTTTGAATACAGGTGTCACTGCTAGTCATTTTTGGACTTTTTAAAGCAGGGGTGGTTTTAGAGGCTGCTTCTTTTCTGATTGACAGTTGTTAATCACTGAGTTCCTCCTTTCCAGGGAGAAGGGTGTTGTGGTTAACTTAAAACTGGTTTCCGCATTCGAGACTGGTCAAAATACCCCTTGGGTGTTTGGGACACCTCCCGTTTGGGATCGTCACCTTCGAGATCTTATTCACGATGGTGAGGGTCTACAGCTCGCAGATTTTCGATTTATCAAAAACGATGCACTCAGTTTTGCTTTTTACGCATGTGCATGAACTTAATGATGATGTGGATTTCGCGGGACTCTATATGTTTATTCTTTTTGCAGTTTCTCTTTCTACACCGGTTTATAAAGTAAATTTCTCAATTTAAAGGAATAAATTACATGATCTGCGATTTCATGTAGAAATGAGGGCTCGATTGACAAAGATCATAGATAATTTTTTTATCAGTTTATAACGAAAGTAGCTTAAATTCAATTTTTGAAATTAAAATTAAATTTAACCCACACCTTATAGAATTGGGGATGAAATTTATTTTTAACTTTGCAACATGTTTAAAAATCAAATATCTGTTATTTTCATTTTACTCATGAAAATTGTAATGCTAAATAATGTTTTATAATATTTTTGTATCAGCACACAAATTTTAATATACTAGAGAGAGCTCTATATTTTAAAATCTGGGGATCTTTCAAACATTCAATTGTGTTTAAAATTAATAGGCTTCATGTATTCATAAATTGTAATTTGTGTACCAAATATATTCGAAACGCTCCATTCCAGACTTACACAGACATTATCTCATCTTTCTGGTAGGTCGAACGGTCTGAGTCTCAATAACAGCAACAACAGCAGCCATTATCTAAAAAATGATCGATTCGAGTTCAGGGATGCTTGAAACGTGCTCTACCGTTGAAAAATCAAATCCAAATTTTCGACACTGTTACAATATTTTCCCTATGTATTATAGTATGTATATAGGGACAATAATTGATATTCTCCCATTTAATATATTCCGGTTATTTTTTTATTTTTATTTTCAATGCAAATAGAGCGAAGGATAAGATAAGTTTGTTCAGGCATAGATTTTAATTTTATATTTTGCGAAGTTGTATTTTTTACAATGTCTTTAATTTTAAGACAGGGCAGAATTATTACAGAAAAGATGACATCAGAAAATATTATTACTGGTTTTCATATTTGTACATACTAAGGACAGAAAATAACTTTCGAATAATGATTCTCACAGAATAAAAAAACATTTACGAAGAATCAGAAGCAAAGCAAAATAGTTCATTTAAACTACAAATAAATTATATATTTTCATAAATATTTGAATGCAAAACAAGAGATTGAAATACACAAATTTGAAGCATGTGTAAGCTATTAGACAAAAGGGAAAAGTTTATATATCAGAGGTACAAAATTAAATTGCTCTTTTAGTGTTTAGCATGCAGCAGAGGACAATTAACTGTTTACAAAATTATTATCCTAATGACATTCATAAGTGAACAGTTTGTTATGAAATGGTAGTACATATTGCTGTAAGTAAATATTATATACTCCAAGAAATCGGAATCTAAGAAAATTGCGTAAATTATAAGACATGCAGAATTATGTATTGCAGAACAATTGACATCAATACAAACCCATTATGTTTGTAATGCCAGAAATATAAAATATTAAAGAATTGGAAGGAATAAGAAATGACGGAGCATGGGGAATGCGGGGGGAATGAATATCCCCACGCTAAGAACATTGGCGGCAACCGAGACGGGGCCAACATGTCTGCATACCACGCTAAGCCTATTAGCGGTAACCGGGACGAGGCCCAGCACATAGACCATCCAGCAGAAGGAAGGTATATGTATGAGGTCAAGCTGGGGGTCAAGTGAGTTGCTCAGAGTTGGTTAAGCCAGTCTGTTGGAGTTGGACCTGTGTAGAGCAAGCTGCAGCAGCGGTTGAAGTTGTGTATGTGTGTCTCTGATATGAAGGAGTTCGGAAGAGAGCTCATGTTCATTTGATATTGCAAGATGTAAATTGTGACAAGGCCTCAGTGTTTTCGTCAACGTCGTCGTTGGCACAACGTTCATTCACTTTTGAACCTCTATGGGCAGAGACGTTTAGAGCATCCTTGAATAGGAATCTAATTATATACTCAACATCTAGTTATATACACTTATAGTGCTTTCAAAGAGCTACAATTTCTTGGTTATTGTTTATAACTAGCACTTTTAATTGTAGAGATATAAACATTACAAACTTGGAAAAAGGAAAATTTTCAATCTTCTTCAACTTGACAAGCCGATTACTCAAAAACTATATGAGCTTTTAAAATGCAAACTGTAGAGCTAGAAACTAGATATTCCAATACACAGTTTTGTTCCTTACTATTTATATCAATCTTTTGCAGTTTCAAAGATATTTTGAATGTAAATTAAAAAAAAAAAATCGCTTGGAGATACAATTTTTGACATACAAATGAGCCATCAAACTGGCTTGAAACATAACAGGAGATCATACAGGAGATCATACAGGATCTCCTGTATGATCTCCTGTGATCAAAGAATGTATGATCTCCTATAGTAGTGTATGATCTCCTTAAGAATATTTATGTAGTGTATGATCTCCTAATAGTAGTCTTATAGTAGTGTATGATCTCCTAAAGAATGTATGATCTCCTTAGTAGTGTATGATCTCCTATGATCTCCTGTATGATCTCCTGTGATCAAACAGGAGATCATACAGGAGATCATACAGGAGAAACATACAGGAGATCAGCTGTCCCACAAGATGACTACCCAGACTGTCACACCATGTGTGCTGGCCGCTGCTCGACAACAAATAAAGGATCAGAATGCTGGCCAGTCCTCCTTCACAGTGTATGTGGTGAACATCAGCACTGAGAGAGAAGTGGGATTCATTGCTAAAGACAACATGCCTCCAATCGGACACTGCCCAGGCTGGTCAAGCTTGGCACCAATCCAGACGGCTTTGCCTATGTTAAGGAGTCAGTGGTAGACACTTAATCCCACCTTCTGCCAGTCATCTCCGAATAGTATTCCTTGATACAGGATGCATGGAGGATAGCAAATGCCTTCAAATGTCTGATAGCAATGCCATTAGTATGGATGCAGCTCCTCTTCCGGCTATACGATCCTCCCGAACAATTATCTGTTTAGGGTGTCCTGAGCCTCTACAACAGTTATGTACGTAGTCTTTGACCTGTTGTTGCCTACACTGAGACACTACCATATTGCTCTGCCCAAGATGGCGACTGATACATATGTTTGACTAACCAGCTTCACTTAGGCCTATGATGCAACCTTTCTTTAAAATCGACAATTGTTCGTAGTGCCATCAATGCATCAAAGGCATCTTTGTACACAACTTACAGTATCAGAGTAGAAAATTCAGTTCCAATTGTCTATGAGTGAGAACACTGGTCATTTTAAATACTGCATGATGCATAATTCTCATGTGCGTTGCATGAGTCCTATAACATCATTGATGCTAACAGTTTGATCATTTGCATAACTCTTAAAATGACATTTACATGCCAAATTTTTGAAGCTGTAGTTCAATTTTTTATGGGTGCATATATTTTTTTGCAACATAATGTATAAAAAGAAATTACTACATAGGGCTATTTTATGATGTAACACCACTTCTTCAGAGTCGAAGCCTGCATAATTCTGAACTGTAATGGAGAATGGGAATTAGAGCCACTTGAGCTTGTGTAAAGCTTTAGATACATTATTTTTCAGATATTTCCTTTGAAAAATACTGTTTACCCATTGGATTCCGGAGTGAATTGTGTGGCATTACACATGCTACATATTACATTGCTAATTAATAATTGATTGCATTACATGCAATCAATTACTAATTTGCAATTGGACATTATATAGCTGAAATCTCTTATAACAGTTTCTAAATTCTAAATAAGAAACTAATTTAGAAATACAATGAACAAAGAAACTAAAGTAAATTTTACTCTATACATGATAAGACGTTTTAAAAATAAAATTATTTAGTAGAAGATTCAATTTTACAACAGCTTATAATTCATATGCAGAGGTTGTCATAGAAGATAGTTTGAAGTGTATTTTTACTCCTTTCCCAGAATTTGAGGAGTAATTTTCCAAAGTAGGGAGTATTGTAAAAAAAAAATTAAGAGGGAATATAAATTATTTTCTGTTTTTAAAACTACAATATTTATTTCATATATATTAATTTAAAAAAATGTATTTCTGCAGACATTTTCCAACTTATGTTACAGTGGTTAGTCTATATCTTTTATCCTGAAGAAGGATCATATTGCTTTAGAAATTGGTTGATACACTTAAAATTTTATGTTCTTTTAAATGAAGATTTTTATCTATAAATACAGTAAAACCTCAATAAGTCATTACCCGGATAACTCAGCCCTCCTTATAAGTCATAATTTTTCTTCAGTTCTGTCTGACTCTCGTAAATAACAATATAATTAACCTCTCATTTATTCATCGTTAATTCAAATGCTATTCCTGATAATTCGCCATCGTGGAAAGAGTACAAGACAATGAGATGACACAAGATAAGAGAAATAATTCTGAAATGAGTCACACTAACTCTAACATGTGATTTTGAGAACAGCCGATCCCCTTACTTCCTTTTTCTAGTATCTGTTGAGCATGTTTATAGGAAATCCCCTATAAATAAGAATTTCTTTTGTAAATGGTGTGTGTGCACATTTTGTTAAAGCTTATTTTAATTTTAATTTTTATTACAGTACAGTATTTCAGTTTAAAAATGTTTCAAAAGTGGAAACTCGCATCTTTGTCTTTGAAAGAAAAGAAAAGATTTGATCATTCTTTTTGAAAAGGCAAATGTTAAAAAAACTGCATTTGTCAAGGAACATGGAATTCTTTGGACCACGTTTGTTACGAACCCCTCTCTGTTCATGCCAAGAGGACTGGGGAAAGGTTACTCTCGGCCCGCCATCTTGCTTCATCAAGAATTGTGCAGCTGGCCACGCAATTGGATACTGCGGGAGTCAAGGGGCAGAAATTGGAGAGGAGGGGGATGGCGGCTGAAGAACGAGAGACTTGCTTTCCGGACTCTCCTCTGAATGGACGACGGAGCTCTTGGAGTCCATGTACTATGATGTACGAATTGGAATCTGTGGACATATCTGTAAATATTTAGGTGCAATAAATGTGTTAGTGTGAAATGAAGAAAGTGTTTGCATAAGAATAGAGAAACAAACTACCGAACTGGCTCAAGGCGATGAGCATTGGAAATAGAGTCCAGTTCGGTACACTGGCGCAGTCATCAGTATAAATTATAGAAATGTAGTAGAATTGGACACAGTCTCAGTTCGATAGCAAAATGAAAGGGATAAAAAAAATGTTAAGCAAATGGAAATGTGCAAAAAGCTGAACAAAGGAAAATGGCAGGAATGTGTTTAAATACCTGAGTAATGATTGAAATAAATTGGATGATGATATATCGGCATGAATTATATGGACTCATTTGTGTGCTTAATGATATGGACGTGATTTGATTGACTATCGGTATAGCCTGTCGAAAGCCCAGCCCAGACCGTCCGGCTCATCCTAAGACATAGAGCAGCAGAGTGGGTGGCCGTATCGGTATAGCCTGTGACAAAGAGCCCAACCCATAAGAAAGAAAGATGGAATGATGACATCTGGTACAGTAGAAGAAATAAGTGGAAACTTTCACATTTTGGTGATGCTCTCCATATTAGGGAGGATTTTACAATTTAAAATTAGTAATGAGTTTAAAGTGGGTGATTTGGTTTGTGGGGAGTAAATTATTGATAGGGGTAAATTATGGCTAATGAAGTTAGATTTAAAATTAATATTGAAGGTAATATTAATGGTTGTCAAAGGTTGAATTGCAAATTAATAAATAACGAAAATTCTTTGATGAGCAATGACAAAAAGAGTATATGGATAAAGATTTTAGTTGAATATGGAAATGATGTTAAATGCTGTATGAAATTGTTATGAAATTAATGAAATGATATGAAATTGTTGCATGAAATTGTGGTAAATTTGGTATTAATGAGAAATTTGTATGTGGAAATTTAAATAATATTATTTGTAGGGTATTTTAATATTAAGAGAAATTTAAATGACATTACTTCTAAGGTATTTGGTTTCATATTAATGAGAAACGTTTGTGTTAAATTTAAGATTGGAGATAAATACTAGTGGTAAAGATAAACGATTTCACTGCAAAGAAAAAATGATATTAATGAGAAAAAATGTTACACCAAATAATACCTATGAGCAGAATTTATAATCGAAGGAAAATATTGGGAGTGATTGATAAATGTGATTTGGCATGTGTATACATTACGTATTTTGGAGCAAGGGGAAAATGCAATGTTGTGTATTAAGAGGGTGCTAAAATTAGGGTGGTTAAAATTAGGGTGGGCTATTATTGTTTAAGTAATCTTCTGTTCTACCGGCAGTGGTTAGGATGGCGTATTCATTGAAAGAGAAGAAAATTTATCTTGTGAGGCTCTGTTATGAAATAAACGAAACGGCGAATTCTGAGTGTGAGGTGGTGGAATTAAAAAATATAATTTGTGGGAGCAAGGAGTATGAGAAAGAGACGATAAGAAATATATTGTATTCTATTTGGGAAGAGAGAGAAGAGAATGAAGAATGGGATAGAGAGAATAAAGAGTGGGAGAAAAAAGAATTAAGAGTGGAATAGAAAGTTGAGAGAGTTAGAGAGAAAGGAGCAGCAAAAGAGGAAAAGCAAGTTCAAATGGTTAATGTGGGAACTAGGAATGAATCAGGATAAGAATAGTGAAACCCAAATTACATGGAATACCACTACCCAGAACTATGGCCGCCAAATTGGCAGAGCGAAGAAAAAAATACATAAGAACACAGTGTTGTGCTTCTCGGCCATCCAAATAGTTGCTCAAGTCCTCCGGATGAGTCGGACGGTCTGGGTCTTCAACAGTGTTGTGCTTCACATGTGAAAAATTAGGACACTATACGTATGAATGCCCAGAGATAATTAATGAGCTTAATAGTAAAGGGTTCAATTCAGAAAAGTCGCGAAAAGCTCAATTTGGAATATTTGAGGAGACTTGGGGAAAACCAGAATTGTTAAGCTTAGATATTCAGATTTGGGCGAAATGAACTGATAAAATTAAGCTGCCTTTAAGGGTATAGGATCTCCTGAGTTTCAGAATGGAAAGCGAGAATTCAGTTATGGAAAATGGGGGTAGGAAGTCTCAGAGAGAGGAGTTTCCCGTGGACTCCAAGTTCCAGAGAGAAAGAGAAAAGATGCTGAGAGAAAGAAGGCATACAATGTCGCGAGAGGACCCTGTGCCGATGAAAGAAAAGTCGGGGGGAATCGAGAGTTTCCTGATCATAGATATGTCTATGTCACAGTTGCCCCTGAAGGGCAAGGGGGTGATCGAGCATGTGACCTCAAGTTCAGAGTCCGATAGTGCACAATATATTAGGGACTGTAAGGAAGGGAAAAGGGCTGAGAAAGGCCATCCTAGGTCCCCATATCTGTGAGTCCAATTATCACCGAAAAGGAAAATGTTACGAGTAGTTTCGAGACATTGGGGATCTTGAAAAATTCGAAAGGAATGGAGAAGAGTCGAATTATGGAGTGTAAGGGAAAGGAGACAGAGACAATGAAAGAAAGATGGGGAACTGGAGAGTCAGTTATAGCCTAACTTGAGATAATAGAAAAGGAAGGGAATGAAGTGTGCTCAGTTGGAAATCATGAGAAAGCCATGTTAGTTAAAGTGGGAGCAATGTTGGAAGAGAAATGTGAAGGGACAGGAATTATGGAGGTAGTTATGGAATCGGTCAGTGAGAAGAAACAAAAGACTGGCGGGGATAGAAGCATGTTGGCTTCCCTGCGAGGTCAATGTTATGCTATGGGGTAGGTCAGTGAGAAGAAACAAAGGGTGGGTGAGGTTAGAAGCAAGTTGGCTTCCCTGCGAGACCAATGTTATGGAAGGAATGGATCAAGAGAGAAAAGGTGCATGTATTCACGAGTGAAAATGAAATTGTTAGTGGGAAAATTTGGGAGATTGGGAAGGAAACTGAAGATGAAATATGCTGGGGGTAGAAGTAAGTTTGCTTCCCTGCGAGACCAAGGTTATGGAGGGAATTGGTCAAGAGAGAGAGACTGTGTAATTATTCACGAGCAAAAATGAAGTTATTAGTGGGGAAATTTGGGAGATTTGGAAGGAAACTGAAGATGAAAATGAAATATGAGGGAGAAATTACATGGTCAGTGGAAAGAATGGAAGAGTGGGTTTCGATTTGTGGGATCAGAAAGTGGATACTGGATGATGAAGAGAAGTTGAGTTTAAATCTGTGGGGCTCACTAGAATGGACTCTCGGGCAGGTGAAATGATGAAGGGGGTTACTGGCTCTATAACAATATATTGTGTGCTCCTTTAATAAAGCTTTGAGCCAGTAATCTAAAATTTGAAATTACGGGAAAATGTATGTGAATTGTAGTGTATTTAACATGATTAAGGTATTTCTATATGTTAGTAGTATTATAATGTGGTCAGAAGTAAAAATTGATAAAACTAGTGAATTTTGTTTTATAGTATGATTTTGTTTTAAGTGCTAAACAGTAGAAGTGGAAAATTGATAATTAGTGTTTTAGAATAATTTTTGCTTTATGATAATATACTTTTGTGTATGAAATTTAAATTTTGATAATTATTGTGTAATGGTTCGATCCTGTCACTGGCTCATAGAGGAATTCTGGGTTACAGAGAGCATGGCCTGTGTAGAAATTTCCACTGTGGGGAGGGGGTGCAGGATATGGACTTCCTAGTCATTGTTAGTCAACAGATGGACTGAAAAGTGGAGGAAAGGTGTCACGAACTCTTCTCTGTCCATGCCAAAAGGTCTGGGGAAAGGTTATTCTCGGCCCACCATCTTGTTTCTTCGAGAATTGTACAGCTGGCCATGCAATTTGATACTGCGGAGGTCAAGGGGCAGAAATTGGAGGAGAGGGGGATGGTGGCTGAAAAATGAGGGACTTTCTTTCCGGACTTTCATCTCAACGGACGACGGTACTCTTGGAGTCCATGTATTATGATGTATGAATTGGAATCTGTGTATATATCTGTAAATATTTAGGTGCAATAAATGTGTTAGTGTGAAATGAAGAAAGTGTTTGCATAAGTGTAGTGAAACGAATCACCGAATAGGCTCAAGGCAATGAGCATTGAAAATAGAGTCCAGTTCGGTACAATGTTGAACAATATTCGGTACTTATCGGTTATAGGGACCATGGGTTACCAACTACTTTTCAAAGTTGTCGCCAACACGAATATTGGCTATATAATCCGACACAAGAAATTCACTACAAACACAATGATTACAATTTAATATATAATGGGGTTTGATCAACTTTACGGTACTTATCGGGTATAGGGTCATTACGGTACTTATCGGTTATCAATATATATATATGAAGCGAAACACAGCAACACGTACCGGTTGCTGATATTATAAGTAGGTGGCGCTAATTTGGAATATCGGCAACCTGTTGATAGCCATTAGTTTGAATTTAGTGCCATTTTATTCCTATTACTGTTAGATTTTTCTACTATTTTGTTGCAATGATGAAAATCTGGAATTTGCCTATGAACAAAGAAGACACTATGAGGTTCTTTCAACAGAAGGAAATTTTACCGTGACACCATTTTTGTCCAAACGGTCATGCCATGTGGCTGCAAGTAGACAAGAAGTGTCACTGGAGGTGTAATGTCATTGGTTGTGAGCATACTGTCGGTTTTCGTGTGATGAATCGGTTTTCGGGATCTAGGATTCCATTTAGTGTTTGTTCATCATTGTGTTTGTAGTGAATTTTTCGTATCGGATTATATCACCAATGTTCGTGTTGGCGACAACTCGGAAAAGCAGTCGCTAACCCATGGTCCCTATAACCGATAAGTACAAATATTCTTTAATCAGAAAAAGGTATTGTGGACATTAATTGTAAAGACAAAAGAAAGCAGATGTGAAAATTGAAATTTAAAGATGTTGAAGAAGTTTTACTGTTGTGGCTGAAATGTGTAAGAACAGAAAATGTGCCAATTTCTGTAGCATTTCTTATAGAAAAGGCCATGGAAATCGCTAATGAACTCAATGTTGATAACATTGGCATGGCAGTAATGACTGAATAGAATGTTTTAAAAAAAGGCATAGTCTTTTCGTTAAAAAAGTTAATAGGAAAGTAGCAAATGATGTCAATATAGTGAAAAATTGGAAAAATCATACACTGAAGCATATTTTAACCAACTATTCGGAGTCAAATATGTTTAACTTAGATGGAACTGGACTGTTTTATCGTCTTTTGCCTGATAAATGATTTTGTTCTTTAACACATTGACATCGCATTAAAGAACAAAAGTTTACTGCTGGGAAACTATGTAAACAATGTTTGACAATTTTACATGGAGCTATTAGTGGAACAAAAAATCTAAAACCTCTAGTGATAGAGAAAAGAAAAATATGAGATACTTCAAAAGTGCAAAACCTCTTCCAGTTGACTATGAAGGTAATTCAAATACATGGATGTCATCAGTAATATGGGAAAAGCATATTCGCAAACTGGATATTAATGTTTCCCCTAGGTTTTTTGAATAAAGGTGCAGCGCTTTGCTCATTTTTTGCCATGCCCTATGCATTTTTACTGCGCCCTATCTGTTTTTGCTGTGCCCTACTGGATTTTTGAGTGACATAATTTTTGGAGGATGAAAATGCTATGCGGATCAGTTTTGTATATTTTCCCCCTGAACATTTCCTTAGAGGTTCCACTTTTCCTGAATTTTTTTTAAGAGGCATCGCATTTCACAAAAATTTCCTCAACAGCTTTATCTGGAACCATTGTGTAATGCCATTCTACACTTTACTAAGTACTGACGAGTCATGGCACAAACCATTGTATGACGAAATCAAAGACTTTCTCGCTATTTGTTTAAAATGTCTTTTAAAGTATCTTTTGTTAGTTTTAAGTCTTTTTTGTGGGGGGGATGGAAAGGGTGAAGTTCTCGTCATCGCCTAATCTCATCACGTAAAGCTGTTGTCCAAATAGAAATTCCAATTTGTTGCACGAAAAAGTCTGAAGATGCAAAGTTGCATTACTTTCACATAAGCAACTAATGCATGTCCTACAGTAGTTTGATTTTTGGCATAAATTGTGCTAATTTTCAGTTGTGATCATTGGAGTAAATTTCATTGAAATCTGTTGAAAATTCCAATATGTCATTGCAAAATTTTTTTTAACAAAATACAAAGTTACACCATTTTTACTTAACAGCAGATACATGCTACTACAAAAGTTTAACATTCGGCATAAATAGCATCATACTGTGCCGATTTTCAGGCACAATCAATAGCATAAAATTCACCCAAATCTGTCTGAAATTCTGGTTTGCCATGGCAAAAAATTCTTCACTTGACGTACAGTTGTGCCATTTTAACTTATGAGCTGATGCATACTGCTACAAAAGTTTAATTTTCAACATAAAATGAGCAAGACTGAGCAAATTTTCTGCCACGAAGATGTAAAATTTGTCAAAATCATATCAGAAATTTATTTCCGGTTCAATATTGCCGAAAAATCATATTACTTTAAAAATAATAATATCATGTTACTTTAACAATGTTTACAGCAGTAGTGATAAAAATAATTGCCAAGTGATTTAAACGTGATTTTTATGAATTCAAAAGCATCCATTTCCATCCATGTTTTGTATTTAATTATTTTATTTAAAAAAAGCTAAATTTTTATTTCTTCACAGTATGTTGTATTATTAACTAGCCGCCTTTGGCGACCAGCCTGTTCGCTACCCTTGAAAATTCTGACCGTGGCAAATTCCGACCATGGCAAACTCGTTGGCGCGACCTACCAGAAAGGTGTAAGGTAACTGTTTGGACAACCAGGAAGTGCCACCCAATTTAGACCGGAACCCAGTGGGGGAGGCATCCACAGCGACTGTACCCTCCTTCCCCTAACACCAACCTCTCGGAAGGACTTACGGACACACATGTTTAACGTGATCGTACTCCGCGTGAACACAGCAGCAGTTTTGGCAGTGGCGGGAATCGAACCCGCGCCTACCGAATGAAATTCCCGCACGCTAACCACTGGGCAACATGCCCTCCGCGACAATCTCCATAACTTTCTTTTTATTCACCCAATTTGAACCAGAACCCAGTGGGGGACGCATCCATAAGGACCGTACTCTCCTTCCCTTACCACCAAGCTCTCGGAAGGACTTATGGACCCATATGTTTAACGTGATCGTACTCCGCGTCAGTGGCGGGAATCGAACCCAGGCCTACCGAGTGCAATTCTCGCGAGCTAACTTCCCGCGCGCTAATTTAAATTTTATAATGACCATATGCTAGGCTCTTATATCCACCATCCTCGTTCCATCGTTCCATCATTTAAAATATCCATAAAATTAAAATGTCCATTTAAAATATCAATAAATTAAAATATCCATTTAAAATATCCATAAATTAAAATATCCATTTAAAATCAAAAAATCATCCATATCGTTCCACCAATCTATAAATATAATAATTTTAAATACATCACCACAATTCAAACCACCATAATTCAATCATTTAAATTATTTAAAATATCCATTTAAAATATCATATAAATATAATAATTTCACCCGACGTATACAACACTTATGCTACACTCTTAATTCATTTGAAACCAAAAGCGCGGTCTCCATGGAGACGGGGAAGAAATAACTGCAAATGGGGAAGAAATGCCGTTGAAAACTGAGCGGATTGCCGAGGAATTTAAAACCATGACGTCTTTAAAATTGCGATCCTGAGTGCAATTTTCATTATTTTTGGACCAGATTGGACTTGTAAGAATGCCAGATATTTCAGCTTTCTGAAAATGTAAATTATTAGTCAAAATTATGAGTACTTTTCACGATGCGAGAATTTAAAAACAAAAAATTGATTTTTTGAGCCAAAAGTGACTTTTGTTTTAAAATCTTTAAAAAATATTAGAAATCGAAATTGAGAGTTGAAATTGATATATTTTTACTCGCAATTGTCTGTTCTTTCCGGTGGTGTTATTTGTTTTTTTCTACAATGTCCTGATCGTGGAGAAAAAAGGGCAGAAAGGGCAGAAAGGGCAAAAAACGGTCGAAATCGCATAAAACATTAAATAACAAAAAAAATAATTAAAATTTAAAAAATCGGTTTTCACGTGTCCCCTTCCCACCCCCCTGGGCCTCCGATTGCCAAATTTCGTAGCTCTTCGATGCGCGGTCGCTGAACGTCTAGTGTATAAGACAGACACACAGACATTGCCTTTTATTATTTAAAATAAATAGTTTAGTGAAATATTGATAATTTTTTCTAAGTATGATATATTGCATACAGATCACATTCCTTTACAATAATACTAATGAAGCATCCTTTTTCTTCCATTCATATTTCTGAAGAATCCAAAGTGAATTTATGTATTATCAACATTATTTCAAAATTTAGAAAATTAGATTCATCAGGGTGGTTACATGTCCTTATGTACCCCCCTTTAGATTTACCTATGGCATTAAATATTATCAGAATAACATTTTCTTACATGACCAGTAGTATCCATAAGATTTTTCAGTGGAGTGGGGAGAGGAGAGGGAATTTAATCATTTATAAAACTTTTGTAATAAAAATAATTTTATCATACATTATTTAGACGATAATGTGCACATGCCTGCAACTTATGACTTCAAAATTTACAATTCTGCAAATAAGAGTTTAAATAAAATATTGTGCAATTATTCCAAATTGTGATACTGTTTAAAATATTACAAATATAAAAAAAAGTATGTTTGTATGATATTAAAGCATCCTTTTTAAGAATAGGTTGACCCTTCCCAAATTTGATCCTGGAGGAAACACTAGATATGCAATTTTTATGCCAGAAAAGAAATACTTTAAAAAATAAAGACAACCAAAGTTGGCTATTATTAAATGTCTCAATGGAGAATGGAGATGGAGATTTTATTATGCTAATTAATAAAATCTCCATCTATGATGTGCATTAAAATTACATAACCAGAGCACTTTTGGACATTATTATGCCAGTAATAATTAATATATTTTATCAGTGGCAAAGTAAAAATAGGTGACGAATATGAGCTTTAATAGACAGGCCATAACCACAAGACAAAATTTGAATATTAATCATTTTAAATCCTATACATTTAAAAAACATAATTTAATTATAAAATACATAAATGATAACAGAGCATAAATTACAAGGTAACCAATAGATATGTTGTTAAAAACAAAAGAAAAAATGTATTAAATATCCAGAAAATCATATAATGGCTTAACACATAGTGAGTCGAGAACGAAATAGATGCCAAGCATAACTGAGGGGTTGAACGGGATCAAAATTGCAAATAGAATCACGATAAATATAAATGAAAAGGGATTCATAAAGTAAAATATTACATGGGCTATTGCAGCTAATTA
The DNA here is from genome assembly GCA_951213105.1 of Amaurobius ferox. Classification (NCBI taxonomy): domain Eukaryota; kingdom Metazoa; phylum Arthropoda; class Arachnida; order Araneae; family Amaurobiidae; genus Amaurobius; species Amaurobius ferox. Next base: position 165,954,002 of record OX578137.1, read on the forward strand.
AAAGAAAGTCTTATCAAACATAGGATGGAAGTTACTGTTAATAACCAAATGGGGAAGAGCCATGGACAGTTTTCTATGTTTAGCATCATAAGCATGCTCAGCTAAATGAATATCGACAGTACACTTAGTACTACCAATGTAGAACTTATAATTACTTTCAGGAGCCAAAAGGGTGACAATGTACACCCCGGCCTCACAAATGAAGTTACTTTTATCCTTAACTTTAAAAGAATTAATACAATGAAATAATGTAGTAATGGCAGAATGCATAGGTTTAAACTTAAATTCATAAGAAAATTGAATTAGAGGATTAAAAAATGCCAGATGAAAAGGAAGACTAGATTTATACGGCAAATTGTCAGAAAAAGGAGTAAGTTTAGTATTAGGATAAATAAATTATAGCGAATAGTGGAAAAAATCTTGTAAATGAAATCGAAAGAGTAAGCGGCCTCACAGCCAAGGTTAAAGATAAAATCAATTTCAGTAACTAAAGCCGAGATAGCTGAACAAACGTTAAAAGCACAATTAAAATAAACAATAAAAGAGGCTTTTTTAGAAGAATGGGAATACAAGAACTAGAGAACATAGGTTTATGAAAGCAGAAGTATGAAAGCCAAGAGAGTCTCAGAAAACGATTGTTTTCCCGCGACTCTCTTGGCTTTCTAAACTGTCTGCAGCTCTTGCCCATTTGGTTATTAACGATAACTTCCATCCTATGTTCAATAAGACATCTCTCTTAATTAGCTGCAATAACCTCCACAATATTTTACTTTACGAATTTCATTTATATTTACCGTGATTCTATTTGCAATTCTGATCCCATTCAAAACCTCAGTTATTCTTGGCTTCTCGTTCTTGACTCACTGTGTGCTAAACCACTGTATGATTTTCTGGATTTTTAGTACACTTTTCTTTTGTTTTTGACGACATATCTATTAGTTACCCTGTAATTTATGTTCTTTTATCATTTATGTATTTTATAATTAAATTATGCTATTTAAATGATTAATATGCAAGTTTTGTCTCGCGATTGTGGCCTGTCTATTAAAGCTTATGTTTGCCACCTATTTTTACTTTGCTACTGATGAAGGGCATAATAATGCCCGAAAGTGCTCTGGTTATGTAATTGTAATGTACATCATGGATGGAGATTGTATCAAAGACATTTAATAATAGCCAACTTTGGTTGTTTTTATTTTTTAAAGTTTTGCTTATTTGACGTGTTTACAATACAATTTTATCAAAAAAGAAATGTTGCTTTTATTGTTGACAACTGCTCTGTCCACAGCTATGTTATTTCAGCCCTCAAATGTGACTACATTTCTTTCCCTTAACCAAGAATTTATTCATAAATTTAAACGTGGATATAAAATATAGCAAGTTAAAGATTTGATAAAAACTCTTGATGAAAATAGTGGTACTTGAAGTGTCCATTTTGAATGCTATTTATTATATTAGGTTAACAGAAGTTGGAATTCAGACTTAAATAAAACTGTGAAGAATGTGTTTGAACATGCAGGGTTTGTGTCTGATGACAAACAGAATGAAGTGAGCAAAAAATGAGGACTCGGAGCCTGATTTTTTATTGAATTTATTAGAAATTGTAAATGAAAGTCGATGCCCTATTCCTGACATTAATTGCTACATGGACATCGATAACAGTGTTGCAGTATGTTTTCAATCAACCTTAAAATATTTAACCACAGAATTTTAAGAAAAAAAAAAAGCATGAAAGTGCTAGTAATGAAAGCAAGAGTGGAGAAATTCTTCCACCGCCTAATAAAACACAAGTTCTTGATGCCTTAGAAACCATTCAATATTACCTTATGCCCGTTCAAGGTACTACAGATGAGAAATCTAGAGCTCTAAATGTTTTAATGAAAGTACTACTAAATCTTGAATGTTCATGTAAAGTTCAAAAGAGATAAAGTTTTTTTTTTATCATTTACATAATTTATTACTACTAGTACTTCTAACAATTAATTTATATAAATGTTATGAATATCATCATAAATTAAAAATTTGATGATCGTTACGGTAATACATATTCAGTACTTTCACTAGTTAGTCCTCTCTGTTAAAGTCATCGAAATTTCTTCATCCTTTGAGTGATGATTCATCGAGGTTTTACTATATATTTTATCTATAAACAGCAATTATACTTTTACTATTTATCAATAAAATATATTTATAATGACTCAAAAGTAGTATAAATGCATTAAAGCAACTATAAAATTATATATATATGCATTATTTATTAACTTAAATGTGTTACATATAGTATAGTGTTCGTGATAACATATTAAGATTTCAAAATGATGTTTATTATTGCGAAATGTAAATTTTTAATGTTAAATGCAAATTTTATTACAGGAAAAAGTTTTAATAATGACATAGCATATATCAAAATGAAAATTATATTTCTAAAAATTAAATCTCAAGAAAAAAACATTTACATTTCAGTGCTAAAAATCTTAATGTGCACTTTTATGCATTGCTAAAATTTTGAAGAGTGAACATGCATTTTGGTGTGTACTACACCAGATGTGTAATTATGCATTTTGGTAAATTCTGTTCATATATTAAATTATTTAAACACTACATTTGCTTTATTAAAATTTTAATTAGAGACTATTGAAATGATTATAAACACATTTATTAAACATCAAGATCATGTTTAAAATATTCTATTGCCTGACTAAAACACTTTTTTCTAAATTATCACAAAAAACACAAAAACTAACATCAAACAAAATTGCACAATGTGCAAAGAATAAAGAAGAAGAAAACAAATTAAAAAATCATAAGATAATAAACTAATGAAATAAAATTTTAAACTTACCTCGAATACGATGCCATAAAGTTTTCTCAGCAAAAAATAGCTCACTAAATGAAAATAATTTCAAATTATAAATATTTTGCAGCTACCATGCATTGGTATAATATAAATATAATAATACATACCAAATAATCAAAAAAGTGAAGCAGGTAAAAACAGATACAACTCCTTGATATTGTTTTAAAATATAATTCGCCAACATGAGAATACTGTAACCGACAACCGCAAAGATAATGATATAAAAAATATCATTTCCAAAAAAAGAATGGAGACAGTACAGGCCAGTAAATGATGATGTAAAGTGAAAGGCAAAATCAGGGAGAAAGTCTGAAATAAATAAATATATGGGAATGAAAAGACGAGTTCACTAAACATTAAGATAAATGCATGAATTCTCATCCATATGTATTTCAAATTTAAATTTATGCGATTTGCAAATATATTACTTTTTGATTCACACAAAAATTTATACAAACATACCACATGAGACAATGTCAACCAGCTTTACTGAAAACACATGCGATTACAATATATGTAATGTCTAGATATTTGGAAGACACTTCTATTGCATTGCAGGTAACAACATTCATGTACTGGTTTCACTTCATGATTTTGATTATGTAGCTATTTTAAGTGTTATTCAGGGTAACACACACATATAAATGTCATGTGTGCAAAGTAGTGAGCAAGATTATGTAGTTTATTAATAGGTACATATCGTTTAATGATATGTTGATACTGTATGGATATTACCTTATTGTATTGATATACTACATTCCAATATTCAAAATTTTATAAACCAAGGGAAATAAAAGTCTAAAATTATGGCTTGTGCAGTCAACTTACACAGATGCAATCAAACAGACATGCTGTGTTTTAAGTTGTTCTCATTATTTTTATAACATATTCAGTGCAGATACAACGCAGTTTTCCTTACAAAAGGCATTATAACTCTTTCTATTTTGAAGTAATCTACACAAAATACAGAAACTGTACAATTATTTTCAATCAAATAAAAAACAACTCTATGAATTTTAAAACTATATAGATTTGCTACAGTTAAGTGATGCTAGAGACACACAGGAATTTTTGGAATCAATATGCTGCCTTTTTAGGACTACTAATATTTTGATAACTCTATATTAGATTTGTATATTTATCAATACATTTCAAAAGCACATAAAATGTATTATTTTAATATAGGGGTAAAATTATAAATTCTAATAAACTTAAAGCACCACTCTATAATTTTTATTTTATTTTATTTGAAAAGACTGCAAGCTACAGGATGTAGTCCCAGTTACAGTGTGCAGGAATAAAAATACATTAAAAAAAAATCCAGATTAAAATATCATAAAATACATTAAAAACTTAAAATACATTAAAAAGAAAAGCAAACCCTCAACAACAAATGATCTTCATAAACAGATTCACATGAATAATTACAATAAAATACAAGATGTTTACAACAAATGCTTTTTAAAATCCATCTGCGATAAATAAAAAATATCCAGATCATCAGGGAAATTGTTGTATAATTTAGAAAAACTAGTAATTGCACAATTACATCCAATATTCAAATTAAAATTCTTTACAGCAAATAAGTTAATGCTTCTGGTTGTATACTAAGAAGCACGAAACCCAATCCCACCCAAAACAGGGGAACAGTCAACTCGGCCACTAAACAGATTCCTGAAGAATAAAACAGAATGTAATCCCTTCTGCCCTGTAAGCTTTTTAAACCAAACAAATCACGTAGAAAAGTAGAAGATAAGGCATAACAACGAATGCGAGTTTCCCTATAATAAAGATACCTCAAGAAATTATTTTGAATGATCTCGATCCTGTTTGAGTGAATGGCGTGAAAAGGCCTCCAAACCACAGACGCATATTCAAGCCCAGACTTGACCAAGGCATTGAAAAGAACAATAATGGTATCCTCATTTGTAAAATCCTGAGTAATTCTCTTAATGTAACCCAGTTTTCTATAGGATTTAGAACAGATATTAGAAAAAACATGAAGAGAAAAGGAAAAATTGGATGTATAAATAACTCCAAGATCAGTAATACAGAACTTTCTAGCCAAAACAGAGTTGCCAATACAATAAGAAAATAAAACAGGCACTTTTCTATGAGTAAAAGACACAACACTACATTTACTAATATTGAGATGAAGACGATTATTGCTACACCAATCGGAAAGGACATGCAACTCAGACTAAAAATTATTACATGAAACAGCATCAAAAATAGGACATAAAATTTTCAAATCGTCAGCATAAAAAAGGCAATTTTTGAAACAATCAGCAAGATTATTAATAAAAATAATAAATAACAAGGGACAAAGAACAGAGCCCTGGGGCACACCAGAAGTAGCCGAAAAGCCCTTCTCACGCAAGAACCAAAATTTACACATGAAAACCTAGAAGTTAAATAGGACTTTAAAAGCATAACCAAATTAAGACAAAACCCAATAATCTTCAATTTATGAATCAAAATACTGTGATCAACAGAATCAAAAGCTTTCGCAAAATCAGTGTAAACAACATTCAACTGACACCTAGAATTTATGGCATCAATCGCAAACGAATTAAAGCAAAGAAGATTAGTAACAGTAGACCTACCTCTCATGAAACCATGCTGATTGATAGAAATAAAAAACTGAACTTGACTGTAGATGTACCTATGCAAAACAAACTCAAAAACCTTAGTAAATGGAGAAATAATGGAGATGGGCCTGTAGTTATCAATACGATATTTGTCACCTTTTTTAAAAATAGGAACAATTTTAGATCTCTTCCATTCATCTGGAAAAACATTACGACTGATGGACAGGTTAAAAATAATGAGTAAAGGATACACAACATATATAGAACACGCTTTTATAATACAAGTGGGTACACCATCAAAACCCAACGAGCCAGAACCCTTTAGTTTATTAATACCATCTGTAACATCTCTCAAAGTTACATGATTAACACTCACAGCATCAGAAATATCACTTATGTGATGATTAGCCAGAAACGAATCAGTATCAAACGGCGTACTGACAATAAAATTAGCACAAAAAAACTCAGCAAAAGCATTAGCAATAGTTTTGTCAGTGGAATGCATAGCATTATTTAAATTCATTGTATTGCCCAAAATCTTATCTTTAAACTTACTATAAGACCAAAAAAGCTTAGGATTGCTTTTAAGAGAGGATTCAACAAATCTAACATATGATTTATAATCACGATTGATATCTTTCTTAATCTTAGCTCGAAGTAATTTATAATGTATAAGTTCATAAGTCAGACCGTGCTGTTTATACTTTTTACGAAACTTGTCCCTCAGTCTGATATTTCGTATAGTGCCCAGACTAAACCAGGGTGGGTAGTTACTGCATCTAGAAAAAGTTTTAGGAATACAGACATTGAAAATTTGAAAAAGATGAAGATAAAAAACACTAACCACATAGTCAATATTATTAAAACAATTTAAGAAATTCCAATCAACATTACTCAACTTTTTATATAAGAGTTCAAAATCAACATTTTTAAAATCATATCGCACACAATCAGAAAGAGGCCTCCCAGTAACCTTGACTCTTGGAGTCTTAGTATTAATAAGAGTTATAATGATAGAGAGATGGTGAACATCTTCAGGAAGTAAAATATCATCAGTACCTGCTCATTTAATACTTAAAATACATACATTATATCTTGAAATAACCAGATCTAAAGCTCTGTCATTAATATTCAAAACGTTATTCAGTTGATTCAGCTCATACAGATTTAAAAAATTCAGAAGTAACATTTCAGTATTAGTGTGATTAACTTCTTTTGACATGACATAAGGCCAGATAATACCAGGTAGATTAAAATCACCCATGACAACAATGCCATGATTAAGAAAACCAAAATTAGCTTTAAACAAATTGAAAAATTTGTCATACATAATAAAATTGGAAACAGGTTTAATATATACCATACAGAGAAACAAACATTTACCAAAAGCTAGATCAATTGCTATCCAAACCGATTCCCCCTGATCTTCACCCATGGATAACTCATTGTGTTGGGGTTTTTTTTGTACACTTTCATAATATACTCAAAAACATATTTCTAAATATTCAAAACATTCTAAGTTTTCCAAGTTCTCAGAACCTAAAAGCCTAAAAATCATTCTTCTGAAAACACTCAAAAATATCTGAAATTTGTAAAGTTCATCTAACATAAATCTGAAAACACTGAAATACACTCTGAAAAAAACTCTCTAAAATATATACCATTCTAAGTTCCTAAAAACCTGAAAACATTCTAGAAATATAACTGAATTCTTAAATAAACAGGAAGTGTTAAATAAACAGAAAGTGGACCTATTGACCAGTTACCCTAAGTGTACAAATATGTACTCTTGTAAAATATAAGAATTGACACTTTCCTAAAAATATAAAACATTAAAGTAAAAGAAAGAACACAGATTTTAGGTTTTCAAAATCTAACGTTTATTAAAATTTTAAACTTCATTTTTAAAATAATTTTCAAAATATTTTACATCTCATTAACTAAAATCAACATCTTAAATAATAAAAATAAATGGAATGGCCGGTCGTATAGTGGTAAAAAAAAAACGTTAGAATATTAAATTTTAAAGTTAACAATATTAAACTTATACAATTATTTGCGTAAACTAGAATTTGTGATAAAAGAACATAAGTTAGCCAAAAGGGAATTTAGAACAAAAGTTAAAGAACCACAGGATTCGCACCTTAAAATATATAAGTGAAAGGGGTCTTAGTCATGCTAATTTAACTTAACTTTAAATTTTGCAAAAGAATAAAATTACTGAAAAAATATCACCCATAAACGGGAAAACGCTGAACGGCAGTAATAAAGTCCCGAGGACGAAATTGATGTCGGTCATCATCAGCTTGGGTGCAGTCCCTTCCTGCTCCAGAAGAGGCCAAACGGAGAAGTACCTCCCGTAGGGCATCGGTACATCAAGTGAGTCCAACCATTCAAGTGGAATATGGTGTTCCAAAACTCCGCGAAAAGAACACTCCCAAGGCCTGATCTGCACAAAAACGGGCAGCTCCTTCACATCATAAAATTCTCAGCCGAGAGTAGCAGAGCGCCAGTGGACATCGCTCGGAACAAAAGAACAGACAGCTCCATCATCAAAACCGTGAAGTAAACAAATTGGAGGTCCGGTCCTAAGACTCGGAAAATTTAAACTACACAGTCCACTATGAAAGAACAAATCCGACCTCCGGAACTAAACGATTATTCCAAAGGCGCCGACGATACTTCAGTAGACATCAATCACTTCGCTCGCAACGTCATTTCAAGTAAAAAAAAACACTCTGCTATCAGGATTCCACACACATTTACAGGCAGGCCGGGAAATAAGACGTTCGTTCCTCGGAGCGCATTTCGCTCGGCTCGCGCCGAGGCGCTGAAAACAACAACTCTATAAGACTACATTTTAGTTCCAATCAAAAGAGCAAAAGAGAAAAGAGCAAAGAGAGCGAAAAAACGCGCGATTTTGCTTATATACTGCCAAACATCGCTGCCACAGATTGTAAACAAAATTATCGATGAACGATAAAATAATTAATGACAGACGATTTTAATATTACGGTCAACCAATTAAAAACTCGAAACTTTAAAGAAGAGAAATGGAATTTTAGAGCAGACGAAAATTAAAAAGAAATGAAGTGAAACGATTTGGAAAATACGAATTCGGCAACAATTTAAATATGGACGATTCTGAAATATTTAAAAAGCTGAAAATAGAATAAAACTGTAAAATTGCGATGAATTAACCAATTTTTAACCGAGAGCAATAAATTTGGAATCAAATTAAAGGGAATTAAAAGGGCAATAACTGGAATCACAAATTAGCCAATTTAAATAAATTTAAATTGCTAAAACCTAAAAGAACGAACTTTCGCCGTTTTTAACACAAAACCTATGGAATAGAATATATTTGAACAGAAGAATATCAAAACCTAAACAATTGGAAAATGGATAACTAAAAGAGAATGGCTATGTAAATAAGACTCCTGAACACATTTAAACAAATAGCAAAATTCCTAAAAATAATTAAATATCCAAAGGTATAACCCAACAATTGAACACAATGTTAGAATTGAGTGCAATCAACACACCCCCTCCACGTAGATCTCGATTATCCATATTTGTCCTATCTCTATGTATAATTGTGTATCGGCCATCAAAAAGTTCCGAGCTTCTTATACTTTCACAGAGCCAAGTCTCAGTAAAACAAATTATATCATAGTTTTGGGCCAACGCAGATAAGAATAGTTTGTTTGTTTTTGTCCAAAGACCCCTAACATTCTGGTAATAAATTTTCATGTCACGATTCAAAACATATCTGTCCTTGACCACTGACTTATCAGGTAGTCACTTCTCAGCCTTATCCTCAAGGCCATTTATTTCACCTTCTTGAAAAACTTGCTTATCATTAAGTTTGCCAAAATATTTGGTTATAAAACATCCTTTAGGCCAAACATCACCCTTTAACAACTTTGCCATGTCTTGTTCCTCAATATGAAAAGAAGAATAAGTGTTAAACTTAGTAACAAGTCGGGTACATATGAAATTATCAATAAGGCAGTTCTTTAAATGAGATTCAATATCAGCAGCTATCATATCGGGACTCAATCTTGTGAGAAATACTGCTTCTATTCTGGGGCGTTTCTGAGCCGCCACTAACTTTGAAACTTTACATGAACCATTTACAATAGTCTTTGATTTCGGCTTAACACTATATCCCTTAGAATAGTCTTTGTTGGTCTTTAGAAAACCAGATCCCACAGCATTCAAAATCATATCACTGTTTGTTTGCATTTGAGCACTACTAGCTCGATTCTGAAACTTTTGCAAATTTGGCCACTGTTCTGTATCTCTGTTGCTCTGTTCGACACCATCATTGACATTTTCCTCCAAGCATTCGCTGAGACTATTTCTTTGAAATGATTCAAAACGCTGATTAATCACATTTGAATCGATCCCACAGTATTTCCGATCAACGCTGTGCTCACTTGTCTTGGCCCTTATGAAACCATTTATAGCATTACTATCAGAGTATACTTTATCTTCAATGTTGACCATTCTCCTAAGCAGGTCAGTATGATTATCTTGTACTTTTCTATTCAGAAGTTCTACTAAAGCTACAATTCTATCCGAGAAGTCCAAATTGTTATCAGAACTACTCTTACGCTCTCCAAGTTTATCCCTATCATCCAATGCTTGCTCAAAAATCTTCAGCGCATTTTCTTTATTGCGATCAAAACTAACCCTATCCTGTATAGAAGCCGATTTTCTATCACAAACGGAAGTTAATAACTCATTTAAGTTGTTGATACACTCCGAAATTGCTCTGCGTAACACAGATATAACTTCTTCTGAAGTCGAAACACAAAAATCCACCATTACAGAAATAAGAATAAATTCAATGAATTCTTCTTAACTACTCAATAATATCTAAAAGCCGAATCGGCTATATCCCAAAGACCGGTACGGTCGTTTTTTTTTATCGCGCCAAATCGGCGATAAGCAGAGTGCTATATTGTGAACTCTTTAACTCTTCATAATCATGGTAACCTTACGAGTTGGTTACTATGGCAACTGTCTAAACTTGTTATTCTATGCTTACTTAATTCTTATGCTGGTTTTTAGTGTTTGTTGGATGTTTAGAATTGGATGTCTAATTGGAATTTATTCTATTATTATTTTATAAATCTGCTGATTTTTTAAAAGTAAATCATTTGGATGAATTGAAAGTTTTTCTATATTTATTTAATTAATCCGGTGCTGATCTCAGAGGTGACGTTATTTGAAGGAATACGTACAAGTATTGGTGAAGTTTCTTTGATTTGTTTTGTGTGTGCTAAATGGCTGTGAAGAGTGAAAGATATAGTATTGTTTTGTTTGATCGTTTGATAGATAGTGGTAAAATGAATGTGATTAAATGGTGCATGAATCAGGGGTTGATTGCAAGTGGGTACGAATGTCCTAAATGTAAATCGCTTATGCGATTTTGTGAGAGAAATAATAGTACGGAAGAGTGTGATGGTTATACGTGGGTTTGCCGTGTTTTTGGAGCGAATGCGCATTATGTGAAGAGGAGTATAAGGAATGGTACGTGGTTTGAGTATTCTAGATTGAGTTTGATTGAGATTTTGAAAATGACATGGCTGTGTGTGAAAAAGACTCCGCATGATTGGATGGTGGATGAGATGAATATGTCTAAAAATGTTTTTTTAGTGGGCAAGCGTAGCGAGGTTAGCTCATGAAGCGGGCGTAGATCCATGCTCTAATTGCTACATCACTCTATGAGCCACAGAACACCTGTTGCACAAACAGCTGTTGCTACGTGCGACCTCCGACAGACAGCGGGACCGGATTCTGTGATGTTTTTTTAGCGGGCATAGATCCATGCTCTAATTGCTACATCACTCTATGAGCCACAGAACACCTGTTGCACAAACAGCTGTTGCTACGTGCGACCTCCGACAGCCAGCGGGACCGGATTCTGTGATGTTTTTTTAGCGGGCGAGCATAGCGAGGTTAGCTCGCAAAGCGGGCGTAGATCCATGCTCTAATTGCTACATCACTCTATGAGCTACAGAACACCTGTTGCACAAACAGCTGGTGCTACGTGCGACCTCCGACAGCCAGCGGGACCGGATTCTGTGATGTTTTTTTAGTGGGCGAGCGTAGCGAGGTTAGCTCGCAAAGCGGGCGTAGATCCATGCTCTAATTGCTACATCATTCTATGAGCCACAGAACACCTGTTGCACAAACAGCTGTTGCTACGTGCGACCTCCGACAGCCAGCGGGACCGGATTCTGTGATGTTTTTTTAGCAGGCGAGCGTAGCGAGGTTAGCTCGCGAAGCGGGCGTAGATCCATGCTTTAATTGCTACATCACTCTATGAACCACAGAACAGCTGTTGCTACGTGCGACAGCCAGCGGGACCGGATTCTGTGATATTTTTTTAGCGGGCGAGCGTAGTGAGGTTAGCTCGCGAAGCGGGCGTAGATCCATGCTCTAATTGCTACATCACTCTATGAGCCACAGAACACCTGTTGCTACGTACAAGCTCCGACATATACATTGAATTACGATATATACGTATGTATATATATATACAAATACACGACACATACATTACTTTAGAAACTTACATTCGTTTAACCTCTAATTTTTGTAGGATATATCTAAATTTATCTTCTTTGATGGATATTTTTAATTAATCGGAAAATAAAATATTAACTTTCATTAAACTATACACACGAGCTTTTTGCGAAAAATTGTTATATATCTTTCCCCTCACTCGCGTATACATTGCACAATTTCTAATAAATGTATACATCTTTAGACCGCTACTTAGTGACTACAGTAAAAATGAGTAGTAGTGTATAATCACTTAAAACGCACTTTAGCAAATGAAATCTTTAAATATATATTGTTATTAATGTATTCTAAATAACTAATATTCATCACAAAGATAAATTCGATGTTTAATGGGTTTAATTTCAATTTTTATTTGACATCATCGTCAGTTTACCTTTATGCTCTATGGTAAAAATAATGCTCCTCTGCATTTACGTGTCTGTGCATTCTACTACGCAGGTTGTTTATTTACATTCGTGCTCCTGCTCTAATAACATTGAGTGCCGTAAGAGAATTGGAGCTAAAGAAGTCGCCAAATTAGAGACCGTACCGGTCTTTCGGATAATGCCGCCGAATCAACTCAAAGTATTAAAATACTTTAAAAACACAATAACCAGATTAAAAAACACTTTAAAATTCAAAAACTATAAAAACTTGAAACCACAGCACAAAAATGACCGACCTTCACCTCAGCCCCCTAGCGGAGGAAGAACATTACATGAAGTTTAGTAAAGGATCTATTTCAAAGTAAAATATTTTAAGTTGTTAATTAAGGTTTATAATCAACAATTATTTCATGAACTTCAATTTTGAGCAAACAACTAGGAAATTACTACTTACTAAGAGAAAGATTAAACTTTAATATTACGCAGCACAGCAATAACTTTGACGATGAAGTTAAACCATCGTATACAGTCGGTATTAGGCAGTCATTCCATAAATCTCGAAGACTATAATCAGCACCATCTGCAATATAATCTCCATAATCTTCGTACATGTTGTCGTAAGCAACATCAGGACTGTAGACTAATTCATAATCGTAATCTTCTGACATGTTTTATGCCTAAAATATATGTAAATACATTTAAAACTTGAAATTGGATAGAAAATGTAATTTCATACATTCTTAACATGGCAAATAACGAAATGTAGTACGAGATCCTATTAAAATTTAAAACTTACCGAATGTGTAAATCGATTGTTTACATACAGAAAAGCTACATAGGCTCATTATGAGGATAATTAATAATGATATTTAAACACGCAGATAGTCAGATATTATTATATTAGTAAATAATATATGCATTTTTACCAAAATTTTTAGAAATAAACAATAACGAAACATAAATTTAGTTGGATTGCTGAATAAACACAAACTTAAATATCCCGCACACAATAGACACAGTTACAGTAATTTTAAATATTTTATCTTTAATAAATTTTAACCATGGGAATTTTAATCATGAATATGATATACTATGTTATTTTAACTTTAAAATTCAAAAATACATATTTATTACAAAATATATATATACCAGCACAGTTATGTGTTTGTTAAATCTTTTATTCCTATGCAGTAAGATATCATGTAATTATTTTTCAAATGATGCTAAACAAATGCTGTCACCAAACAAGAATGTATGTTTTTTAACAGAAATAATTAAAATCAGATATTTATAAAATTAATAATTAAAAGAAATAATACATTTCAATTTATGACAGGTTAACTGCAAGAAAACTGTAGAGCAGACAATTTCGCAAAACTCTACAGCGCAGACTCGGCGTGTTACGTAGAAACAAGATCAAATCACTATCAACATTGAATATTGAAAGTTTGTGTTTATGTGTTATCGTCTGCTCGTCTTTACCAGCGGGAATACTCGGTGATTTTGTATCAAATAGTATTGCTGCATAGGACGTTTCGTATGTTTGCAATTTTTGATATATTTATCTGCTGGCAGAAATTGACGACTACATTATTTCTGTGGATTAAACTTATCATGACAAATAGAAGCACGTTTCAATTGGATAAATAATTGTGGTTAGTACAACATTAAAATTTGATTTGCTTTATAATATAGAATTTCTGATCCTTCATACTTTTTCTTATATTTTAAATGTTATTAGAAGAAAGCTTCATTGTATTGGGTCAGCGAATGGGGATTTTCGGGCATAACCTGTCATCGACTAATAAAATGTACATCCGTAGATCTCCCCTTTTTCTGGGATTCAGCTTATGCCAATGCTTACTAAATATACAATTACTGGATGTACCGTATGTATAAACTGATGCAAAAGAATACCAGGAGATCCTAAAAATTGCAAAATTATATCTCTAACATTTTTCTGTATCATAAAATTGTGAGACAAATATAGACCAATGACTGCAAAGTTTTTAAATGTATAGTGAGATCAAATTTCAAAACATATGTCTGTTTTATGGAATACACATTTAATATTCTAGTATTCCAAGACTGAAAAGTTATTACTCTTAAGATTTTAAGAGTAAATCATCTAATATATATGCCATTCTTGAATATACATTTGACATTTTATTTATAATACAATGTACAATGATAGTAATTCTGATAGTTTATTACTCCAAAGTAATGTTTACCACATTCTCTGTTATAGTGTTCTGTAGATCTCCTGGTGTATAATTACATTTAAACATAATATTCCTGTAAAACAAAACAGTGTATCTCAAAGTGTGGTTCACAACTTCCAATGACCCATAAAGTAATATAGAATGTTAAAGTATGTCTAAGATCTGTAAATGCTATTTGATGGCACAACATCTAAAAATGATAATCTTATGCAAGAGAAAATTTTAGTTTAAAAAAAGCACATTTTAATAATATATCACAAGAGAGTGTACCTTGTATGTTAATTTGGGTGAAAAGTAATATATTTTGTTCACTGAGAGGTAAAAAAAAAACCCCTAAAATACAAAGAAAATACCTAGATTCTTATAAATATCTCATCCATTGGGGTTGCAGTTATGGAGCACCTGGCCATATTAGGCCGAATCTCCGAGTTGTAGACTTAAAGATCATGTTCTCTGAAATGACATAAAATGCTCCAGAAAAGGGGGATGAGAGTAAAAGAGAGATGAAAGATCACTATTAGGCAGTCATTTAAGTTTTTTTTTTTTTATAAATATCTGTTGGCCTAAGAATATTATATCACTGATACAGGCAAGTGGCAGCAGATGAGGTACATGCATTGTAGTGACTTTTTGCATGGCCAAAATTAGTGCACTGTATCAAAAGAATTTGAAAACTGCTTCTTTGCAATAGGGGAGGACTGGGTTGTGCTGGTATTCCTGAGAAGCTGGTTCTGTGGTGGTCAAAAGAATTAGGGTGCTCACTGCTCATAACTTTTCATTGCTAAACAATATGAGTATTAGACATCCCGTTTCTGATATTCTTGCTATACTTACTGACTGGGTAAAATATTTGTTTGTGACATTGGCGAGTTCAAAATTTGAGGCCTTGATAATCAAATAATTTGGGGTTACATTTATTCACTTGCATTCTACAGGCCCCCATTACAAATTTAAAGCAGGCAAATTAATGAAGTGCATTTTTAAGAGAGAGTACATTCTTATTTTATTAATATAGCTGACATAAATGACTAAAATGTTGGTTGACATGTCCGAGAATGAATATATTAAAAGAACTTTAAAAAGTTTGGTATAGCACATGGAATGTAAATTACATAGATTTTACCGATGGTTAGGTTATAGATTTCACTTAAGTACTCAAGGCAAATCTATGTAATTTATGTATTCTGTGTTCTGAAATAAACTTTTATTTAAAGTTCTTTTATTAATGACCTAGCTGTCATAAAGTTTGACTCAAAATACATTTGAAAATTAAAGTATGTTTATAATCATTTCTCTCAAAGGTGTTTTCTATTAAAGTCAAATCTTCTGTAGTTGTAATATAGTATAATAAATAATTTTATAGTTTACATTATTTATTTTATTATTTTAATTTCTTTATAATAAATACAGTAGTAGTTTATATTATTTATTTATTAAAAGCAAAGCAGCATAAAACATTCATAGTATAAATCTATCTGTTTTGGAAGGAAAGCTATCAAAGATTAGAAAGGGCTAGTGTAATTGCTAATTTTTCTTACCTAACAAAGGAAGCCTGTTTTGCTTCTGAAACTATTTGATATTATTAATTTGTTTTGTTGTTTTCTTAAACACATTTTTTTCATAGGTAATATATTTGTCGTTAGTCATTACCCTGACTTCCTATATATGATTAAGTGTAAACTGAAGGTTTATAAGGGCAAAATTGTAGACTTACATAACACAGATTGACTATACTAGAGCATGAAGGCATTGTAAAATAAATATAAAACCTGATCCCAATTTAGTTTGAAGACCTCTAAGTTTCAACCTGTGCCGAAACAGTATTTATCTGAATGTGACCAAACCATAAACTTGTACTATCTTTGTGCTCAGAGTTAAGATAAGACTTATATTTCTAATAATCTAACTAAGAAATAGTTACAAAGAATAGTACAGAAATAGTTACAAATACATTTTATGCATGTACTCTACTGATGCCATGTAATGAAAATAATGTTTCCACTAGTATTTGACAACTGGCACGCCTTACTCAAAGCATTGATCCTCCAGATAACACAAATATCTATGTCTTCAAGCAAGAAAATACTAAAGAAGCCATCCTTTCATCGCACTCATGGTCGCTCATCAGCACAGGACAGATGATGAGATGACCGCCAACCACAATACTGTTTAAAGCAGGAATTTTAACACTTTCCTGTTACTTCAAATCCAGCAATGAGGATGAGGGAAGGTATTATTTTTGTCCCACCAATTGGTAAAGAAATTCTAAGCACTCAGTATTCGAAGTGACTTCTACCCTGCTATAGGGCATATAAGCAAGAAAAGGCTTAATTGGCCATTTTTTGTAATCCTGAGTGATTAGAATTTTGTCAACAATAAGTGGAGCCAAAATAATGCTTTGCATTGTTGCTGGATTTGAAGTAAATACCTTTATCTGGAAGTACTAAAATCCTTGCTTTACGGAGTTTTGTACTCTGTTCATGCTTTATGCTAGCAGATGGCAATGACAGCAAAACAATATGGTCCACGAGTGGTGGAGGCATGATCAGCTAAACACTCTCTTGTTTGTACATGCAACCTCTTGTTATAGGGTAAGAATAATTTCACTGTTAGATCGTTGGATGCCATCAGCAGGATTTAAACCACATTGTACTCAGTCCCAATACATTGTCATAAAAAACAAAAGCAATAGATTATGTTGTAGGCACAGTTTGTCAGTTTCCATGCTGATGGGTACATAATAAATGCAAAACTGGACCATGGATACTGTTATCTTTTCAAATAGATGTTTCTGAAAACCAAGTAAATTTTTACAAAATGCATTGGTAGTTATGGGTCAAATCAACACTATCCAACTTCTGGACTTCACCAGGTTGAAATTTCCAACTTTTTTTCTCCAAGAATTATTTTGTGTGCTAAAAAAGTAATAAATGTAAAAACTCATTAATGGAAAATCTCCTATATCAAAAGTAAAGTGTTTCTTGTTAATAAAGAAATATTCCAAAACTTCAAATTTATCAAGAAATTTTTTATTTAGGTAAAAAAATATGTTCCCAAAACCCTTAGGCAAAAAAAGAACCATTTTATATAAAAGTCGCTATCTATGAGACATCAAGTTAAAAAGCTAAGGATAAATATTTTTATACTGTTAGAATCTGCATCTAGATTTTATTCCAAAAGTAAGCATCTGTCAGTGAACTTGACCATTGCAGCTTCCTATGTAACTTAAGCTATTTTTTTTTGGGGGGGGGGGGGGGGGGAGGGGGGTGAAACCTACTGCATGGGTGAACCGAATTTGTCAGCTCCAATGGAGGTTTGTGAAAATGTGGCATATAGCAAGTTTTTGCTGACATTGCTGGTTTTGGCTATTCCATTCTGATATCGCGAAACTAATCCGTCGATGTTATTATTTGGAATAGGAGTGTGATCTTAACCATTTTTTATGCTTGATTTATTTTGAGAATGTTATCAGAACCTGAAACGTATTATTCTTATCTTCCGACCCAGATCATTTATTTTTCAGCTAGTGGTCCATAACTAAGCTTAATGTTCTTGATTTCTATCATAAGGATGTCTATTGCTTGATCTGAATCCATGCAATGCTTTTAGAATACGTTTGGAATTTTCATCTTTCAAACAACGTTTTTCTTACTCTATTAAAGCGCTTGCGACTATATCCAGCGTTTTTCACCACTAATTAGGTCTCCCTAAAATCGTGGTTGGTGTCTAATGAACAGATATTGGTGTACTACCGTTAGACATTCAAATCGTTGATAATATGAATCGATATTTGATTTGCCATAAAATCTTGAAAATAAAAAACAAGTCTCTCTCTCTCTATATATATATATTATGAAACTTTTTATACTAGCTAAGTATAATTAACACTTTTAGCTTGCTTCGGTATTTATGAATCTTTTAATATATATATATATCCTCATTCCTGTTGTATGCTTCATATTAAAGAAACATTCTATTTGCAATCTATTCAAATTTATGCTGCATTTGCGCTAAATTTAGTAATATAGAATTTATTATATTTATCATTAATAATTTTTACGTATTTCTTTTAAATTTACTTTCTTCCGATGTTGATTGAAGTTTTATGTGGCTCACACACACATTCTCCTATTTTATTCTTTTCTTTTTTAATGCCTAGGTTATTTCATTGTAATCTGTTGGCTTAAAAAAATTCTTAAGATAGTGTGTTATGAGTTACTTCTTCCATTCTACCATTGGATTTACTATTTTAATATATATATATATATATATAAAATGAAATATTTTAATCGTAAATTATGCATAAACTACTGTATGTATAAAAAAACCCATCTCTGGCATATCTGTTACAATATATATATATATATATATATAAAGTTATAAATGGAAAGTATAGAACGAGGGTGACCATATGTCTTTCATAAAATGGTAGGGGTGGATTGCGACACCCCTTTCCCGTTTAAAGCAGCTTTTACCACCCGGGCAACGCTCACGGTACCTATGTTATACAATGGTCAGTCCTCCATATGTGCAAAGACAAAAGCACTTCAACAGTAACAAAATCAAAAAGGAGACCTGGAATGGATAAAAGACGCCATAGATTACTGTTCCCAGATTCCACAGTATTAGTAAGACAATTCGCGCATGCGTATTGAGATATCTTTATAACAGTATCGCAGATACGTTTAAACACGCTCAAAATATACCAGTTGGAACACAAAAGTTGACGTTAAACAGTGTTCGGTTTTTCAGTGAAATCTCATTACGCGAAGATAACAGAGAAACTATTGCATTTAAAACACAGATAAGTATACAGCCCCTCATTTAATTATGTACCATAATGTATGTTACATTTAGCATTCTGCCTTGAAAGTGGATACAGTGCAATCTAGCACAGAATTCTTGCTGATCATTATACATATACTTTCTGTGAACTAAATTGTAATTCATGCTTCTGATAAGTGGCTTGAGCTTCTGCACCTTTTCCTTTCAGTCCTTGCAAACACTATGTGAGAGATACTTCTATAACAAAGATATGCAGTAGATGCCGTAACAATGTTAAATTACTGGTTAGTGTACTTTGGAAAACATTTTTAAGGGGCTAAACTGGTCTTGTTATTAGAGTTGCTTGAAATCCAATTATATAAAAATAGCTACGGTAGAGCTACATTACATACAAATTGTTAGAAAGGAATGTAGATTGAAGTAGAGTTATCGCAATTCTTTTTTCTTTTGAGAAAGTATGTAATAATTGGCATTATACTTGAGGGCTGTTAACAATGCTGTATGAGTGAAATATATATATTTGTAAGCTATGTAACTGGAATTAAAGATGCTCGTTAGAATATTGTTTTTCAATCGTTGCATGTATAATTGGAAAGTACGGTTTTTGTTTGTTTTTATCTCTTAATTATTCTATTTTTTACTTTTTCATACTATTGTAAAGATAAAGTATTGTTTTACGAAGCACACATTTGAACATATTTCGAATAGTCTGTGTATTATGTCTTGTTTACGCCGGAATTTCCAATGATTCGGGTTCTAACGCTCATCCAACAGGAATAGACTGCTTGCGTGAAAGTTCTCCGAGATAGAAGAAATGTAACTTTTTTATACTCTGTATTGACCACGCTTGGCGCTGTGTGCAAAATCAGCATTAGGTGTGGACACTGTAACTCAAGAATGAATATACTTGAGTTACTCAAGAATGAATATACTTGAGTTATATATCTTGTTTTTAACCTCTTTGAAATTATGTTTACATAATGAGTTTAAAACATGTATGAAACTAAATTAGAAGAAAATTTTTGTGATTTGCAAGATTAGCACAAAAATTATGCGAAATTTAAAATTTTCGCAGCATTTTTACCCGAAGAAACAGTGATAATAACAATCTATGTCCATGATGTTCAGTTGTGTGACAGACCTGTTGCCATTTTGAGAAAACAAATTTTACAAAATTAAAATAAATAAATAAACGAATAACTTATGAACGGAAGCTACTTATAGGAAAATACTTTCTTTTTTTTTTCACAGAAGAAAAGTTTTTAAATGAGTATTTCCAAAACACATCTTTTAATTAATGAATATTTTTGTTATATAGTTTCACTCCAGATATCTGCACAAGGTTTGTATAAAAGGTATTAGAAACATTTTCGAACAGAAACTTCGCATATTGAGGCCTCTGTGCTTGTCTGATCCTGGTGTGCCGTGACACTCACGTCTTTTACGCGAGGAGGCCACTTTTACGCGAATGCCTGCCTGCCTCTGTTATCGAGTTTTACGACTGGGGACATTTCTTGCATACTCGATAGCAGTCCTTAGAAATTTGGCATTCTTGTTTTTAACCTCGGCCTGTAATAATGAGGTTATTCTGGAGAGGAATTGATATTAGCCACACTCTGCGAGATTTGATATCAAAAGAGGGATCTAAGTTGTAAAACCTTTCCCTCGCTTATTCCCTAAGCATGCGTTATAAATCAATCGAAGCGTAGAAGTTTATGCGAGAAACGTGTTTTTCACTCTGTTCTATTTCAATGCTTTAGAGAAGTGGTTTCAAATCTTTTATAGTATGCGACTCCCTTCTTAAATAAATATCAATGTGTTCAATTTTGTAACAAAATGTGATGGTAGCGTTTCTTAGTAAAAAATTAAATTGATAATTATTTTATGAAAATACAATAGAGCCCGCTTATAATGAACTCGTATTAAACAAGATTCCTGATATAAGGAGAAAATTATAAATTTTAAATGTGTGCGGAGCTAGTTAAAACCTGAATTGCCCGTTTTTAACGAGCAAAAGTTTTAGTAATGAATCCCCTGATTTAACGAGCAAAAGAAATTGTAAAACTGAATAAAATATTTAAAAAATATGATAAAAATCAGAGGAAAAAAAAAATTATCTTAACATATTTTACAGATAATTGTAGAAGTACGAAAGATGGTATGGGTGGGACTTCTGAAGCATCAAGCACTCTGTCTCAGGGTTCTTAAGCACCAAGCACTGAGAAATATCTTCTACTCGCAGGCCATAAATAAAACACACAATAGGGTGGTTCCAAAATTAAAGATAAATATATTGGATAGACTTTCTGTGATGATTTTAGTGAATTTAAATGGAAGCCATGATGTTTCGAAGGAAAGGAATGTACCTTACGTCAAAAATAGGAGTTCCTAAAATAGGGTATCATTAGCCCGAATTGAAATTTCTTGGGGGGGGGGGGGGGGGGGGTATGTGTAAATCGTAAATGGCCTTGTGTGTGTGGGGGGGGGGGGGAGTTAGAAAATATATAGATTGGTGTCCACTGTTGTTACTCTGATGCCTAAGTGAGCTCAACTCGTATCTACGCACTTTTATCTTTTATGATTATAATTAGCAAATCTTGTAGGAGGTGTACTGGTCATAGTGTATATTACTTAGCCCTCTGAAGAGTATGATGTTCATATCATATACCTCTTTTAATGTTAAGTTTTAAAATTCTCTTTATAGAATTTATTTATGTACTGTTTCTGCCAATCAATTCTATACTACTTGAAAAATTTTCAAGATCAATATTTTTTTTTTTTCGAAAATGTTGTTTTAAACATCCCTTGGAAAATCATTTTGTTGAAATGTAATTCTTAAGAGGATATTGAAACAAAATTTAAGCTTGTTCATCCATCACAAATTCAAAATTCGGACTTTTTGCAAAATTTCAAAAACTGCTAATGTTATTTTAAAAATCGAGCTTCTAAAAGTGAACTTTTGAAGATAGATCTTATCAATCACCTAAATGTAATCATTCACAAAACTCGAACATTAAGTGCATTTATTAAAGAAAAACAATAATTTTAAGCAATAATAGTTTAACATTGTTTTCTTTTGAACTTTTTTTTATAATTATTTTTTTTTCAGAAAATTGACCCCCCCCCCCCCCCTTTTTCCCAGTAGAATAAGAAAAATAAAGTCCCTGATTCTGTAGTACCTAAAGTAAAAAAAAAATACTGCAGAGATGCATCTACAGTACAGTGATTAAAAAATTATCCACTTTTAATATCTTGCGTTATATTTTTGAGTTCAATTAGATTTTTCTACTGAGTCAAATTGAGATGTTTTTAATGTAGTTTTAGGTCTATGTAAATTATGTAATTTTATACTTAAATGCTTATTTAGAACTAACTGTATTCATGTAGAGACTCAGTTGCTTTAAAAAAAAATTCCGTTTGGATTTAGGATGACATTCTGTGTATTAATTAATTAGTTTTTATCTTTATAATTACTTGTACTAAAAGCTTGAAATAGCATTGCATGTATGAACTACCAAAACAAGAGTTTTGCTTCGAAATTTGGAAAATATTGTCTAGTCTTATACTATGAATACTTGAATGTGATTCTTCCCCACACAAAAATGCGATTACGTATTTTATTATCTTTATGGAGAAACCACGATCGTTATAGTGTAATGCTCTGGCGGCTAACCGTGGATAGATAGTAAGATGCCAGAGGCTCGATCTGGAAACTTATTGTGCGCTTATTTTGAGGTCACTAGATTTTTGCCTCCAGTAATTGGTTAGTGGTATTGGGTGAATATTATACAGATTCCTCGATTTTACTTTTCATTTGGGTGCTTTCTCTCGAAATGTTTTTCAAACCTTTAATGGAACAACAACAAAAAAAAATGTCCTTGGAACGATATTTTCTACAGAACGTTTTCAAAGGTGTACCGATTAAACCTCTAAATTTATTTCCCTTACCGTGTAATTGCATTGTACGGAATGACAGTGCTAGATTAAGAATTTTGAGAGTTCATTTGTATATGGTATAAATAATTCAGCAATTTATATTGACGGTTTCGCTGACTAATTATTGAGGATTTTTTAAAATAATAAAAGTTATGAAATAAAACAATAACATTATCCGCCCCTACACCCCTCGCTCTCTCAGAATTCAAATAAGCTTTCCACACTTTTTTTAATATTTATATTTTTTGTTTTTCCCTAAACATACTAAAAATTTTAGAAAACAAGATAAAATTAAATAACTAAAGCAAATTAAAAAAAAAAAAGGAATTTTCTGTGCCTTCGTGTACTACACAGTTTATTATTAAAATCCTCTATTATATCATCAAAATTAATTATTTTTGTTAGTTCTCTTCCAATGGAAATTATTTCAATAGAAGTAATTGAGTCTGTGCACGATATCTCTTTGATTAGATTGGACGAGTCGAATGAAATTTACTACCATTATGTCAATCGATGAAAGTCAGAGGCTTATTAATTATCGGAGTGAAAATAGTAAAAGGAAGGGCTTCTAAGCTTTCGACGCTCTTTTTTTCTCCCCCCCCCCCCCAAATCAAAAGTTACATAAGGATATTCAGATATTACGGCAATAACCATATATATATACTAGCAGCATACCCGTCCTTCGTACGGAGTATATAATATAAAAAAACTTATAATTCGCAATCATGTGCAAATTCTGTTAAAATATTAAATTTATTGCTCATAAAGAGAAGTTTAAGAATATCTGTTCTCACTATGCAAAATTATCTTCACGGGCAAATCTGAAGAATAAAATATCCTGGCCCCTTTTGTAAACAAATTCACACACAAAAAAAAAGAATTGAATCAATATATGCAACCACGTACTACTTATATTGTCGCAAATTAGAAAATATGCCAGTGTGTTAGTAGAAGCTTAAACATATTGTAATATGACTCTTAAAAATATTTACCAAAATAAAAAAGATGACGTAATAAATTGAAAGTATCAAAAATCCCCGTAATCTTAATACCAGAAGGTCGTAATTGATTCCAATATATGCCAATATATATAAAAATTTTGCCAATATACCTGTTATACTTATATTCTCGTAGATTAGAAGATATACCCGTGCATTTGCAGAAGATTACTTGTACAACGTACTATATATGAGTTTCAACAATTTTCGTCATAATGAAACAATGGCATAATAATTTGAAAATATCAATAATTCCTGAATCAACTGTCCCCGAAATATCAATAATAATGATGTTTAAACCTGAAGACCGTAATTGATATTATCCAGTCAAAAATGCAATGTCAATGAAATTTATTTTATATACATATTTTTATTAGATTTAATAAAAATCGTATGACACATAACACATTGGATCCGTTGCTAAGCGACATGATATCATCTGCTTCAAATAAATTGATGGAAATCATGTCGCTTGAATAATGTGATCTTCATGGAAGGTTTGGCGACATTTTCGTCTCCATGATATTTTTATGGATTTACAAATATTTTTATCAATGTAGTGATATTAAAAAAATTAGTTAAATGCGTTACTAAGTAGGATGGATGGACTGACCGACAAATGCTACAGAAACATCATTTCAGTACTCTATTCTAAAAAAACAAATTTAATTTCATTGATTTGGGTCATTTTTATTAATTTCGAAATATTTCCTCTAATTTGGTAAAGTTTAAGAAAAGTTACCAAGTTATTTAGAGATATTCCGCTAAATTCGTAGCTCTAAATTTACAGATCTGAAGAATAAAATATCCATATCCCGTCTGTATATATACTAAATGAAAACACTAAAATTGTATTAGAAGATACATACATCCGTTCTACTCTTTTTCTGCTTCAACAATCGGCTAAATGAATTTATTGGGTAAACACAATATATGAGTTTATTAGCTAAACACAATATATAAACTTTGAAACCTCTTTGCTAAAATAAATAAAAGTGTGATGTACGCAGTTCGCAATATATATAACTAAAAGAACAATCAAACCGTTCATTTATTATGAGTTTATTAGCTAAACACAATATATGAGCTTGAAACCTCTTTGCTAAAATAAATAAAAGTAATGTACGCAGTCCGCAATATATATAATTAAAAGAACAATCAAACCGTTCATTTATAAAATATATTTTTACATCCATTTATTTATTATACAAATAGAAAAAAAAATAATAATCATTAACAAACACATTTAATTCCATTCCTTTGCCGAGCAACATGGTATAAGATAGAATCTTCCTCATAAAATGCGAAATTAAATAACCATTTTCATTTCTTTATACTTCTAATCGTTGAGTAAAAGCTTGTGAAATACATGGAGGTTAATACATGTAAAAACATGGAGGTAGATTTTTCCATTTAAATTCATGTTTCAAACAATTCATGCTTTCAGATAGTGACTATTTAATGCAAAAATCCTGCATCAAACTCAAAAATAAAGTTTTAATTCCCTTTGACGCTTTAAACAAACGATTTTTATCCTTTCCGTTTGGATAAACCACGGAGTTGGAGAGTAGAACTCCTATAAAAAAAGTTCCGTTTTTCATTAATATCTCGACAACCCCTGGTCTTAGAAACTTGAAACTTGGGCAAAATTTATGGGGGGCTATTTCAAGGCCTCCCACAAAATTTCATTAAATTCGGTTCAGCCGTTCTCTCGTGATGATGAGACAAACGAAAGTTTCGTTTTTTACTAATATCTCGAGAACCACTGGTCGCAGAAATTCCAACCATAGACTAAATTTTAAGTGGGGCTATTTCTAGGCTACCCACAAAATTTCATCAAATTCGGTTCAGCCGTTCTCCCGTGATGATGGGACAGACAGACAGACAGATTTTCAATTTTATTTATATAGATATATATATATGTGCATATATATGTATGTGTCTAATATTTTCCATGTTTTTATATTGTATACCTAGGTCAAAACTTTATCTTAACATCTATGCTAGATTTGGGTTATTAGTCTTTTCAGTTGTTAATACATAGTTTTCATTTTTAGATATTCACATAATTATATATATATATATATATATATATATATATATATATATTTATTTATATATATATATATTTATATATATATATATATTTATATATATATATATTTATATATATATATATATATATATATTATATATATATATATATATAATAAAGATGAATTAAAATAGAATTATTGAAGAGAAATAATAAAGCATCCATAACAAACAAAATAATTTAAATACTAACCAGAAAAAAATCAAAAGAATGCCAGTCATAACCACGAAAAACCCGGAAACCACCCACTAAATTTAAAACAATTATAAAGAAAATTGGAATATCAATCAATGGAATGAAGGTGGTGTAATAGTAAAATCTTCAGGGAGATGACTACTATACATCAGCTTCATATTAGCACATTTCATTTAATAACCTGTTACTGTGAACTAAAGGTCAATAGACGCACCAATGTGCTATAAATGGAATATGATTGACAAATTTGAAAAACTAAAAAGAATTGAATAAATCGAAAAAATATAGAATTAATGTGTAGAAGACCCAGACCGTCCGACTCGTCCAGAGGACTAAGAGCAACTATTTGGACGGCCGGAGAATTAATGTGTAGAAGACCCAGACCGTCCGACTCGTCCAGAGGACTAAGAGCAACTATTTGGACGGCCGGGGAGAATTAATGTGTCGAAAGCCCAGGCCAAGCCGACTCGTCTGAGGACTAAGAGCATCAAGATGGTTGGCCGGAAGAGAATTAATGTGTCGAAAGCCCAGACCAACCGACTCGTCCGAAGACTTAGAGTAACAGATTGGCTGGTGTAGAAGACCCAGACCGTCCGACTCGTCCAGAGGACTAAGAGCAACTATTTGGACGGCCGGAGATTGGCTGGTGTTGTTGTTGTTGAGACCCAGACCGTCCGACCTACCAGAAAGGTGTAAGGTAACTGTTTGGACGGCCGGGAAGTGCCACCCAATTTAGACCGGAACCCAGTGGGGGAGGCATCCACAGGGACCGTACCCTCCTTCCCCTACCACCAACCTCTCGGAAGGACTTACGGACCCACGAGATTGGCTGGTGGTGTTGTTGTTGAAACCCAGACCGTCCGACCTACCAGAAAGGTGTAAGGTAACTGTTTGGACGGTCGGGAAGTGCCACCCAATTTAGACCGGAACCCAGTGGGGGAGGCATCCACAGGGACCGTACCCTCCTTCCCCTACCACCAACCTCTCGGAAGGACTTTCGGACCCACATGTTTAACGTGATCGTACTCCGCATGAACACGGCGGCAGTTTTGGCAGTGGCTGGAATCGAACCCGGGCCTACCGAGTTGAAGACCCAGACCGTCCGACTCGTCCTGAGGACTAAGAGCAGCTGTTTGGACGGCCGGGAAGGACGGGCCTACCGAGTGTAAAAGTTCAATCGCCTAACCCAACATAATGTGCAAAGGTGTTGCCAATCCTAAAGAGTAATGTCCATGTTGTCATTTTTGAAAATCGTAAAAAGTAAATCTATTCTAAAGCATTAAAAGATATAAATACCAGGTACATACCCATTATTATCAAATGATTCACGTTTTCGTAAGTAGTTTTTTTTTTACTGGAAACACCCTTGTTCAGGAGTGATTACGCCTCCCTCTCGAGATATTGGAAATTTGACTTTTTCTACATAGAGTGCAATATCTCTCAAACAAATCGAATGAAATTTATTACGACTATTTCTATTAATAAGTGTCAGAGGCTTGTTGATTTTTGGAATGGTCGGGTTAAGATAAGTCCCTCAATATTTCGGTGTTTCTTTTTTCCAGTTTAATCTATATATATATACTAATTGCCAAGTGTCCATCTGTCTGTCTGTCTCATGCTTTTTTAGGCACTTTCCAAGTAGATTGAAACTTGTAATTTGGCACACGGGTCAGTCGTTCGATAAAACCCCCTGGAGAAATCGAATTTTTGAAAAATGTTCTGTAGAGGGGCACACCAAAACGTTCGAAAAGTGAAATGATGGAAAGCATGCTTTGCGATGAGATAGAGACTTCAAATATGGTGTATGGGTAAAGCGTTCGAAAGGAAGAAAGTATGCAATTTCAGATTTCCAATAATTTCTACATAAGGGGGTCGAAAATCCAGACCATCCGACTCGCCCTAGGGCACGAGCAGCAATTTGAGTGTGTCACGAACAGCTACATAAGGGGGGTGTTATACACCAAAATATTCGACTTGCCGAGTAAATGAGAAACGGCTCCTTTAAAATTTGATAGAGGCTTGGAATTTGACAGATGGACTAATCATTTGATGAAAACATTCAAGACGAATATAGTTTTTCAAAAATGTTCGTTTAAGGGATGCTCCAGAGAAAAAACATTGAAAGGTGAATTTATAAAACAAAACGTGCTTCGGAAAAAGATAGAGATTTCACATGTGTTGTACGGGTAGATAGTTTGGAAGGAAGAGAGTGTACAATTTCTGTATTCCAATAGTTTCTACTTTAGGGGGTGCAGCACATCAAAATGTTCGATTTTCGGAATGAGAAACGCCCCTTTTAAAATGTGATAGAGGCTTGGTGTTTGGTATATGGGCCAATCATCTGTTAGAAAACCCAAGAAAAACTGAGTTTTTCAAAAATGTTCATATTAGGGGGTGGGTACTTGGTACTCCACATAAAAACATTCGAAAGGTGAAATGATAGAAAAAGCGTGCACTTCGCGATGAGATAGAGACTTCAACTTTAGTGTACAGGTAGATAGTTGGAAAGGATGACAGTGTGCAATTTCAGTTTTCCAACATTTGCTATTCTAGGGGGGGGGGGGGGGGTCAATTTGACAAACAAATGAAAAACGCCTCCTTTCCAACCTTGATAGAGGTTGGAAATTTGGTATATGGGCTATTATTTGATAAAAAGAACACAAAATGAATACAGTTTTTCAGCAATGTTTATTTAAGGGGGTGCTACACAGAAAAAAGTGTGAAAGGGGAAATGAAAGAAAAGCATGCTTCGTGATAGGATAGAGAGTTCAAATTTGTATACGGGTAGATAGTTTAAAGGAATGAAAGTGTGCAATTTCAGATTTCAAATATTTGTTACTTTAGGGGGTGCCGCTCACCAAAACGTTCGATTTCCGGAATAAATGAAATACACTTCCATTTAAATGTGATAGAGACTTGATATTTGGTATATGGGCCAATCATCTGATAAAAAACCTAAAAGGAATGAGTTTTTAAAAAATGTTTAGTTATGGGTGTGCTCCACAGAAAAATGTTCGAAATGTGAAATGATAAAATAGCATGCTTCGGAAGAGATAGAGACTTTAATTTAGTGTACGGGTAAATAGTTTGAAAGGAAGAAGTGCGCAATTTAAGTTTTCTAATATTTTCTTCTTTATGTCGTTCTGCCTACCAAAATATTCAATTTGTCGAATAAATGTGAAACGCGAATTAATAAAAAATTCACATTATTCGGGGGTTGCTTATTGCCACACCGTTGACTTTCAACGGGTATTCGCTAGTGTTGGATAAATTATCAAAATTTAATATACTTTTCATATAAGTGAAAATTTTTTAACCAAAATGAATTAAATCTATTTTATTATTTATTTCCGCCGGTCTCAAGATATTATACATTTTACCCACAGCACAACGTAATATATCTCTAAAGAATCAAGCAATCTCCCCGAAATTTTTTATGCTTATCTTAACCGCCCAATTGACAGACCTCTAACGTTCATGGAAATTTGGTATGTTTATCTAAATCAATAAGCATTTCATCTGATTTTTAATATCAAGTCATAAAAAAGTTCTAATTTTTGTTGCTTTCCTGAATGTCAAACTTTGTTCACTTGTACGGAAGGATGTGCCTGATACAACAGATCTTTGCAATTACGTCACTTTTGAAGCAGGGTGCTGTATTTGGTTTAAATTTACTCAGCTTGAAATCTAAGCAAAAGCGTCAAGAGTTTATGTACATTTGGAAAAATTCCTCAATAATGCCAGTTATGCTGCCTAACAACCAAGGCGTCTTGAATAAAGTTTCGTTATATGAATAATTTTACGATTACCACCACGAGAAGTGTGTTCCGCTGCCTGCTCAGGAATTTTTGTCTTTTATTCCCCCCTCCCCACCTTTCACAGAGTATCAGTCAATGCTCTGTGATAGATGCAACTTCCTCTCGTAATTCGCTTGTTTGCACATTTTGTAAAGAATTGCCAATGCCCGCGAATCCTGCGCAAATCGCCAGAGAAAACGTTGCAACATGACATGCCCGAGTGGTCAGAGAAGGAGCGTGGGCATTTCAACCGTCTTCCGAACAATGCTGGTCATAAAAAGAGTAGTTGCGATTTTTCTACAAATTGAGAAAAGACGTTGTGCAGGCCCTGCTCTAGGTTTTTTGCCACCCCAAGCAGAAAGCAATTTGACCGCTCCCTCCCTGAAATTCATTTTTCTGTTACCCTTTATAAAAGTAATAGAATAGAGAAACACTGATAAATCGCCAGTTTTTAGTCAATTTTGTTCCAAATGTTTCTCAAGTGAATAGATTTTCGTGAGATTACATCTTTTGATTTTTTCCGTTTGAACAAAAATGTGCAATATCTCAAGAACGAAATATGTCAGCATCATATAAATGATGCTATTCAATTTTAGATTTAAAAAAATCTGTTGTCTAATGCATGCCTTTCCATATATATATATTTAATAAATTTTATTATTAAAAGCTTTTATTTAACTCATCATGAATGATATGTGTGTGTCTGTCTGTTCCAACTTCCTTGATGGCATTTCAACATACTTTCCTACGTCCTAGAAAGCTGAAATTTGGTACACAGCGTAGTCTAGTAGAACATTTTAATCTATTAAGGTTTGTTACATCCTCAAAAAATAGAACGGATGCAAAAATTCCTTTGTTGTAAAATAGTTAAAAGAAGACTTGAGGGGCTGTATCGAATATACGTTCGCAACGTAGAATACGTCTTATCACACGGGTGTTTGTACTTGAAGCAACGGTTTACATAAACATTTCATTTATTTCTACAAACTACCAACAGTGGTTTACTATGTTAAAATTAATTATTACGAAATGTTAATTAAGAACCAGAATAAAAGGAATAAAACTTAGCAATTTAATTATTGCTTGATAATTTTTATCTTATCTCGCGTTCGATCGCTTTCCTCTCTTGAGCGTACATCCTCGGACTAACACTTGGAACCACTGCCGCCCCCTCCGACTATTACATGCCAAGTTACTATCTTTCAAAATCCCACCATTTTTCGTCACATCCGATTTGCCGACATACTCCCATATCAGGTACCGACAAAGATGTTATCCTACATCAAACGAGTCCAACATATATATATATATATATATATATATATATATATATATATATATATATGTATGTATATATGTATATATATGTGTATATATATATGTATATATATGTGTATATATGTATGTATATATGTGTGTATATATATATGTGTGTGTGTGTATATATATATGTGTGTGTGTGTGTGTGTGTATATATGTATATATATATATATACATTATATATAACACTGCTAAGTTAAATTGTATAAATTAAGTTCAGTGTTTTCAACACTTTCCAACATAGTTGAGAGTGTTTATGACTTTGTTCATTCTGTCTGTCTGTCCGATCGTACGATAACTGCCGTAAAAATAACTTTATCAAAATGAAATTTTAGTATGTTGTTACACGCAATTACAATATTTTTTAGTTTAAATGATCAAACTTTGATTATTTCTACAACGAAGCCTAATTTTAATGGATGCAGAATGTAAACAAGTGATTGTAAAATGAATTGTATAAGAATTGCTGAAATTTTTTAAAGCAAAATTATTTAGCTCTGGAGTCTGGAATAAAAGTGATATGAATGAAATATTTATTACTTTTACATATAGAGCCAGAAGATTTATATTTCAATGACGTCATTTGAAAATAAAGTTCATCTTTTTTCGATGAAGTTTTTTCAAATATAATAAATTATTGTAGTTTTGTGATAATTTAAAATATATCAGCGCTGAATGTATCGCATTATGTTTAAATAAAATTTAATTTTAGTTGGAAAGTGTTACATAATTAATGCTTTGTGCATGATTGGTCTTTCTTTTTTGTACTTTGCCTTAGAACTAAAATGATTTTTTTAGTTTTGTAGTATTGTGATAATTTAAAATTTATTACTGCTGAATGTATCGCATTTTAGAAATGTTTAAATAAAATTGCATTTCAGTTGGAAAGTGTTTCATAATCAATGCTTTATGCATGATTGATCGTTTTTGCTCGTACTTTGCCGTAGGGCTAAAATGATTTTTTTATTTAGAGTTCCTATTTTTCAGATATTACTTATGATTTGTCTCCATTGAAGCTGTTATGAATAAAATCTTTTAGCCAAAAATCAAAGTTTCTATATTTATTCGTTTTTAGAAAATAATTACACAAATTAAAACTTTCTTATAACTAGATATGGCTGAAATCAATAGGATTTTATTGATACCGATTTGGTAGGTATGCTTCTATTATGTAATTCGCTTCATTATTTCGAGAAATGTATCTATTCCTGTAGGAAAGTAAAATTTTCTAATGTCTCTAGAACGACTAGTGATAACTACTAAACGATGTTGTCTATTTCTTTTTGGTTAAAAGTACCTAGAAATCATTTACTCCTTTAACAATAGTGAGAAGTATATGTAAAAAAAAGTCTATTTTAAATCAAAAACGTGCAATACCTCAAAACACACATTTTATTGTCCTGTAAATGGTGTAATTTAAAAAATGAAATATTGCATATAAAATTAATATTTTTGTGACAAATTGTAATATAATCATTTTAAATTTTTTTTTTTAATTATCGAAGTAAGAAAATTTGAAGATCCTAGCCTTCGAGAAAATTAAGAAGCTGACAGTTATTGATTGTATACTAAATATATTTTGATTTGCTTAATTTGTTTGATATATACAGGGTGTCCCAAAAAGATTGAAACGCGCTTTAATTCTTTACCTGTTGGAGATAAGTGGGCAATGTAAATTTCAAAAATGTTGAAAGTAAGGTAGGAAATAAGACTACGTTAATGAAATAGTCAAAAAAATACTTAATAGTACTTAATTATTGAAAAGTACTTAATCCGTGATTGCATTGTGAGCCTACGCGGAATTCGCAAAAATGTCTCCTATCTATTATCATCCAGTTTTATCTTTTTTGTGATATGTCACAAATTTACATTTCTAATTTGATATATGATCCCCATTCACAATGTTCAATTTTCAATTAAATATAACTCGCTCAAGTTTAAAGATACAGATATGCCGATTTTTGAATGATCTTGTTGCATTAAAAATTAAAATTTTCTGATTGACCAAATTTGTATAAGAGGATCGTATAAAAATTTAAAAAGTGTAACTTTTTGAAAATGAATAGGAGGACTATCTATTTGATTAACGTAGTCTTATTTCCTACCTTACTTTCAACATTTTTGCAATTTACATTGTCCATTTATCTCCAACAGGTAAAGAATTGAAGCGCGTTTCAAATCTTTTTGGGACACCCTGTATATCGCTGCATTTGGAAAAGTAAAAATTTCGATGAGCGCTTCTAAACAATGGTATTCATTTATTTCCTGTTAAAAGTAATTGGAAAATGTGTAATAACTTAAGAATATTGAGTGTATTTAATTTTTATGATTTTTTTGTGTTTCAAATAAAATATGCAAAATATCTCGAAAACGGTGCATATTAGCGTCCTATATAAATGATGATATTCGCTTTTAAGTGAAACTTCAATAAAATATCTATTTTTGTAACTTTTTTAATCATAATACTTTTCATGCTCATCTTATTTTTTATTTTAAATGTTCGAAATATTGATGGCTTTTTTCTGTCCCATTCACCCGAAAATTAATGAGTCTGATATTTATTGATTGAAAAAGTATTACCGAATTGTATTCTATTTTATTGATTTGTTATAGAGATATCATTGCCAAAGACTCTGTATTTCTTTCAGGAATACATCGGAGGGGAGGGGGCTAAGCTCCTTTCGGAAATACCCCCCCCCCCCCCCCCCCAGATACATTTTATGGACCAAACGCCACTAAATCAGACAATTTACTGGACTAAATGCTAATAAATTCAGAAACTCACAGAATACATTTTGTGAATTTTAACCTAGTTTCCACTTCTTATGTAACAGCATTTAGATTATTATTATAATTTTATTTCACGATTGGCTATTTTCAGAATGAAATCTTGTAACTATAATTCAATTTACATTATTTTAAAAAAAAATCTCACCTTTTGTTTAGCTAGAGCAAGTTTTTCTCTCAATGTTTGAATAAGTATTTGCTATATATATATATATATATATATATATATATATATATATATATATATAATAAATACTTCTATATAGTAGTTGGTTAAAATTATATTAGATAATTTGCCCCCTTTGATGTTCCATTTCCTTCCCATCCTCAGGCAAAAGGTCCTGAAAGAAAGATAAACAGATATCATCGAAAATATGGATCATTAGTATTCAAGGATGCTCAACACTGGTAAATTTATCAAAATCTGAGCGTTCGGTTTTTGACCTCCATTACAATACTTTTCCTTTCCTATATGCTGCAGGAAAAGAAATTAGATATAAAAAGGATATTTTTGTAACTCTTGTGATATTTATTATACTTCCCTCACTAAATAGATGTAAATATTCGCACATATATTTTTTAAAGATCTATACGTTTTTGAAGAGACTGATTACAAAACTCAATGTAAATAGTTTTTGTTGTCGGTCGGTCAGTCTATCGCTAAATCGAGGTACCCTGCTGTTCACCGAAACTTTTATACCAAATGAAGTCAGATTTTGAACACAGTTAGGCTGTTACTCGATCCAATGAATACCGTCACGATTTATTATTATTTTTTTAATTTTTCACTAATCATTCGCAAATTGAGCAAATGTCGTTTTCGCAACATTACAATACTACTACTCAACTAACTAAAATAGAGTTTTGTACGAATATGGCTTGTTATATACTTGAAAAAACATTTGAAGAGGACATTTCTGTACACCATACTGCAAGCATAATATAAAAAAAAAATATGAGGAAAGTACATGCTTAAAATGCAAAATTTGAAAGTTCCAATTAAATAGTAACATAATTTCAATTATACTCAAAAGTTGAAATAATTTAAAAAGTTGAAGAAATTTGCAGCATTTTGTTTTACTTCTTATTTACCAGAAAGAACTAAAATTCTTTGAGGTTCATCATTTTTTCTGATGACTTACAATAAGAAAATAAAAATTAAAAAGTTTAGAGCTCTACGTGTGAAACAGTTGGTATAGAAAATAAATCTTGATTGATTTCCAATTAATTTTAAAAACTAAATTATTTTCTATTAACTTTCGTTGTAAATACTCAAATGCCAAAAAATGTTATATTCTATTGAATTCTTGCTCCCTAACTTAAACGCAGAATATAATATATGTAAATGATATTTTTATGATTCGATATAATTCGTTTAAAGAATTCCAGTTTATAAAATAACAGGGGTTTTAAAGCGGCGAAATGTGAATATGTTGAATATTATCTTTGTTTCAAAATTTACCTCATTCAAATTACAGTAGTTACTTTTTAAATTAAACGAAGCTTTAGCTGAAAACCTGATAACCAAAAATTTAAATAATTCGAAAAAGTAGAAATTGCCCGTAAATAGCGTAAGTAATATTAATATATACTTTTAATTCAAGAAAATATAAATAGTGTTAAGTAAGGAAAACGCACATAGAAAAATAAAGCTAAAAATTGAGCCAAACGAGGAAACAATTTCTAAGAACTTTCAAGGAGCTAAATTTAATATAACATCCTAAGAACAAACAAACACTGATCCGTGCGTAAAATTTAAAATATTTTTTAGCTAAAAAGTGATTCGATAGATGTTGTATATAAGTTGTTATAATAAAAACTATCACGATCTTTAAATTAAAGAATATACCGATTTTGCATTTTTACTTTTTGAATTTAGAATAATCTGAATCCCCTGGATTGGGTTCTAAAATGTTATGTGTTAATAGAAATAATTTTAAACAATCATAAAATAACTATATCTTGCTTACCTAAAATGCTAGATGAATATTTTAGATAATATCAAGTTCAACTGTATAACATTTAAAGAAAAAAGGTAAACTATTCTTTGTGGCAAGAAAAAAGATGGTTTACGTTTCTCATCGAAACGTATGACTGGACTGATTCACCCCAGAACAAATCTCGCGCGGAGCAAAATGATTGATAAACATATGTTTCACAGCTGATTCTACAATGGTCCACCGATGTCTCAAGATGTCTTTTGAGACCTGTCCTCGTCCAGTTTTCTAATTACTTTCAATGCAGACACCTGTTTCGGCATAGATGTGAAAGAACTCCTTTATTTATGTGTCTGGGTGATTGAGGGAGATGATTTTCGGATTTGGAACGTTAGAGAATAATTAACAAAGGATGGGTATCCTGGCACGGCAATTCTGGGTGGAACCTTCGAGGAGTGATTCTAGCTCTTTGGGTGGAATCCCATCGTTTCGAGCAAAGTGCCCGCTCTCATCAGATTTTTTCATGGAATAGTTAACAAAAACCAGTTTCACATAAAAACTTTTGCAGTTCACAGATAATGGTCAATATGCCGCCCTAGACGTGCTCTTAATGGCTGTACTGGACGCCTGGTGAGCTAAAGTACTTAGTTGGTACTTGTGTTTCAAGATAAACAATTAAGGCGACATATTGGAAGCGATCCCATTTAGCCCTTTGGGCCTCTTTTTCAAAGGGGGGAATGAATGATAGCCGTTTTCACTCTTTTATCTGGGATCAAATGTTTAACATTTATTCAGTATTTTTGGTTTACTTTTTAACGCATACAACTGCCCTTGTAAATGCAGTTGTTTGTGCCCCAGAACTTTTTATTTTATTTAAGACCCAGAATTTTTTTATTTAAGATATTTTTTTTATTAAGATCTTTTATTTAAGTTGACTGAAATGCCGCCCCAAGCAAGTGCTTGCTTTGCTGGTGCTTTAAGCCAGGCCTGACGTTTTGGAGACCATTTTATAATGAAACCAGATTTTTAGTTTTCGTTCATTTTTACTTTTTCATACAAACGTATCAGTTGTGGTCGGACTTAGTACCTGTTGTTGATATTCCAAATCAAATACTTGAAAATAAGAAGATTCGCTGTGTTGGAAGCAAAAATCAATCGGATCAATTGTGGTCGGACTTATTACCTATTGTTGACATTCCAAATCAAATACTTAAAAATAAGAAGATTCGCTGTGTTGGAAGCAAAAATCAATCGGATCAGTTGTGGTCGGACTTAGCACCTATTGTTGACATTCCAAATCAAATACTTGAAAATAAGAAGATTCGCTGTGTTGGAAGCAAAAATCAATCGGATCAATTGTGGTCGGACTTATTACCTATTGTTGACATTCCAAATCAAATACTTGAAAATAAGAAGATTCGCTGTGTTGGAAGCAAAAATCAATCGGATCAGTTGTGGTCGGACTTAGTACCTATTGTTGACATTCCAAATCAAATAC
Source organism: Amaurobius ferox (assembly GCA_951213105.1). NCBI lineage: Eukaryota > Metazoa > Arthropoda > Arachnida > Araneae > Amaurobiidae > Amaurobius > Amaurobius ferox. Next base: position 165,991,985 of record OX578137.1, read on the forward strand.
TTGAAAATAAGAAGATTCGCTGTGTTTGAAGCAAAAATCAATCGGATCAGTTGTGGTCGGACTTAGTACCTATTGTTGACATTTCAAATCAAATACTTAAAAATAAGAAGATTCGCTGTGTTGGAAGCAAAAATCAATCGGATCAATTGTGGTCGGACTTAGTACCTATTGTTGACATTCCAAATCAAATACTTGAAAATAAGAAGATTCACTGTGTTGGAAGCAAAAATCAATCGGATCAGTTGTGGTCGGACTTAGTACCTATTGTTGACATCCCAAATCAAATACTTGAAAATAAGAAGATTCGCTGTGTTGGAAAAAAAAAAAGGAGTATAACGATACAACGTTTTTATGACATCTGCTCGCGCCCTATTTAATTATTTTTCACATGTTTCTTGAATAACGTGGGTATAAGAATAAGGATTTTCGAATTTTGCATTAACATTGCACTTTCTTATCCCTGTTAGAGGTAACTAAGGACGAAAGTATTTTTAATTGAAAATTTTCTTTTGACAAATTAGCAAGAAGGACTTTAAAACATTGCAACTACAATATCTGCCTACTGATATTACGTGTATGAAATTAGTTAGCATGGGTCGTGTTACCGGCTGATTCGAAAAATGTATATATGTTCCTGTTGACGGGAATGTCAACTTTATGAACATAGGATAATATTAAGACAGACAAATATTTTTAATATATAGTTTATGATACTTAACATTATTATAAATTTCAATAAGCTACGGCTTTAGGAAATATGAGGATCACATAGAAGATTTTTTTCCTTTTTTTTTTAAGCAGGATTAGACTCTAGTTTAAAGATATACTTTTTTAATGGCAAGTCTTTACAGTTATGACATTTATGTAAAAATTTATTTTTAACAAACCGGAGCGAGTCTGTGAGGTATCTTTCACTATTATCTACGTGGCACCATTAATATACCTTGAGGTATTGCATCCGAAAACCAGCCATCTTTATTGGCCTCATAATTAAACTCATGAGAGAAGAAATATTGAAGTACCGTATTGTCAAAATTAACTTCTATTCTATAAATAATGTTACTTGTAGGAAATATTTTAGGATAAGGATTAATAATAGTTATAAATTGGTAACAATTCTATTAATCTTATTCGTTCGGGAACATAAAAAAGAGTTACTTCTCTAGATCACCTTGGCTTGATATAATAATCAGCTAATAGGCTGGATTAAATATGATGTATGAACACTTTATACTTGTAACGATTTTGAGCATATAAGTAGTCACGGTATCAAATTGTAATATAAGTTTTGAGATTAGCAAATTGTGGTAACGGTATTGGTGATTAACAGATTATAACGTAATTACGTTGTGTTGTCCAGGTTCCATTTCCCCGACCGATTCAAGAATCAGTTGGTCAACTTTAACTCGAAGCTAATGAAAAGATTACACATAATTCTACAAGAAGTGGAAAACATAAATATTTAAATGAAATATATTTATTCTAAATCAAAAGTAATTAGCATTTAGCAGATGCAAACATTCCATGTCCTTCCTTTGTGACACTGGATCGAAATTAAGTATATTAACAGCTCTTAATAAAATTAAGAAATTGTACTCATAGTTTATATCGAAGAATACATCAAAATACTACTTGTTTGCTTGTACCAGTCCAAGAAGAGGGGGGAGATCGGGGTAAGTCATCCTAAACATTCTCGAACACCGGATGGACCGTGGATGGCCAAAGACGAAGTTCGACAATTTTAATCTCCGGCACTACAATTCTTGGAGTTGAAATTAGACCTCCAGCCAACCGACTCGCCCACTCGTGCAGAAACTCCATTTTCGAATTCTCAACGCTAACAGAACAAGATGAATCGATAGTCGTTGGCAATAGAATTTAATGGTGATAAAACAAGGATCTTTATCCTTCATTAATATTAACCTCCAATTTTTCTCCATTCTTAAATTTTAGCACACATTTTAAATAATCTTCTCCCGGCCACACAAATAGCTACCAAAAGCCTTCGGGTTGGTCGTGTGGTCTGGGTTTTCCACACATTTTAAATAATCGTCGGTCGAATTTAAAAATAATTTAATTCCATCGCACCGGGCGTCCACACACCTCCAAGGTTAAGCATCAAAAAGCCTGGAGCGTCCTTTGACCATCTTCTACGTCACCCCATCAATCAAGCCCTCATTCGCTAACCAACACCTGCATCCGTGACGTATCGTAATTAAAAACTGCAGTACACGCCACTTCCAGACAGCGCCTGCGCCAAACCAGTAATGGCACAAGCAAGGCTCCGGACAAACTCTCGCATTCCCACGTTAGCCTATGGAAACAGGAATTAATTCAGCAAAAATGGCTCAGAAAAGCAAGAAATTGAGAAGGTGTTCCAAAGTCGATACGACATACTTATGTAAACCTTAAAATACCCTACAGTTACTTATGAATCCATTGTTATCTTTACGAAACTATAATCCTCTATATGGCATTTCAAATTCATATCCTTTTCCATCAATAATTTGAAAATGTTTTTATGATTTATAATTTTCTGCATGTACTAAAAACACCGAAAATGAAGAAAGTTTATACGATTCAGTTTTATATTTCAAAAAATCTAAATACTTTTGAGGTTCTTATATCAGCCAACTTTATAACTAATTTTAAAGAAATCAATCAAAATTAAAGAAAGCTTTATTAATGTAATTCTAATGCAAAACATAGTATAGATATAAACAGTATTTTCCTTGTCACTTGATTTTGGCACTCAACTCAGTAAGCACAGAGAAAGAGTGTTAACTACATAGGACATAGATATGTCGACTATTAAAGCAGCCGCGATTTTGGAGGACAATAGAGCTGAGTTCGGACTCAATTTTGAGAGTCCGAGCCCGATATATTAGATCCCGAGCTCGAACTGTTTACCTTAAAATAGAGTCCGAATTCGCCAAAATATGAGAGTAACTTTTCCACTTAATTGTTACTAATTTTCAAAAATAAATAAATATTTTTGAGTGCTGGAGCTTAGAATATATTACATGCTAAGCTATACGACCACACACGTTCAGCAGCCTCAGAGCAAATCACACCCCAGAGACAGTTTATGACAAAAAGTATACGCAATACAAAAGTTGTAAAACTATAAAAACTTCGTTAAAAATAACGCATAACACAAAATTAATAGTGTCGATCCGTTTCGAAGGTTATAAACAGCCGGCTTCGTCAAGGCAACAAAGAATCGCAACCTTCACTCCTTAGAGCTGCAGGATCAGCTAACAACTGGTTGCCGAACTTGTCAAATAAAATTTCTTAAATTTGTTCACAGTATATTTTAGTGATAAAATAAAGTGTGATTATCTTTGTTTTCTAAATTTTTATAAGCATTTTCGAATCATTGACACTAGAACGATGGGTATTTCGAACTACCTAGAACGACGGGCAGCGGCCAATTTGACCGCCATAGAAAAAATACAACATACGTTTAATTCAAAACCATTCATTTGTTCTCTTATTATAAAACCTAGAATAATTTTCTTCTGTGTTTTCAATAACTTTAAGAAAGTAAGAAAAGTCATAAAATTTCAATGTCAAAATAACCGCTTCCGCCGTTCTAGTGTTAACTATTTAGAAAAAATATGCCTATTAAATAAAGATACAAAAGAGTAACTGAATAAAAGGGAAAATAAAAATTATAGTTTAAAGTTCGAGCCAGAATTGTACGTAGTACCATATAGCCCGATTCAGTGTCAGGTTGAGCAGCCCGTTTCATGTCTAACGACGACCACTGAAACATGACTCTGACAGCACTATTTGATTGCACTCTCTGCAATCACTATTTGATATGTCAACTACTGGTACATTATCCTTGTCAATTATTGAAACAATCGAGATTTTGATATGCCAGCTAATGGAATGACTTGCCACATTTGATAATTTTAAAATAACATTTCTTGTAAAAATATTTGCATGGAATAAAGAGGAATTCGTGACAATTTTTGTAATGTAACACAATTAAAAGTGCTTTAAGTTTACTTCTGGAAAGAGGAATATATGCGTTTTTTCCCTTAATATGCCAACTACTGATACGTTCAGTACCTTATTGTATAGATCAGTGTTTCCCACACTTTTAAACCTCATAGTAATTTTAAAAAAAGATATTGATCCCTTGATATCATAATTTGAAACAAGCCATATATAATGTATTTACTAAATATAAATAAAAGTTAGAAATAATGAAATAACATTTAGTTTGTAGTAAGGAATGGCATTCATTAAGATCAGAAATTACAAATTATGAGTTTAGGAAATTTTCATAAATATAAACATTGAAGAAGCTAGCAGCGTTACGTTGCTAATAGCAACCAACGTAGTTTAATATGAACAATGATGCTTCTATTTAGAAATGGCAGCAACAATGTTCGGTTCAATTAATGATAATTTCATGCTCAACTTCTAATCTATTCTTAAACTTAAATTTGAAGTAAGTGAGCTCGAAGAAAGCATAAATATGTAGTAGGAAATGCTCTTCAATGCTTTCCTTGTGAGGACAGGAGAATCATTTACAACATTTAACCGAAACTCGGCTAATAGTAACTATGAGAACCATAATTTTAAGGATTTGTCACATGAAAGATCTGTCGAAAAATCTTATGGTGAACAACAGAGGTTGGTTGAAAGTCCATTAGCAAATGGATTCATTATCCACGCGTCTTGATCATCGATCGTATTCATTTGAAAGACTTTTCAATAACTTTTAATTAAACAAGAAAGATCAATCATGCATAAAGCATTGATTATGAAACACTTTATAACTTCAATGCAAATTTATATAAACATCTCTAAAATGCGATTCATTCCTCGGTAATATTTTTTAAATTATCACAATACTACATTAATTTATTACATTTGAAAACTTAAAACTTCATCGAAAAAAATGAACTTCGTTCAAATGACGGCATTGAAATATAAATTGCCTGGTTTAAACATGCGATACATTCAGTGGTAATATTTTTAAAATTATCACAATACTACAATAATTTATTACATTTAAAAACTTCAAACTTCATCGAAAAAAATAAACTTTATTCAAATGACGTCATTGAAATATAAATCGCCTAGCTCTCTATGTAAAAGCAGTAAATATTTCATCCATACATTTTTATTCTATTCCTTTTATTCATCACAATACTGCAAAAATTTATTTTATTTCAAAACTTAAAACCTTAGAGGTAAAAGTAATTTAACTCTATGCTTAAAACTTCATCGAAAAGGTCTGCTATAAAATCGTGAGTTTTCTGTGTAAAATCAATGAATGTTTCAATCATATCAGCTATATTACAGACTACAGAGCTAAATAATTTTGTGTTAAAGAAATTCAGCAATTCTTATACAACTCATCCTACATCTTTACGTGTTTACATTCTCTATAAGTGAAAATTAGGCTTCGTTGTAGAAATAATCAAAGTTTGATGATCATTTAAACTCAAATATATTGTAATTGCTTTGTTTCAGAATGTAGATGCACAGAAATTAAGCGAAAATAAAGCGGTTTTAGGGCGCATACAACACTAAATATAAATTAAAAAGAATTTTAAAAATCAAGATTTTGACACAAAATGGATGCCGTATTTTATTTTGAAGTGGGTCACGTGTTCTCTTCATATAATATGAGTGTAATTATTATTTTTATTTAAAAACTACCGGATATATTTTGCTGAAATTTTTTTTCATATTTTTTATGGGATAATTTGAATATTTCCTAAAACTTTCGAAGCAGATTGTAAATTTTAAATTCGCTTAAAAAATGTTTGAAAAATTAGGTCCCATAGGGTTCAATGTATTTCATGTTTTCAACCCGGGTTCAGTCCAAAACTAATTGGGTGATATTCATTTATATTCCCATAGGTCCGACAGACCGTCTGAACAACATACTAAAATTTCATTTTGATAAAGTCAATTTTTACGGCAGTTATCATGCAAACGGAAAGACAGACAGACAGAATGAACAAAGTCATAAACACTTTTCAACTATGTTGTATAGAGTTTAAAAAAACCAGGATTTAACAAAAATAAAAATGTTATTGGTTATAACATACTTTTTGTGTTGTTCGTTGACTCCCCTTAGAAATAGTCTCAACCGAACCCCACTTTGGCCCCACTACTGTAGAAAAAGTATTCTATTCCGAAAATTTTCGAATTCGAAATTTTGACGAATTAGGACGTTTTATGACCCTATGAACCCATTTCGAACATTTTTTGGAAATATGTACGTCTATTTGTATGTCTGTGACGTGTGGATACGATAACCCAAGAATGAATCAAAATAGCTAACAAATTTTACCACGCCGACTTTAAATTACTTTGAAGATGAGCATATAATAAACACGTAACGGTTCATGGTGTTATCTACATATTGTGCGATATGTGGACGTCAGAGAAAACAAGGACATCTGAAACTCTGCTCATAAAGATCTTTTAAAATTCGTTTTTAAAGCGAAATTAATTTTTCCCTCTTTCTTTCATTATGCATTCATGTATTCCGTAAACGTTTCAGTTCAGGGACCTCAAATAATTGTTCTTTGTGTCAGCCGTGCACTTCGGATGTTACGAACCGCAAAATCTTTTAGACAACAGGCTCTGGCGATTACGGAAAGAGATTACGCTGTTTAAGAGTTAACAGGGTTTAGGCTTTTAACTTCCTGATGACTCTTCCTTTACTTCTATAATACAATGACCAAGAGATTGTTTTCAATAAATGTATATTTATAAAACCACTATAATCGACTATTTATAATTTTGACCGAGCACGAGTTTAGGCATATCTTCTCATTTTGTCTATAACGTACTTTGCATTGAGGATTTTTAAAGCATGTTTAACGAATCCTTGATTTTAATGAGTTTAGCATTTGGTTACATTTTTTTTTTTTTGGTTAAAAGTGGCTCATTTAAACTTGATGAGTTCGAATGTTTGTTTGAAAAATGAACAACTTCGCACTCTCATTGCAGATAACAGTTTCCTTGAATCGGTTTCGCACTTTTTCAGCACGAAACAATCTACGCATGTAATGGCAGCAAGAAAACTTGTTAATGTGTCACACTTTTGCGAACTTTTATGACGACGGACGAATTTAGTTCTTCCACAGAACCGGCTTTATTTTTATTTTTTTAAATTAAGATTTAAGAGAAACGCTCTGAGTTCTTAAAGACAACGATTCAATTAAGTCGATGAGTTTGATGTACGTATTTTAGTTGATTGGTATTAAGTAGTTTTTAAGCTTAACCTCGACCTCGAAACTAATATTTATCCTCCCCCTTTCATTATCTGCAATTCTCCATAGAGAATAATATTGCTAAGATCCTACATATCGAATAGTGTTTGTTCTCATAATATAAATTAAAAATAATTCTATCTGTAAATAATTTGGCATTACGTCTGATGTTAAAATAGCAAAATTAAGCACACATCCACAACAGAAGGTCCTTATTTCACTTCCTATAAGACGTACAAAAGTTTAAAAAAGGCCATGTTGATAGATTTTAAACTTTTGTACGTCTTATAGGAAGTGAAATAAAGACCTTCTGTTGTGGATGTGTGCTTAATTTTGCTAATTCTATCTAGTTCTAATATTTTGTATAATCTCACTATAAATGTGCCAATGTGTGCCTTTGTCCTTGTGTTATTGTTAACCTTACGTAAACGCTGCAGACAAACAGGCGTAACTTCAAAAGTATTCGAAACATGATCAGAATCTCATTAACCTACCATAGTATAGCGACATAGTGACCTTGTGAGATATGGCATCATATGAAAAACATGTGTAGAACCGAATTTTGGAAATTGACATTAAAAACATATTGGAAAGTTCCATCGGTCACCAACATATATTTACCTAAAGGCTCAACTAGTTTACTCCCTCTCCCCTCAATAAATTGAAGTTTTATGAACTTGGCATTTAGATGTCAGATTTTCATATTTTATCCCTGGGTATGCCTTGCATCATTCGTTGAGCCTCTGATACCTTTCGTGTGCATTACACTCTTTAAATAAGGCGAACAGTTTTGACACTTTAGGAGGGTTGTAACCTCCTCCACTCCCGTAGACGAAGATGGATCCCATGTTTTTCGAGGTCGGAAGGCGATCCATCTTTCTCTGATATGATGCTTTCGAGAGGTTTGAGTGAAAGTTTCCGTATTCACTTCTAAAAATTAAAAGAAAAAACTTATTTATTTTCTTCGTAACTGTGGGTGTGCTGGTTGCACATTATTTCCTGTTTTCTCTCATCGTCATCAATTGCAGCGTACGGTAGCCTAGAAGTTTGCTAAATAACAACAAAATCCCCCACCGCTGAGAAATGGTTCCAACAACCTGGAATCATGCGTATCTACTGTTGGTTGTTACCGAGTTATTGGATTCTAAACATCATTTCAAGTTGTTGGAAATACCTATCATTGGTGAATTTTGAGCCTTAACTTAAACCTCCATATTCATTGTAGTTTGGCTATTCGATAGTACTGCGAAACTGATCCATCAATGCTGTTTGCTACAGCGGGGGTATTAAATTGTTTGTTTAAATGCCTATAATTTGTTATAACTTGACAAGATTTTAAATTTGTCGTATTGAATAGACCCTTTCCCGGTGCCTTTCTGTCGATATATTTGTAGACGCCATCTCACAGCCGAAATATGTTTGAGAGAGTCTGACATTTAACAAAGTCGTTAAACTTTTTAACATAAAATTCTCCTTTAATTGTATAGGTAAAATGCAACAACCCTTAATGAATTAATTTAACGTCAATTTTGTGCATCACTGCGTGTCCAAGCTCACAGACAGCAAAAACATAAGTTTATGTTTCCGCTATGGGTGAAGTACTGATGAAGATGAATAGTTTCACTTTCCTTACTATACGAAATGTAATGTAAAACAAAAGTATTACGTACTGGTAAAAAAATGTGACCAATTTAATTATAATCGTAAAGAAATTACTAGGATGTGTTCAAAACTTACTTTAGGGAGCATCTGGGATGTCTGAGATAGAAAAAGTTTTTGAACTTAAATTACGGAAAATTGATAAATGATTTTTTGTTATCAAAAAATATATATTGTAAAATGTAAATTCAGAAATTTTTGTAGACCCCCGCCCCCGTCAATCCTTCATGGATTTCTAAAATTGATTTCTGGTCATTCGTATTCTCTTCACTGTTGGCAGGATATTTTTTACGAGTTTAAACTGGAATAAAAATATCATAGTAAATTTATTTTTCTTTGCAGTTTTTAAATTTATAACTATATATACAGTTAGTATGGTAGGTTTTTTTTTTGTGTGTGCGTGTGTGTGTACTCAACGTGATGAAGGGGGGATGATGGCAACGATTTTTTATTTAGAAAAGTCGTTTATGTTCTGCGACAAAATTGCAAGGAAAGTACCAGTCGTAAATAGGCTGCATAGCAAACTGCATGTTTATCTGTAAAAAAATGCATAGCAAACTGCATGTTTATTTGTAAAAAATGCATAGCAAACTGCATATTTATCTGTAAAAAATGTATAGCAAACTGCATGTTTAACTGTAAAAAATGCATAGCAAACTAATGTTTATCTGTCCATGCCAAATTTTAAATAAATCGGTGGAAAATTGGAATAAAATTCGTGACAACTAATTTTCAAAAATTTCTTTTGGGAGAAACGTGTTTAGAGTTTTGAGAACGCAGTCTTGATTGCTTGTATTTGTGTTAATATATTATATATTGTGTTAATATATTATATATTGTATTTGTGTTAATATATTGCTTGTATTTGTGTTAATATAACTGCAATTTTTTTTTAATGAAGTTTGAACAAAATATTTTTGAGACATCGTATTTAAAAGTTGTTTTTTCCAACCTATACATAGGTGTGTGTCCCCTTAAACCCGAATTTCAATAACCATTCTCTGGAAGATTCTTTGCCGAAATAGCGAACTAGAGGGCACTGATTGAATAGTACTTTTGGAATGTGAAACTTTTCAATCAGTAAGGCGTTGAGCAGAAAATCTCAAATATTAAGATTTCTTAGAAAACAAAAAAAATAAAATAATAATACTAAAAAAAAAATAATTAAAATTTATATTTTAAATAGTTAATTAAAGATTCAAAAATGTTAAAATTTCATTAAAATTTTATGTGCTTTTCTCGTTTAATGTTCACATGTGTTTAAACATTTGGATATCTTCTATTATCAGGCGAGTTCTGTTTCTAATAATTTCAAATATTTATGAAGTTATTTGAGAACCAGCAAAGTCCCCGTGTTTTGTGCGCTATACCCGTCCAAGTACACCACGGCCATGCATGGGAAACAGAAACCGGTGGGCTGGAACACTCCCTTTGTTCCTCCCAGCCGCTCCTAATATCCACAGACATATCCGAACCATAACCCCCCCCCCCCCCCCATTCACTATTACTATTTCTGACACGACTCTATCAAAATATACATACAGTAGTGGCCAAAATTGGGGAAACTTTTTTGAAAAAGTGTATTTGATGGCTCATAACACCACTTTCTTTTGTACCAATACCATAAAATTATGTATCAATGGAAAGATAATTTAATCAAGATTGTAATGCAATAATATTTATGAATTATTTTTTAATAGAACAACATTAAAGAAGAAAAGTGAAATACATAGAAAAAATGAGATATACAAAAATTCTCACCATGTCAGTTAATACTTAGTTGGGTAACCTTCAGCCTTAATTACGGCCTTACAGCGCTTGTCGATACCAAGTTTTTTAGTTCTACAGCTGTTATAATGTGAAACCAAGATTGAATTATTGCTTCTGTTAATTGGGTTTTATTACTGGGTTGCTTCTGACTAACAAGTTTTAGTCGGCTTCATAGATTTTTGATGGGGTTAAGGTCTAGCTAGGCTATTCTCAGGTCATTCCAGCAGTTGAATATGATGATCTTGAAGCCACTTTTTGCACACACGAGCAACATGACATAGAGTTGAATCCTGTTGAAATATAAATGCTTCATTATCTTGGAAAAGATCACGTACAGAAGGCTGCAGTTTGGGCTCAAGTATTTCAGTTATGTATCTTTGGGCATTTATATTCCCATTGATCACGCAAATTCTGCCCACACCTCTTGATTCTATACAACCCCAGATCATAACACTAACTAGGTGTTTCACGGTAGGTGTAATGAAATAGGTGTTTCACGGTAGGTGTAATGCAATCAGGACGCAAATCTTCTCCGATTCTTCTCTATAACTATTTTACGCCATCACTACTAAGCAGGGAGATTTTGGTCTCATCACTCCAAATTACACTGTCCTATTGTTCCCTTGTCCAGTTATCATGGGTTTTAGCCCAGTTTCATCTTTTGAATCTTTGTTTGAGGGATAAAAATGGCTTTTTTCGTGGAATTCTAGCATGTAGACTAAATTCATGTAGTTTGCGCCGAACAGTCCTTGCACTCAACTTCACATTGCATTGCGCCATTTCACCTTGTATACACCGAGATGGTTTTCGTCTGTCACCTAGGCACAGTCTCTTAATTCTTCTATCAGCATTTGCTGTCGTGCACCTTTTCCTGCCTTTACCAGTCTGATTTTATAGTGACTGAGTCTCCTTATACCTCTTCAAAAATTTGGAAATGCCATCTTTGGCATTTAGAAATACTACCCCCAATATTTCTAATTTCTTCATAACTGTAGCTTTGTTCACTTAATAGTACTTTACATCGCTTTCTGGGTGACCAGTCAACTAACTCTTTGCGCCATGTCTTTAATTTTATTACTCACTAAATCAAGGAACACATAAAAACCAACCAACTTGTTAGCAATTACATAACACACTGGTAAATGTCCTGTAACCTGTTGACTCATTGCCAAAACAAGATGACACCTGATTGGCTCTCTAAACACTCATGCTCATTGACTACATTCAAATGAAGGAAAGATATAAACCTAAGCAAGTTATGCTTCTTTTCTCTGGTTATTTGGTTATAACTTTTGATGGAATACAAATAATTGAACAAATGTTATTGCATTACAATCTTGATTAAATTATTATCTTTCCATTGATATATAATTTTATGGTATTGGTAAAAAAAAAAAAAGTGGTGTTATGAGCCTTCAAACCTCAAAAATACACTTTTTCCGAAAGGTTTCCACAATTTTGGCCACTACTGTACTATACTAACCCCTAACATAACACAATTAATTTACGCTCCCCTAGACTCTCTAACAAACTAATTTATCAAGTTTAATACCTTTATCAAGTTTAATACCTCATACTTTTTATCTCAAGTTTTCAATTTCCGGTCGTACCATGTAAGAAAAGGGACTCACTCTCTCCAACCTTTATGGGCCATACAATTCAGCTTCAGCCGATCTATCTATAAACATATTTATGCATTAATTACATTGTTTGAAACGTGAATCTGGAGATAAAGAGGAAGCAAGTCTCTCTATCTCCATCGTTTAACTGTTCATATTCTGAGATTTTAAATTGGGATGACCTCTCAATATTAACTTTTCTATTTAGCTGAATCATGGAGGTGGTCTCATCTTTAACTCCATAGGCTGAATACAGTTTTCCTATTATTTCTTCCGGCATTAAAACCTCATGACCATGCAATTACCTTATGCTGTGGCAACACCTTCGGCCCGAGATTATAAACACAAAAAAAATAGTAAAAAAGGTCAAATTTCGAGAAGCTATTTCTTCCACATCCAAGGGTTAATTTGAAAAACGATTTCAGATTTGGATTCAGCCTGGTCGAATTAGTATACAGTAATTTTTTCAGTCCTCGGGATTACATTAGGTGCTCTGACATACTAACACTGCGCTTTTAGAGAGGTGACTAGCCGAATACCCGTTGAAAATCAACGGTCTCGCAATAAGCAACCCCTGAATAATGTAAATTTTTTAATAATTCGCGTTTCACATTTATTCGACAAATCGAATATTTTGGTGTGCAGAACCCTCTAAAGAAAAAAATATTGGGAAACTAAATTCGAGCATTTCTTCCTTTCGAATTATCTACCCTTACACTACATTTAAGTCTATCTCATCCCGAGGCACTCCTATATTATTATTTCTCCTTTGGAACTTTTTTCTGTGAAGCACATCCATAAATGAACATTTTTGAAAAACTCTGTTTGTCTTGGGTTTTTTATCAGATGATTGGCCCAAATACCAAATATCAAGCTTCTATCACATTTCAAAGGAAGCGTGCCTCATTTATTAGGAAATTCGAACATATTAGTGTGCGCACCCCTTAAAATAGCAAATATTGGAAATCTAAAATTTCACACTCTCTTCCTTTCAAACTATCTACCCGTACATCAAATTTGAAGTCGCTATCCTATCGAGAAGCATAATTTTCTATCGCTTCACCTTTCGAACGTTTTTCTGTGTAGCACCCCGTTATAAAGAACATTTTTGTCAAACTGTATTCATCTTTGGTTTTTTCTGTCAAATGGTTAGCCCATATACTAAATTTCAAGTCTCTATCACATTGTGAAGGAGGCGTTTTTCATTTGTTCGGTAAATCGAACATTTTAGTGAGCGGAACCCCCTACAATAACAAATTTTGGAAAACTGAAATTGCACACTTTCTTCCTTTCCAACTTTTTACCCGTACACTAAATTTGAAGTCTCTATCTCATCGCGAAGCATACTTTTCTAGCATTTCATCTTTCGAATGCTTTTGTGTGGAGTACCCACCCCCTTAACTATACATTTTTGAAAAACTCTATTCTTTTTGTGATTTCTGTCAGATTATTTTCCCACAACTCAAATATCAAGCCTCTATCACGTTTTAAAAGAGCCTCTATCACGTTTTTTTCTCCTTTTTTCCAAAAATCGAACATTTTGGTGTGCGGCACCCCCTAAAGTAGGAAGTATTTGTAAACTGAAATTTTTCACTTTCTTCCTTTCAAACTATCTACCCTTCTTATACCAAATATGATATCTCTATCTCAATCCGAAGCATGGTTTTTTATCAATTCACTTTTCGAACGTTTTACTCTGGAGCACCCCCCTTAAACAAACATTTTTGAAAAACCATATTTGTCTTGGGTGTTTCCAGCAAATGATCAGCCCATATACCGAATTTCAAGCCTCTATCGAATTTTAAAGGAGCGTTTTCTCATTTATTCTGCAAATCGAATATTTTGGTGTGCGGCACCCCCTTAAGTGGAAAATATTGGAAATCTGAAATTGCACGCTTTCTTCCTTTCGAACGGTTTACCAATACACCAAATTTGAAATCTCTATCTCATCGCAAAGTATGCTTTCCTATCATTTCACTTTTCGAACGTTTTAGTGTGCGGCACCCCCTTAAGTAGAAAATATTGGAAATCTGAAATTGCACATTTACTTCCTTTCGAACGATTTATCCATACACCAAATTTGAAGTCTCTACCTCATCGCAAAGCATTCTTTCCTATCATTACACTTTTCGAACGTTTTGGTGTGCTGCACCCCCCCCCCCCCCCTTAAGTAGAAAATATTGGAAATCTGAAATTGCACACTTTCTTCCTTTCGAGTGATTTATCCATATACCAAATTTGAAGTCTCTATCTCATCGCAAAGCATGCCTTCCCGTCATTTCACTTTTCGAACGTTTTGGTGTGGGGCACCCCCTCTATAGAACGTTTTCGAAAAATTCGATTTTTCCAGGGGATTTTATCGAACGACTGAGCCGTGTACCGAATTGCAAGTCTCTATCTATTCGGGAAGTGCCTAAAAAAAGCGTGACAGACAGGCGGACAGACAGACAGACGGACACTTGGCAATTAGTATATACTAGCCGCATACCCGTTAAAAATCAACGGCCCCACATTAAGCAACCCCTGAATAATGTAAATTTTTTAATAATTCGCGTTTCTTATTTATTCGCTAAATCGAACATTTAGTTTTGAGGCACCCCCAAAAGTTCAAAATATTGGAAGTCTGAAAATGCACACTTTCTGCCTTTCGAACGATTTACCCTTACACCAAATTTGAAGTCTCTACCTCATCGCAAAGCATGCTCTCCTATCATTTCACTTTTCGAACGTTTTGGTGTGCTGTACCCCCCCCTTAAGTAGAAAATATTGGAAATCTGAAATTGCACACTTTCTTCCTTTCGAACGATTTACCCATACACCAAATTTGAAGTCTCTACCTCATCGCAAAGCATTCTTTCCTATCATTTCACTTTTCGAACGTTTTAGTGTGCGGCACCCCCTTAAGTAAAAAATATTGGAAATCTGAAATTCCAGACTTTCTTTGTTATAAACGATTTACCCATACACCAAACTTGAAGTCTCTATCTCATCGCAAAGCATGCTCTCCTATAATTTCACTTTTCGAACGTTTTGGTGTGCTGCACCCCCCCCTTAAGTAGAAAATATTGGAAATCCGAAATTGCACACTTTCTTCCTTTCGAGTGATTTACCCATATACCAAATTTGAAGTCTATCTCATCGCAAAGTATGCTTTCCCGTCATTTCACTTTTCGAACGTTTTGGTGTGGGGCACCCCCTCTATAGAACGTTTTCGAAAAATTCGATTTTTCCAAGGGGTTTTATCGAACGACCGAGCCGTGTACCAAATTGCAAGTCTCTATCTATTCGGGAAGTGCCTAAAAAAGCGTGACAGACAGACGGACAGACAGACAGACGGACACTTGGCAATTAGTATATACTAGCCGAATACCCGTTGAAAATCAACGGTCTCGCAATAAGCCATCCCTGAATAATGTAAATTTTATAATAATTCGCGTTTCACATTTATTCGACAAATCGAATATTTTGGTGTGCAGAACCCCCTAAAGAGAAAATATTGGAACACTAAATTTTCGCACTTCGTCCTCTGTTTATATTGTGTTTTTTATCAGATGATTGGCCCATATACCAAATATCAAGCCTCTATCACATTTAAAAGGAAGCGTGCCTCATTTATTCAGAAAATCGAACATATTAGTGTGCGCACCCCTTTAAGTAGCAAATATTGGAAATCTGAAATTTCATACTTTCTTCCTTTCAAACTATCTACCCTTACACCAAATTTGATATCTCTATCTCATTTCGAAGCATAGTTTTTTATCAATTTTCTTTTCGAACGTTTCGAACGAATAGATAGAGAGACATCGGCACCCCCTACAATAGCAAATGTTGGAAGACTGAAATTGCACACTTTCTTCCTTTCCAACTTTTTACCCGTACACCGATTTGAAGTCTCTATCTCATCGTGAAGCATGCTTTTCTAGCATTTCATCTTTCGAATGCTTTTGTGTGGAGTACCCACACCTTTAACTATACATTTTTTAAAAACTCTATTCTTTTTGTGCTTTCTATGAGATGTTTCCCCCATATACCAAATATAAAGCCTCTATCACGTTTTTAAAGGAGCGTTTCTCCTTTATTCCGAAAATCGAACATTTTGGTGTGCGGCACCCCCTAAAGTAGAAAATATTGGTAAACTCAAATTGTACACTTTCGCCCTTTCAAACTATCTATCCTTACACCAAATCTGATATCTCTATCTCATTCCAAAGCATGGTTTTTTTTATCAATTGACTTTTCGACTTTATTGCAAAGCATGCTTTCCCGTCATTTCACTTTTCGAACGTTTTGGTGTGGGGCACCCCCTCTATAGAACGTTTTCGAAAAATTCGATTTTTTCAGGGGGTTTTATCGAACGACCGAGCCGTGTACCAAATTGCAAGTCTCTATCTATTCGGGAAGTGCCGAAAAAAAGCGTGACAGACAGACGGACAGACAGACAGACGGACAGACAGACAGACGGACGGACAGACAGACGGACACTTGGCAATTAGTATATACTAGCCGCATACCCATTGAAAATCAACGGCCCCACATTAAGCAACCCCTGAATAATGTAAATTTTTTACTTATTTATTCGACAAATCGAACATTTAGTTTTGAGGCACCCCCAAAAGTTCAAAATATCGGAAAACTGAAATTGCACATGTTCTTCCTTTCGAACTATCTACCTGTACACCAAATTTGAAATCTGTATCTTATTTCGAAGCATGTTTTTTTTTATCAATTCACATTTCGAACGTTTTCCTCTGGAAAACCCCCTTAAAGGAACATTTTTGAAAAATTATATTCGTTTTGGGTGTTTTCATCAAATGATTAGTCTATATTTAAAATTTTGAGCCTCTATCAAATTTTAAAGGGGCCGTTTCTCATTTATTCGGAAAATCGAACATTTTTGTGTGCGACACCCCCTTAAGTAGGAAATATTGGAAATCTGAATTTACACACTTTCTTCCTTTCTAACGGTTTACCTATATACTAAATTTGAAGTCCCTATCTTATCGCAAAGCAGGCTTTCCTATCATTTCTCTTTTCGAACGTTTTGGTGTGCGGCACCCCCTTGAGTAGAAAATATTGGAAATCTGAAAATGCACACTTTCTGCCTTTCGAACGATTTACCCATACACCAAATTTGAAGTCTCTACCTCATCGCAAAGCATGCTCTCCTATCATTTCACTTTTCGAACGTTTTGGTGTGCTGTACCCCCCCTTAAGTAGAAAATATTGGAAATCTGAAATTGCACACTTTCTTCCTTTCGAACGATTTACCCATACACCGAATTTGAAGTCTCTATCTCATCGCAAAGCATGCTTTCCTGTCATTTCACTTTTCGAACGTTTTGGTGTGGGGCACCCCCTCTATGGAACGTTTTCGAAAAATTCGATTTTTCCAGGGGGTTTTATCGAACGACCGAGCCGTGTACCAAATTGCAAGTCTCTATCTATTCGGGAAGTGCCTAAAAAAAGCGTGACAGACAGACAGACAGACAGACAGACACTTGGCAATTAGTATATACTAGCCGAATACCCGTTGAAAATCAACGGCCCCACATTAAGCAACCCCTGAATAATGTAAATTTTTTAATAATTCGCGTTTCTTATTTATTCGACAAATCGAACATTTAGTTTTGAGGCACCCCCAAAAGTTCAAAATATCGGAAAACTGAAATTGCACATGTTCCTCCTTTCGAACTATCTACCTGTACACCAAATTTGTAGTCTGTATCTTATTTCGAAGCATGTTTTTTTTTATCAATTCACATTTCGAACGTTTTCCTCTGGAAAACCCCCTTAAACGAACATTTTTGAAAAATTATATTCGTTTTGGGTGTTTTCATCAAATGATTAGTCTATATTTAAAATTCTGAGCCTCTATCAAATTTTAAAGGGGCCGTTTCTCATTTATTCGAAAAATCGAACATTTTTGTGTGCGACACCCCCTTAAGTAGGAAATGTTGGAAATCTGAAATTACACACTTTCTTCCTTTCTAACGGTTTACCTATATACCAAATTTGAAGTCCCTATCTTATCGCAAAGCAGGCTTTCCTATCATTTCACTTTTCGAACGTTTTGGTGTGCTGCACCCCCCCTTCAGTAGAAAATATTGGAAATCTGAAATTGCACACTTTCTTCCTTTCGAACGATTTACCCATACACCAAATTTGAAATCTCTACCTCATCGCAAAGCATTCTTTCCTATCATTTCACTTTTCGAACGTTTTGGTGTGGGGCACCCCCCCCCCCCCCCCTTAAGCAGAAAATATTGGAAATCTGAAATTGCACACTTTCTTCCTTTCGAGTGATTTACCCATATACCAAATTTGAAGTCTCTATCTCAGCGCAAAGCATGCTTTCCCGTCATTTCATTTATCGAACGTTTTGGTGTGGGGCACCCCCTCTATAGAACGTTTTCGAAAAATTCGATTTTTCCAGGGGGTTTTATCGAACGACCGAGCCGTGTACCAAATTGCAAGTCTCTATCTATTCGGGAAGTGCCTAAAAAAGGCGTGACAGACAGACGGACAGACAGACAGACAGACGGACACTTGGCAATTAGTATATACTAGCCGCATACCCGTTGAAAATCAACGGCCCCACATTAAGCAACCCCTGAATAATGTAAATTTTTTAATAATTCGCGTTTCTTATTTATTCGACAAATCGAACATTTAGTTTTGAGGCACCCCCAAAAGTTCAAAATATCGGAAAACTGAAATTGCACATGTTCTTCCTTTCGAACTATCTACCTGTAAACCAAATTTGAAGTCTGTATCTTATTCCGAAGCATGTTTTTTTTTATCAATTCACATTTCGAACGTTTTCCTCTGGAAAACCCCCTTAAACGAACATTTTTGAAAAATTATATTCGTTTTGGGTGTTTTCATCAAATGATTTGTCTATATTTAAAATTTTGAGCCTCTATCAAATTTTAAAGGGGCCGTTTCTCATTTATTCGAAAAATCGAACATTTTTGTGTGCGACACCCCCTTAAGTAGGAAATATTGGAAATCTGAAATTACACACTTTCTTCCTTTCTAACGGTTTACCTATGTACCAAATTTGAAGTCCCTATCTTATCGCAAAGCAAGCTTTCCTATCATTTCACTTTTCGAACGTTTTGGTGTGCGGCACCCCCTTGAGTAGAAAATATTGGAAATCTGAAAATGCACACTTTCTGCCTTTCGAACGATTTACCCATACACCAAATTTGAAGTCTCTACCTCATCGCAAAGCATTCTTTCCTATCATTTCACTTTTCGAACGTTTTGGTGTGCTTCACCCCCCCCCCCCCCTTAAGTAGAAAATATTGGAAATCTGAAATTGCACACTTTCTTCCTTTCGAGTGATTTACCCATATACCAAATTTGAAGTCTCTATCTCATTGCAAAGCATGCTTTCCCGTCATTTCACTTTTCGAACGTTTTGGTGTGGGGCACCCCCTCTATAGAACGTTTTCGAAAAATTCGATTTTTCCAGGGGGTTTTATCGAACGACCGAGCCGTGTACCAAATTGCAAGTCTCTATCTATTCGGAAAGTGCCTAAAAAAGGCGTGACAGACAGACGGACAGACAGACAGACAGACAGACGGACACTTGGCAATTAGTATATACTAGCCGAATACCCGTTGAAAATCAACGTTCTCGCAATAAGCAACCCCTGAATATTGTAATTTTTTAATAATTCGCGTTTCACATTTATTCGGCAAATCGAATATTTTAGTGTACAGAACCCCCTTAAGTAGAAAATATTGGAAATCTGAAATTCCACACGTTCTTTGTTTCAAACGATTTACCCATACACCAAACTTGATGTCTCTATCTCATCGCAAATCATGCTCTCCTATCATTTCACTTTTCGAACGTTTTGGTGTGCTGCACCCCCCCCTTAAGTAGAAAATATTGGAAATCTGAAATTGCACACTTTCTTCCTTTCGAGTGATTTACCAATATACCAAATTTGAAGTCTCTATCTCATCGCAAAGCATGCTTTCCCGTCATTTCACTTTTCGAACGTTTTGGTGTGGGGCACCCCCTCTATGGAACGTTTTCGAAAAATTCGATTTTTCCAGGGGGTTTTATCGAACGACCGAGCCGTGTACCAAATTGCAAGTTTCTATCTATTCGGGAAGTGCCTAAAAAAGGCGTGACAGACAGACGGACAGACAGACAGACAGACAGGCGGACACTTGGCAATTAGTATATATAACTAGCCGAATACCCGTTGAAAATCAACGGTCTCGCAATAAGCAACCCCTGAATAATGTAAATTTTTTAATAATTCGCGTTTCACATTTATTCTACAAATCGAATATTTTGGTGTGCAGAACCCTCTAAAGAAGAAAATATTGGGAATCTAAATTCGAGCATTTCTTCCTTTCGAATTATTTACCCGTACACTACATTAAATTCTATCTCATCTCGAGACAGCCCTATATTATTATTTCTCCTTTGGAACTTTTTTCTGTGAAGCACACCCATAAATGAACATTTTTGAAAAACTCTCTTTGTCTTGGGTTTTTTATCAGATGATTGGCCCATATACCTAATATCAAGCCTCTGTCACATTTAAAAGGAAGCGTGCCTCATTTTTCCCGAAAATCGAACATATTAGTGTGCGGCACCCCTTAAAGTAGCAAATATTGGAAAGCTGAAATTTCAGGCTTTCTTCTTTTCAAACTATCTACCCGTACACCAAATTTGAAGTCTCTATCCTATCGAGAAGCATTTTTTTCTATCACTTCACTTTTCGAACGTTTTTCTGTGTAGCACCCCGTTAATGAACATTTTTGTCAAACTGTATTCATGTTTGGTGTTTTTGTCAAATAGTTAGACCATATACTAAATTTCAAGCTTCTATCACATTGTAAAGAAGGCGTTTTTCATTTGTTCGGCAAATCGAAAATTTTAGTGAGCGGCACCCCCTACAATAGCAAAAGTTTGAAAACTGAAATTGCACACTTTCCTTCTTTCCAACTATTTACCCGTACACCAAATTTGAAGTCTCTATCTCATCGTGAAGTATGCATTTCTAGCATTTCATCTTTCGAATGATTTTGTGTGGAGTACCCACCCCCTTAACTATACATTTTTGAAAAACTCTATTCTTTTTCTGATTTCTATGAGATGATTCGCCCATATACCAAATATTAAGCCTCTATCACCTTTTGAAAGGGGCGTTTCTCCTTTATTCCGAAAATCGAACATTTTAGTGTGCGACACCCCCTAAATTAGAAAATTTTGTTAAACTGAAATTATACACTTTCTTCCTTCCACACTATCTACCCTTACCCCAAATTTGATATCTCTATCTCATTCCGAATTATGGTTTTTTACCAATTCACTTTTCGGACATTTTACTCTGGAGCACCCCCTTAAACGAACATTTTTGAAAAAATATATTTGTCTTGGGGGTTTCCATCAAATGATTAGTCCATATACCGAATTTCAAGCCTCTATCAAATTTTAAAGGATCGTTTTCTCATTTATTCTGCAAATCGAATATTTTGGTGTGCGGCACCCCCTTAAGTAGAAAATATTGGAAATCTGAAATTGCACGCTTTCTTCCTTTCGAACGATTTACCAATACACCAGATTTGAAGTCTCTATCTCATCGCAAAGCATGATTTCCTATCATTTCACTTTTCGAACGTTTTAGTGTGCGGCACCCCCTTAAGTAGAAAATATTGGAAATCGGAAATTGCACACTTTCTTCCTTTCGAACAATTTAGCCATACACCAAATTTGAAGTCTCTACCTCATCGCAAAGTATTCTTTCCCATCATTTCACTTTTCGAACGTTTTAGTGTGCGGCACCCCCTTAAGTAGAAAATATTGGAAATCTGAAATTGCACACTTTCTTCCTTTCGAACGATTTACCCATACACCAAATTTCAAGTCTCTACCTCATCGCAAAGCATGCTCTCCTATCATTTCACTTTTCGAACGTTTTGGTGTGCTGCACCCCCCCCCTTAAGTAGAAAATATTGGAAATGTGAAATTGCACACTTTCTTCCTTTCGAGTGATTTACCCATATACCAAATTTGAAGTCTCTATCTCATCGCAAAGCATGCTTTCCCGTCATTTCACTTTTCGAACGTTTTGGTGTGGGGCACCCCCTCTATAGAACGTTTTCGAAAAATTCGATTTTTCCGGGGGTTTTATCAAACGACCGAGCCGTGTACCAAATTGCAAGTCTCTATCTATTCGGGAAGTGCCTAAAAAAGGCGTGACAGACAGACGGACAGACAGACAGACAGACGGACACTTGGTAATTAGTATATACTAGCCGTATACCCGTTGAAAATCAACGGTCTCGCAATAAGGAGAAAATATTGGAAAACTAAATTTTCGCACTTCTTCCTCTGTTTGTATTGTGTTTTTTATCAGATGATTGGCCCATATACCAAATATCAAGCCTCTATCACATTTAAAAGGAAGCGTGCCTCATTTATTCAGAAAATCGAACATATTAGTGTGCGCACCCCTTAAAGTAGCAAATATTGGGAATCTGAAATTTCACACTTTCTTCCTTTCAAACTATCTACCCTTACACCAAATTTGATATCTCTATCTCATTTCGAAGCATGGTTTTTTATCAATTCTCTTTTTGAACGTTTCGAACGAATAGATAGAGAGACATCGGCACCCCCTACAATAGCAAATGTTGAAGACTAAAATTGCACACTTTCTTCCTTTCCAACTTTTTACCCGTACACCAAATTTGAAGTCTCTATCTCATCGTGAAGCATGCTTTTCTAGCATTTCATCTTTCGAATGCTTTTGTGTGGAGTACCCACCCCTTTAATTATACATTTTTTAAAAACTCTATTCTTTTTGTGATTTCTATGAGATGTTTCGCCCATATACCAAATATAAAGCCTCTATCACGTTTTTAAAGGAGCGATTTCTCCTTTATTCCGAAAATCGAACATTTTGGTGTACGGCACCCCCTAAAGTAGAAAATATTGGTAAACTGAAATTGTACACTTTCGCCCTTTCAAACTATCTATCCTTATACCAAATCTGATATCTCAATCTCATTCCAAAGCATGGTTTTCTTTATCAATTGACTTTTCGAACGTTTTACTCTGGAGCACCCCCTTAAACGAACATTTTTGAAAAACTGTATTCGTCTTGGGCGTTTTCGTCAAATTATTAGCCCATATACCAAATTTTAAGCCTCTATCAAATTTTAAAGGCGTATTTTCTCATTTATTCGGTAAATCGAACGTTTTGGTGTGCGACACCCCCTTAAGTAGAAAATATTGGAAATCTGAAATTGCACACTTTCTTCCTTTCGAACGATTTACCCATACACCGAATTTGAAGTCTCTATCTCATCGCAAAGCATGCTTTCCTATCATTTCACTTTTCGGACGTTTTGGTGTGCGGCACCCCCTTAAGTAGAAAATATTGGAAATCTGAAATTCCACACTTTATTTGTTTCAAACGGTTTACCCATACTCCAAACTTGAAGTCTCAATCTCATCGCAAAGCATGCTCTCCTATCATATCACTTTTCGAACGTTTTGGTGTGCTGCACCCCCCCCTTAAGGATAAAATATTGGAAATCTGAAATTGCACACTTTTTTCCTTTCGAGTGATTTACCCATATACCAAATTTGAAGTCTCTATCTCATCGCAAAGCATGCTTTCCCGTCATTTCACTTTTCGAACGTTTTGGTGTGGGGCACCCCCTCTATAGAACGTTTTCGAAAAATTCGATTTTTCCAGGGGGTTTTATCGAACGACCGAGCCGTGTACCAAATTGCAAGTCTCTATCTATTCGGGAAGTGCCTAAAAAAAGCGTGACAGACAGACAGACGGACACTTGGCAATTAGTATATATAATAATAATAATAATAATAATAATAATAATAATAGATAATTCAATTAGAATACCTTAAATATTGTAATAAACAAAACTGTCATCGGCCCCTTCAATATTTAAAACAGTATCATGATGTTTGATAAGCAAAATTTGATGCGTCACTTAATATAATTACGAAGTAGAATTTTGTGACTTTTAAGTGTTCTATGGTTGAATAATATCTCCTCTATGAAAGTAGATCCAGTGAACATGCCATTGATTACGCCGCAGTGATGATGAATAAGAGACTTTGAAATCCTTAATCTGCTAAATTGCTAGTTTCGGTCTGTAATCACCGTTCATTCGAACTGTGATAAGTTAATTAATTGTATCGAAATATTAA
The DNA here is from genome assembly GCA_951213105.1 of Amaurobius ferox. Lineage (NCBI taxonomy): Eukaryota > Metazoa > Arthropoda > Arachnida > Araneae > Amaurobiidae > Amaurobius > Amaurobius ferox. The sequence goes on from OX578137.1 coordinate 166,016,500, forward strand.
TTTTCTCATCCCCGTTCCCATTCCAGCTAATTAATTGCTAATAAAGTGTTCATACCTTTATTTCCCCTTCAGTTTTATCTAGAACTTTTGTTACTTTGTGATGTTAATAATCTTTTCAGGCACTCTATAAAACTCTTTTAGCCAATTGTTTAGCTATAGGTTGTTTTGTAAAGATTAATAACGCGTTGCTTATTGAATTTGTATTTTCTGATACTATGTTATAGAGAATGTATTTCTTTTCCTAAAATGTTCAAATTCAAGACGAAAAAACAAATTTCCAACGCTTTCGGTAATATATTCGTTTGTGTGTGTCTAAAGAGTGCACGCAATAGGTCAAGAACGAATGCATGTATCGCCATGAAATTTTATGTGTTGATACATTGTGCCATAAGTAAAAATCTGATTTGGGCAGCACATGACTTTCCTTGCAGACTTATTTCCACGTTCTCTTTATTTTAATTAAATTTAATTTACTTTTAATTCAATTATTGTTCTCATTTGATAACTGGACTTAGGAAGGTGGCGTGGAGAAAATACGAAAAAAACTAATATATCTCGAGAACGGCTAGTCCTAGTGTAATGGGGTTGGTCTTATTCTTTTCTTCGTTAAAAATTACGTATTAAACAAGCATTTAATGGATATATTTGAGCATACGTAGCTTTTCAGTTTAGATTTTGACAATTTTTGCGGGCCATTCTGCAAAAAAAGGCAGGTTATTTTTTTTTAATCGTACTAAAATCTAATCAGCACCAGGGTGACCTATACGTGACTTATCTACCGAATTTTGTGAAGTTTGGTCCATTAGTTTTTCAGCTAGAGTGGATACAAGCTTTTGCGGACCATTTCGCAAAAAAAAAGGCCGGTTCTTTTATCCCGAATCGTACCCAAAACTAATCAGCACCAGACTCGCCCACAAGTGACTTATCTACAAAATTTTGTGAAATTCGGTGTATTAGTTTTTTAGTTAGAGTGGATACAAAATCTGCACAGACAGACACACACACACACACAGAGACGTCACGCTAAAAATGGTTTTTTCGTATTCTAGAGGTCTTGAAACGTGTAGATCCACGTTTCGACGGACGTCGAAAACTCGAGTTGCGATTTTCGACATGATTCCAATACTTTCCCTATACATTACCATGTATTGCAGGGAAAGTAAAAATGTTCGAATTGTCGAATGAACGTGAAACTGCCAGTTTATTGAGGTAGGGTTTGAAATTTATTAATTTATTTGAAGATTAATTATATGATGAAATCAACATAGGTAATTGGTATTTCCAAATATTTATTATTTTAGAGGAACATGCATAAAAATGTTCTAATTGTTGAGTGAACAAAAAGCTAACGCTTACAAGCACCTAATTTGGCGACTTAAAATGCAATTATCAAAATGGTTATTTGATAAATCAAACATAATTTTATGCATTTATGAGATTGCTGGTAACTAAATCGTTCGCTTTCTGAAATACATTCACATAGAAGCTTGAAACTGTCGATAGTAGATCATTAAACAATCACAGCGAAAAAAAAGTTGCACTTTTTGAAAATGAAATATTTTTAATATAATGCAGACTGAAACATTAGAATTCGGAATTTCGGGTGAACGTATAAATAGAAATTTTATAAGAGATGTATTTAAATATGGGTAGTAAGTAGGTAGATGACTCAACAAAATTAATGATAACATGAAATATTAAAAATATCTATTTAAAGTGGTGCTACGAAGTGAGCTAACTGTTGGAATTTTAAAATACCATCGAAACGCTTTCTACTTTCAAGCAAGCAACATACAGACTTGAAACTATCACTCCATATAGACTGCCCTATAAAGTTAGCGAGAAAATTGCAACTTTCAAACGTTTGCATTCAAAGATATGACCAGAACAAGATTTTTGAATTCGTGAAATATGTACTGCGAACTACAATCACCCCCCTAAAAGTGCAATGTAAGTATGTCTGAGCATAAAATACAACCTCAGGGCTGAAAATACTCATGGAAACTAATTCGACCATGCTGTATCCGAATCTGAAATCCGTTTTTCAAATTAATCATTGGATCTGGAAAAATAGCCTCCCAAAGTTAGGCTTTGTGTTTTGTGTGTGTGTGTGTGTGTTTATAATCTCAGACTGAAGGCGTTTCCACAACATGATGCAATTGCATGATCATTCAACTCATGGAGTTAGAGATGAAACCATCTCTATAATTCAGCTAAATAGTAAACTCAATTAAGTTATCATCCCAATTTAAAAATTCAGAATATGATTATTTTAACCTTGGAGTTAGAGAGACCTGCTTCCTGCATTATCTTCACATTCACGTTTTAGGCAATGCAGTTAATGCAAACTTTGTTTATAGAAAGATGGATTGGTTAAAGTCGAATGGTATGACCCATAAAGCTAGAGAGAGTGGGTCCCTTTTCTTCCATTGTTATGTGTTCGCCAACTTATTGGACCTAAATCCAGTGGGATGTTATTGTGTAGCATAAACTTAACTACTTTTTAAACTATAAATTTCTGTTATAATAGACGAAAATTTTGAATTAATTTCCAACTAATTTTTAAACATTTTTTAAAATTTAATTAAATTTTAAATTTATTTATTCAATTTTTTGAAGGTAAGATAATTTTTCCTTTAAGGAATTATCGTCCTACTAATCAGTTAAAATATTAATTTATTTAAAATATGCCCATTCACGTAGATATCTTACACAAGTTACAATGACCGGCCGTCCAAATAGTTGCTCAAGTCCTCAGGATGAGTCGCACGGTCTGGGTCTTCAACAAGTTACAATGAGTGTAACTGTGGCTCGTGAAAATGCTAATTAATTATTTGATAGATTCTTTTCTAAATTCTTTCTTTGATTGAAGCAAACATATGAAAATTGAGTTTTCGCTCATGGACAGCTGTTTTAAAAGCGTCTTGAACTTTCTTGGTCAAGTCATACCTAGAGCGTGTACTAACCGAAAGGTTAAATATAGCTGCGAAGGGAACAGGCAAAGAAACAAACACCAAAACGCGACACATGTTTTTTTAGAAAACTATATTCTTCTAAATGAAATTTTACGACGGATCTTAAACAATAGTTCTTTAGGTTCTTAAAATGTCTATTTTTCCCACGATAGATGAGTGGAGGTTGTATATGAAGACTTCAATTTTCACTGCAACTAAGATATGTTTACACGGTAAACAATGATTAACAACAAGGTATTAAGTGTAGTGTTTGTTTCGCAATTGTGGTATTCATCTTCCATTCTCTGAAGCTCTCACCGCGATGAATAATCTCACCATCATCCACTGAGATAAAAACGCGAACCGCCCGTGAACGTGAAATGAGAGAATGAGACTGAACTTGAATGAGAAATTCCTGGATCCCATTGTCCGCTACTCACCTGTTTCTCCACAGACACCTTACATAAGCTGAAATAATACAATATATATCCTCCCTCCCCTTCCAGGTTATTATTTCTTCCAGACGTGCCCCTAGTTTTTGTGTATTACTCTCTGCCCGTGCATTGTTCTTTTCGCCTTTGTCCTGCGAGGCGCTGACTCTCTGGATGAAAGTTCTTGATTATGTTGAGAAATTTAAAGCAAAGTGAATATTTTGTTGATTTGAAGTGACGGCTACTGCATGCCAACTGTACTTTCTCACGCTCGTGAAACCGTTCATGTAAGGAACGGAACGGGATAAGAAAAGTTTGTCTCAATGAGTACAAAAAAAGGGGTCTCTGGTTTGAATATTATTTTTTTTTTATTTAGAAATTATTTATGAGGTATTGTTTCATGGGGGGTTGATGCCCTATGGTTTACGTGAATTTGCGTGTGAAAGATTATGCGGTTCTTATTAAGCTTAATATTCAGAAGAATAAATGCATCTATATAGAACAAAAATTGCGCAGATACCTGAATGCAACGGGATAGTTCCTGGGGTATTGGATAAAAATTGTATGATAGACACAAAAGTACATTTTTCATCTTCTTCCCATTTCTTCTTTTGGGAACATGAATGACACAATATAAGATAAAAAAATAATGAATAACTGCAGTAAATTCTCGATATTTCGAAGTTCAAGGGACCAAAAAAGTTCGGCATACCAACATTCAAAATATCGAATAAGCATATTTAAATATATTTTTCCCCAATGAACGGTAGTTAAGAAAAATTGATATTAAATTATTTAAGCGCATAAACTGATAAAAAAATGAGTGTTTCAGAAAAAATAAATTCTATCTTAATAATGAAATTAAAGAAGGAAGAAATATTCCGTTAATGATATATTTAGATACTGCACAAGGCAAGGACCTTAAGGCTGTCCGGAAATAAGTTCTTGAAAGAGCTGTAAACACCAAAGTCTTCCATGTCCATAGAAGGACTGTACTCGCATGAGCAGCTACTGTTGATGCTCGGTTCGATGAAGAACAGCTTTCCAGGGGCACTACGTGGAGGAATCAGTATCACCCCTTTTACTTTTGTTGCTAATGCTAGGCTAGGCCACATAATCACCCAGGTCTACTTGAATAGATTTCACCTAGATGACTCCAATAGTGCCTACCTGACTCACTCCAATAGAGCCTCCAACAAGTGCCTTATTTGCTCTGTAGGAAAGGAAATATCTTGTCCTTCTGCACGGGAGAGAACTTTTTAGAACTGCTTTAACAAAAATTTGTGTCCCTCTGTCTATTTTATCTGTCTTGCCCAATGTACGTTTTAATGTGTATTGTTTTTTTTTGTTCTATAGAAGACATCGTGAAATCGGCCGCTAATGCGCCGATCTCACGTATCAAGTTGTATGCATGTATAGCATTATATAGTTAAAGAAACGCAACTCACCAATGAAAAGTTACAAACATGGGCTTAAAGCGGCCAAGGACTTAAAGCGGCCTCATGTCATTCGTGGCAGGCGCCATGGTCTGGGTCTGTAAATGTTTATCACATACATTCTTTTGCTGCTATAGAAATAATAACATTGCTTATATGATGCCATGTGTTCTTTCATCTTTTGAAATATTTTTATAATTGTTAATATTCTAAAACTTTGTATTGGACCATTCGCTGGATTTAATAAAATAAATAATCATAGAATTTTTAACAGTTAATCTAATCTTGTTGTCGGAACTACAAAGGACGCCCCTCCCCCCGCGAAATAGTTACCCTGGCCCCCTTACCTCGTACAATGTACTATATTTATATTTATTAAAATATTTATATTTGCCCTCGCAAGATTTTGGGGCCTGTTCCCCTGTTCTTACATGTAATTTAAGACAGTAGAGCTTTAGTTTCCGATAGATCGAAAATACCTGAATAGATTCGAGATAAGAGTACTTTTACTTTCAATGGTAAATTTTGAGGTTTCAAAAATTTTGACGTAACTGCAAATTCTATTTGTCCATAGTTGATATATCGAGAGCTTACTGTTTCGATTCGTGATTCACCGGCATGTTAAAAAATATCAGTAACTCTAACTACAGTGTAGTATTGTTTGTAACTCTTAACTACAGTGAATCTTCTCTTTTGAAGACTTAATAAACGGACTTTTACATTTCCTCGAAGCATGCACATTGAATCTCAAAAGTATTTTCCATCCTAATTTAAATTTATTCATATTAAACTTTTTAATTACACACTTTAATCATATTCAACCTTTAAGACAACAATCCATTCAACCTTAAAATGGATTTTGTCCAGGACGGTTTTAAACAGGTTTTACTCAATAGTTTTAATTTACCTGCAATAGTATACGTAAAGAAAAAAAAATATTGTGATGGGCTCAAAACTTCCATTCATTGTGGGATTTTGATGGATTGCCATGTTTTGAACGTTTTCAAATACCTTTTATTTTCAATAACATCTGCGCTTGTGGGTGCGATATTTTTCGAACAAATCGAATGGAATTTTAAAAGATTATTTCCTTTTTTTTTTTCAAAAATCGAGAAAATGTTATAAAAATAATTGCGAAAAGATGTTGATGAAACACCTATTTATATGTAATTTCTATTTAAAGTAAATGTTGTCATTTTTTGGACGATAAGATGTGCCTTTCTCGAGATATGGCACTTCTTTTTTGACCTAAAATTAAAAAAAAAAAATCATAAAAATTAAATGTACTCGCTATTATCAAATGATTGAATTATTTGTCAGTATTTTTAGCCACCAGGAATCAATGAATATCATTATATAGACGTTATCACGTTCTTTGGATATTACAAAATTTACCTTTCCCCAGGGATTCCATGAGATAGGGCATGTTTTTTGCAATGGGTAACGTCATGAACGGATCAGCAAGATAGTCATAAGAAAGCTCCAATTTGTGGTATTGTTTTCCCACGCAGACGAAATTCGTAGGGAACGTCATATATTGGACAAATATTTTTTCCCCCTCTACTGTGAACGAAATCATACAAGCAAAAGGTCTAGCACGCAATGTAGGCAACTTTCTAAAGACAGGCTTTCACATTGGTGTTTGCCACTTTCATTTTTAACAGTTTACTGTGTCAATCATTTGGAACCGGACTTCTTGCCACGGAATGCTGACTACAACCGCCGAAAAAAGAGATTTAAAAAACAACCGAATTAGAATGATTTTTTCCTTCCATGACTTGCTTAACAATTACCCACGGTTGATGAGTAGAAAAAAACCCGAACCTTTTTAGGGTGGACGTCAGCGTTGACGGATTGTAACAAATGACGCCAAAATCTTTGTTGCCCTGTGTGAGTAATATATACGCAGGATGAATGCTTGTATAGACTTATTTCTTAATTGAGAGGTCTTTCGTTTTTTAAATGTTTTACCGGGAAATTTAATTTTATACTCAATAGAAAGAGAAATACAGAGAAACAAGATGTGGAGTCCGTCTTACGATGGAGAGTTATGTTGTTGTTGTTGAGACCCAGACCGTCCGACCTACCAGAAAGGTGTAAGGTAACTGATTGGGATGGAGAGTTATGTGAAAGATATCATCCCATACATCTGCACTGAAATCCCCGGACGCCCCCCCCCCACCCATTCAATATTATTAATTAACAAAACGATATTATTGTATGACCACCTGCTAACAGTACGTGTATCTGTCCCATGAATAATGAAACTGGCTATATTTTAAATCAAGAATTCGCGATTAATTCCTACAAAGTGACAGGGATTATCAAAGAAATGAAATTTAATTTTCAGATATATTGAATGGTCGACAACATGGCGACATTTCTTAAATGTGCCAAGTTGACAATATGTAGCTCCATGTTTGCCAAAGTTTTCCTCGCTATCGTTTCATTTGTCGTGAATAAGTGCAAAACAGTAATTTTATTTAAATTTTCGAAGTTGTGTGTGTTCAGCCGTATTTTTTGTTTTCAGTGTTATATGCAAAATATCGTCTTATTTATTGGTAGTAAGTGTTAGTGAGGAATCTCTTTAAAGGCGGACACGTTTGATCTTTTCCCTCTCTTATCCGATGTTGCCTCTTAAAGTTTACCTCATTACCCTCTGCAAATACGCAGAAACATAAACTCATTAAAAAGATATTTGAAACATTGTAAACATTTATATCGCTAGTAACTCCAATAAGAGACTGGCCGGCGTGCTGCGTAACGAAGTGGTACTCTGTTATCAACTACCGGCGCACGACTTTTTATTTTCTTTTCCTTCACGAATTTAAAATTCTCCTCGTTAAACGCGCGAGATAGCATTTTTAGCATTTTGTGTTGGAGATCATTTTCTTATTTTTTTTGTCTTAGATAAACAAAAAGGATTAATGTGGAGTTTTTTTTTCCCTCTAAAAAGTCTAAGCGGCTTGTCTGCAGTTAAATGAAAATGCATTTGTTTATTTGCGGTGCACTTTAAGAAATGGTGCCACTTTAAACAAAACGTTTTAAAGTTTAATACAGTGCTTGGGGAAACTTTAACTAGTTGAGTATGTTCTTATACAATTATGTATAGAAAGAGTGTTATTTTCCGAAGAAAAAAAAATTAATTCAAAATTTTGACGGATAAACACGTTTTAGGATTTCCTGAAACCATTTCGAACACAGAGGGAAAGATGTTCCAATCTATGCGTGTAGAGTCGAAAACGAATGCAGTTACAGTTATCAAATTTTGTATGTAGATACATTATATACTACCCGACAGAGAAAATGCAAAACCATGAAAGAGCGAATAGAGTGTTATGATAAAGGACACACAGAGATGACTATATACGTAAGTGATGTTAATTCCAGAAGGATAATGCAATACAGTAATGGCATAGACACGGTGATCAGAAGGCAGTAAGACCACCTCTTGCGGCGATACAAACAGCAACCCTTAGTTAGAGGAACAAATGCAATGAGCGTGCGGATAGTTTCCTGAGGGATGTATGATACCTTTAATCATCCTCCACAGGTCGTCCTCTGTTTGAGACGGGGGCAGGGCAGTCAAACGACGGCCAATCACGTCCCATACATCCATACATGACCGATAGGTTAGAGATCTGGAGACAGCGGAGGCCAAGGAAGCATCTGGATACCTTGCAAGGCTTATCTACTTATAGTTGCCACGTGCTGTCGCGCGTTATCTTGCTGTAAAGCAGCATTTTGCAATCGCTGAAGATAGGGCAGTGCAACTGGCTGCAGCACCTCATCCACATATCGTCGTGCCGTCATTGTGCCTCTGATACGAACCAGAGGTGACCGGCTATTGAAGTCCATGGCACTCCAAACTGTGATGACGCGTTGTCGAGCAGTATGGCGTTCAACACTCGCATCAGGATTGTATCTGTTTCCACGTCGCCTTCAGACTCTCACACGGCAATTGTCATTCGACAAACAACCGAGACTCGTCGCTGAACGCTACCCTGTCCCATTTAGTCGTCCAAAAGGCTCGGGCCTGACATGATTACAATCTCTCACGTCGGTGTCTTGTCAATGGCAGACTTCATAAAGGACCGTTTGAGTGCAAGCCGCTTTTGACCAATCGTCGAGAAACTGTTCTCGCTGATACTGGAACATGCAATGTATCCTACAAATTCTGCAGAATGTCGACAGTTGTCGTTTGTGGAGCCGCCACCGCAGGCCTTCGAATGCGTCGATCAACGTGCTGGCGTACGTCTGAATGGACCTGTGCCACTGCGACGATTCACATGCCCTTCTTCAATCCACTTTCTCCAAATCCTTTGCACAGTGGACGCATCTACGCGTGTTTCAGCGGCAATACGCCGGTTCGACCACCCAGCCGTACGTAGGCCTAAAATGAATCCCCTCGCACAATCGTCCAAATGCTGAAACAGACTTGGGCGTCTTTGGTCAAGCATCTCTTCAACCACATGTGTCTTCTGAAATGGAAAACAGCTTGAAAAACGGGTTTCCGTAGGCTACAGACAGTAACAACTGTTGACTCATCTGCCGTTTCCATCTCTTTTAGCCCGCGCTATAATCATGTGACTTATTTGCATTTCAGATCATTTGCATACATTGGCCAGCTGCGGTCTCGCAATTTGCGTAATTATACGGTCAAAGCTTCATGGTGTTGCATTTTCTATGTCGGGTAGTGTATTATATGGGATAACGGTGGTTGAGATCATTAAATTTTCAAGTACCTTTAAATTATTAATAATAATGATGAAAAATGATAATAATTCTTATAAAAGTGAAGAAAGTAGCCATTTATTGTGTAATATTTTATTTAGAAAACCAATTATAGCCTTTTATAGGGCCCTAACACGTCTTTCTCATAAAATTCCATGTTTGTGATCTAAAATTGAAACAACATAATATAGATTCCGTATCTATTACCAAATGAGTTAGTTCATTAGATATTATTGAATCCCAGAAATTGAGGCAAAATGCCTTAAAAAGATTTTCTCTTTTCGTCGTGTCTTTTTGTCTTATATGATAAATGGAATATGTTTCAAATGCGTTTCTCTCTCACATTGTTAACAGTTTATTTGGGAAGAGCTCAAAACGAATTGCTAAACAAATACTATCCAAAGATTCTATTTGTTACTAGTTACGATTAAACTTTTATTCTACTTTTCAATATTACTTTTTTCGAATATATATATATATATATATATATATTGCTCGTCATGGTTGCACTAATGAAGTGTATTTTAAGGTATTTATGTTTCCTTTATTGTTCCAATCTATTTGCTTGTCGTCCATATAACACAAGTTTATAGATAAAATATATCTTGTGTTTCTGAAACAAGCATTTTTGTGTTCATTTCGAAGGGATATATGGACTTGAAGAGAATTTTTTCGAAATGAACTTATCTTAAGCCTAAAGCTCTTCCATGTGCAAGCTTTTTTGATTGATTTTTTTGTTTTCCTATTTTCATTCCTCATCTTTGAAATTTGTTAATTGTCTTTGTTTTTATGACCTGCATTACGCTTTATTATTTCCTCTTTATGTGTTAATTTCTTTTATTTCTTTGTATTTTGTAGAAAATTTTGAAATAGTGTATTATGAGTTACTACATACATTCTAACATTGGATTTACTAATTTATATATATATGTATATAATAGTAGTTTGAAAGTCCAATGAACGAAAAGTAAGAAGCTGCAACACGATAAACCTAACTTTCTAAAACACCCACAAATTAAAATATAAAACAGCAAATCATCAATCAAATGGAAAAAAATACAAAACACTAATAATCAAGTTAAAGAAAATCAACAAAATTCAATGGTATGGCGACGAATAAAGAAAATCTTAAAAATTCAAGCTAAATCGCTATACACGTGGAAAAGGGCTAAGCCTAAAATATGAAAATGTTCACTTCGCAAAATTCGTTCTCAAGTCCAAGCATTTTGACGAAGCAAACACAAAAGATATATGTTTCTGAAGAAATAGATAGATTATTTCTATAAACTATTTCTGCTTGGACGACATACATAAAGAAGGAATAAAAAATAAAACATGAATACCTGGAAAATGCACAGCATATATCCAAACGAGTCGAAACCGGGAACTCTGAATGAAGAGTGTTGCCATTCGCAAAGAAGAAATAAAAAAATGATCTACTGTTGCCATTCGTAAGAATTGAAAAATAGTAAAGCGAAAAGGAAAGAAAAAGTAATAATATACAAAAAGAGCTACTAAAAGATGGGGCTATTAATAGTAAGGCTTGAAGACGTTGAAGAAATTTTATATATATATATATATATATATATATATAATGTTAATCATTCTCAAAATTCCAAACGCACTAACAGAGGTAGTAAAGTCAATAAACCTACTAGCAATAATTCTAACTTTCTCTACATTAAAACTAAAATCATTAGGCTTTTAAATCTATATGAAACTTCCTACAATATGACTGAATGTAAAACCTGGATTTTTGCTATTAAGAAAAAGCTTCTTAACACTGTTTATAATGTCTTCATTAATTTAAATTTGTCAAGCTCTCACTTCTCCCACTTATTCTTTGACTTAATTGTCACTCGTGCGCATTACATCAAACGTAGCTTAATGCCTGCTAATGTTCAACCAGGTATCCCTCCCTCTAACTCTTATTGTGTTATTAACTTTTCAAACCGTTTGGTGAGGTTGAATCATTGATTCCTTCAACCTCACCAAACTTTTCCATCACCTATCACTTGAATTTCCAATAAAAAACATCAATATTGTTAAATCATATAAATATAATATCCCATTCGGTAGACTTATTTTTAACTATAACCAGATTTCAAAATCTACCGATCCATCGTCCTCCACTCCGATAGATAAAAATAATCTTTGTAATTGTCATTCACCTGCATTGAAACCTTTTATAAATACCCATTTTGGTCATGTACTAACGGGTAACTTAGATATAATCACCGACCCTTCCTTAAAACTCATTATGTCATATGGAACAAAATATAGACTACCTTCTAAAAATCATCCTTATTCTATCCTTAACACTCTCTCTCTTGATATTGATAAATTCATATATAAAATGTCCATTACACATTCTCTACCAATGGAAGCCTTTTGTATCTGGAAATCTAAAATTTTATCCCATGTTCAATTTAAGCTATCACATTCGAATATTCCACAGTCTAATTTCCAATTATCAAAACTAAAGCAAAGTATTACACATATGCAGAAATTCCTAGTTTTTACGTATGTAGACAAAGCTTCATCAAACTATGCTATTTTCTGCAAATTTTTCTACATTAAAACATTATTATCCAATTTAAATCAAATTAATACCTTCAAATTGCAAAAAACAACCATACATGATTTAAAACGTAAACTTATTTCCAAGTATAAACAATTTTTTGATACTCATCAAAATTTAAACCTTCCATATTTAGTAATCATACCAAAATTTCACAAGGACCCAGTAAAATTTAGAACCGTTACCAGTGGACACAACTCTTATGCATCAAAAGCTAATAAAAAACTTCTCAAAGTCTTAAATATTCTTTTTCATGCTATTTCCCTTGAGCCACATTGCATTATCCGAAATAGCTATGAACTTATTCAAAAACTGAAATCCTTTTCTGCCATTGATTCATTCCAAACATTAGATTTTAAAGATCTTTTTAATAACATCGACATCAAAGATTTATTTTCTGTCATTAAACAACTCTTCGATCAATTCAAATTAAATACTCTTACTAAATATGACTCGTCCACCTTCAATAATTTATTGCATTTTGTGCTTTTTCACAACTATCTTGTACATGGCAATGCTGTATACCTCCAAACGATTGGATCCACTAGTAGCTCCATGCTCGCCAATATTTATCTTTACTTCTACGAAAGAAAATCCACTCTGTTCACTCGTAACATTTCTATTTTTCGATACATTGATGATGTTTTTCTTTGTTTTCATACTGCACACGATTCTTTACCCACACTTAATATATATCCATCCAATCTTGAATTAATACCGAATGAATCCCACCCTTCCAAATCTGTAAATTATCTTGACATCACCATTGATATACATTGTAACTCTTTCACTACTACTATTTATGATAAGAGACATCAATTTAAATTTAATGTAAAATTCTTCCCACATTTCTCTTCTTGCCTTAGCAACCAAGTTTTTAGAAATCTAATCACTAGCTATCTGCTCCGCATTAAACGCCTGGATAGTAATAAGTGTACACTAACACACATTAATCGTCTCAAAAATCTTTGCTTTATGTACAATTTCCCCCCCTTATTTGTAGATCGCAGTATAAGTACAGTATTCTAAAGTCGTGGAAACACCATAAAATAAACACGGCCCCGGCGGGCAAAAATAAAAATGTAAAAATATTAAAAATCAGTAATTTCGATTACACTAAAAACAAAAATTTTTTAAAAAAACCGCCTCGGCGGGTAAAGAAAAAAGTTTAAAACACTCTTAAAACCGTTAAGGCGGATATCTAAAAAGCTAATAAAACAAAAAACAGGCTACGGCTCCAAAAAACAGTGTTATCCATTCTTTCAAAGTTTTCGATAATCGTGGTCACATCTCGGTCAGTTTCTAAACTCTTGGGTTTATCTCTCCGAAAGTATGTACTGCCACTTCCACTTCCTCTGGTCTGGATTATTCCCACGTGGTAGTAAGCGAGGTAAGCGTTCAAATTGTAGCATGTGGTGGACTCATTTGAAGATTTTTCACGATGACGACCTTTCGACATGTGAGTTGCTCTTTTTTGCAAATTCGTATATTTGTGCGCTATATTTTTCATGTTCATGTCTATGTGGTATTTTATATTTCATGTTTATGTGGTATTTTATATTCTATTATTGAATTTTATCCTATTTTTTTTTTTTTTTCTTTCTGTTATTCCGTTGTTGGGCACAGATTGCATAATATTTTAACCACGTGTTTTTATGCAATCATAGAAACAACGGATTTTAGTATATCTGTCTAGAATGTGCCCCTGAAGACGTTTCTGGCACATATACTATTCTTTAATATGTTTTCCTTGTCCTGGCCTCTCCGTGCTCTACTTTTTCGGCCCTTCCTCGTTGCTTTTTGCTTTTCACAACACGCTTTATTTTGCTCGCGGTTTGATACTGTGGTTACTGATTCACACTCTTGCACTTTAGTTTTTGTTATTTTAATTTTTATATATATATATATATATATATATATATATATATATATAAATTGAGAGATTTTAATCGAAAATTATGCATAAACTACTGTATGTACAAAAAAAACCCATCTCTAGCATATCTGTTACAAATGAGTAACTATAGACTAAGGATAAAGATAGAAGGTGACATATCACTACAATGGAAAGGGGGATGAGAAGAATATTAGGATACAAAATTCACAATTAAAAGTATATAAATAAAAATAAAAAGAAAACACGGTAAAAATGAGAAAAGGCAATAAGAATTAGCTCAAGATAAAAGATAAAGAACAATCAATTGAAACTACACAAAAAATGGCGGTTAGTTCGAAATTGCATTCTCATCAGGACAGCCATATATATATATATATATATATATAATCGAAGAATTTTTATTTTACTTGTATTATATATACCTGAGATAGATCATTAATAGAGAATGTTCTGTATAACATAAGTGAAAGGAAGATGGACTGAAATGTAAATGTGACATCGAAAATACTATACGACAAGCCATTGAATATTTAAAAAAAAACATGATAAGAAAACATTATAAATAAAACAGGTACTAAATTGGTATAAAATACCCCTTTTTCCTTGTTCCATATAAAAGTTAAGGAATGGAATAAGAATTACATGTGGTAAAGAGGGGTGAATAATTTTTTATACAACACATTAAGATGAAATTATTGATATAAATCATATATGTAATGCAGGTACTTAAGGTACTAATCTCCTTGTTCCCTGCACAAACATACATGGTGTAAATGCAAGAAATGTGTTTAAAGATGAAAAGTTGCAAAACAGAAATATTGTTTTGCACGATAAGCTAGGCCTTTTCTAGCTCCCAAAAAATTTATATATATATATATATATAACAAAATGTTTATTAATGGCGTGAATTTATTACATAATGTAGTTAGTGAAATTGAATCTGTTCCCGGACAAAAGGGTCACATCGTGTGAGTGAAAAATGCCAGTGAGTTAGTTGTTTTAGCAACTAATGATTTGGGGAAAAACATCATTAAAATACTCGAAAGTGATACTGATCATTCAGCTTTTAATGAAACGATTCTTACAAATATCATAAGCTTTATATACGCTACTGTTACCTCTGTTGAAGACAAAATATCATTTTCAATTCTAGCTAACGCATTCTAGAACACCGTGACAGAAGACAAAATTTAGCTTTCTACAATTTAAAGAAAAGCATTAGTAATTACGTGTAATTGCGAAAATAAATAAGTGATATGATAAATAATTTTGTAATTGCTAAATTGTAAATT
The DNA here is from genome assembly GCA_951213105.1 of Amaurobius ferox. Classification (NCBI taxonomy): domain Eukaryota; kingdom Metazoa; phylum Arthropoda; class Arachnida; order Araneae; family Amaurobiidae; genus Amaurobius; species Amaurobius ferox. The sequence continues at coordinate 166,031,825 of OX578137.1, forward strand.
GTAAATACCTAAATAATAAATTCTAATTCTGAATAGCTAAATTGTAAATACCTCGTTATTATTTGAATTTTCTCAAATATTATATGTACTTAAATACCTAATTTTTGCTGCCTATTTTGGCGTTTTATTTTTCTTATTTGCCTGCCTATTTTTGTATATATTTTACTGCCTGAACTTTCGAGCTTTACTTAATTATGTTCATTAATTATTATGAGCCGTTCTGAGATGTTAGAAGTTTTACTTTTCCACATAGCCGATTTGTATGGACCGATTTGTATGAAATTGGGTATGCTTATTTTCTATCGGTAACCACATTAAACCTATTGATTTTCAGCGAGATACAGTTGTAACAAAGTCACTGTTTTATCAGAATACCAAAATTTGTAAATCTGGTAGGAAATTCATGTGCTGGACACATCAATATTTTATTGTTTAATCGTAAATAGTTTTAATCGTACTTAATTTCGTTCTGAACTGCGCACTTTGCTAACCCTTTCTTCATTTTATTGTTTAGCCAGAAAAGTTAATTGATACGGTAATGAAGTTGTTCCAATCAAGAGCTACTGTTTTATTATCGACCCGTGCAGAATATTAAACAGGCATTGGGGAGTTCGGAATTTTTATTGTGGCCACTAATGAGGTATCATGTAGAAACGCTCGGACCGTTTGGTGAAATGGATTGAATTATTATTGCTCTTTGAATGTAATTTTTATGGGATTATTTGGTGTTAAGCTCCATAAAAGAGGAAAGTATAAAATATCTAAAAAAAAAGAATATTTTTTCTGTAAAAAGGTATCTGCCCGAGACGTAATTTTGCTTAATACGAAAGCATTTTACGCTTCCAAAAGTCTGCATGTGATGTAACGTAATCTCTGTAAGAGAGGAATCTACTTTACAGTGTATTTATTCATAATTCACACTGAGATTTGTATAAGATATACATATTCCTACAAGAAGATGGCAAAATGTTATGTGTATGTGTGGCTTTTCGAGGCTTACAAATATCAACTAGCGACGTTATATTCGAGATCTTGAATACCTCAAATACTCTAGTATTCGAGTATTCACCGATAGGATTCGCTTATCTACTCAATACGAAAAATATACCTGACAGTCATTTTTCGATAATGCATTTTTATAAATTATATTGCACAATCAAATTTCTTGCATGTAGAATTAGCTAAAATTATTGTTTATGCTATAAGTTAGAGCAAAGCTCTTTACTGAATTATTAAAACTTGACTTTCCTTATTTTCTATCAAATTAATAGTAATTTGATTTTTTTAACCGAATATTAACGATGCATTCTTTTATTTTGCCTAAAATTATTTAATTGTATATGCTTTGTGTACAACGAACACGTGTCGGGTATGTCTGTTACAAAATCTTTATTAAAAAAAAGTCAAATTAATAAATGATGATATTAACAATAATGCCTTCGACCCACATATTTTTTTTTTCGATGTTAGTACGTCTTAATATCAGGAGAAAACCAATCATGTCGCGGAATAGGCTATAAAACTTAATTACTAAATGTCCATGGGGGAGAAAAAAGTTGTTTCCCAGACCTACGCGAGCGATAAATTTGGCTTTTGCATCCAGGAGGCCTTGAAGGCGGTGGCCTTTGTTCTTCTAAATGAACCGCACGGGAAAAAATATATAATAATTGCGTTTTTTCTTTAAATAAGCGGGCGTCCATTTTGATATTAACTTTTGCAAAACTTTCCTTTCTGCCACTATTGCATACAGGACCACGCTGGCAAACTGGGCAAATGTCCAGGTCGCCTAATTCTAGAGGGCGCAAGGAGGTATTTTTAAGGTAGAATTTTTGAATCATTGTTTAATATAGTATTTGTTTAATATCAAGGATTCCTCAAGTAAGTAAACAACTTTATAAATGGGCGCGCAGTCAGCATATTCTACCCTTATAATTGTATTAGTTTTTAAGAGACTTGCCGCTGTTCTCATGCAACTGGAGAGGTTTTTATGGTCCTTGTTGCCTGTTCTAACCAATAAACAAGGAAACATATATAGTGCGGCATATTCAATTATTAGAATCTTGGTAATAGATTAATTAAACAATATGGGCAGTCAGCTGATCTCAGAAGTAACATGCTTATGTTCATAATTAAGCGAAAAAAGACCATAGAAGTCGGTAGCATACTAACAATACAGTAAAGAAGAGGTTAAGTACGGCGAGATGACCTATCAAGAATCGCGTGTGTAAGATGTCTTTCAGTTCGGGTTTAGCCTTTCAGTTAGGTTTCACTAGGATCTGTCTCCAATGGTCTGCATTTCGGATGCTAGAACTTAATAAGCGAGTGTAACCCCTTCCTTACTCAGCAGCATATTACAAAATATAAAACAATGGCAAAGGACATGTCTCGTACTTATCTGCCCACACTTATGATACGTTTATTGATATTATGGGTAATTTTGTACCACCAAAAATTCTCGAAGAAGTCAATCATGCTCTATACTACTCCCTCATTATTGGCTCGACTCCTGACTGTTCTCATATTGATCATCTGGCTTTAGTCCTGCGTTTAGTCTTCCTGGTTAAAGCAGTTCCAAAAGAACGTCTCTATAAACTTCTCCCCAGAAATTCACACTCATTTAGCTTTTCAGAAGAGGTTGTGATTAATTGTCTTTCAAAATTGGACATATAGACATTACGTTTTGTCGGGGTCAAAGTTGCTACAATGCTTCTGACATGTCGGATCCTTACTCAAGACTCCAAGCTAGAATTTGAAAACCTAATTCTCTAGCTGAATATATTCCACGTGATGCACCCTCTCTGAATCTTGCGGGATCTGCTGCTGCTGAATGCTGTACTAAGGCTGTAATGTTTTGAGGTTTGTTCAGGAGCTCTACAATTTTTTCTCGATATCAGCTCATGGGTTGTATATTTTAAGACGGTATTTTGAAGGGGGGAAAACAATACATCTGGGTTTGAAATTTTTATCTGAAACCCTTTGGTCTGCACAAAAGCTTTAAGGAAATTCGAAACGCTTTACAGGATTTGTCTGAAGATTTTTTCATGACATTAGCAATTCAGTTGGAAACTTAAGGTTTTGGACTCGAGTTTCTTGATTTTGAAACTGATTTCCTTTTTGTCTTCTGACATGATATTTTAGAAAGGTTCAGTAAATGTCTCAACAATTTACAAAAACAAACTGTCATTCTTGTCGCAGCCGCCAAGCAACTGTCAAAGCAACTGTCAAAGCAACTGTCAACCTTTCAAATTTCAGCTAAGGCGATAAACTCAAACCAAGATATTATTGAAGTTGCACTAAAATTAAAACAGTGCTATCTAGAAGAAATTATTAGAGACTTTTGAGAACAATTGCTCTCATTTCAAGATGCACATTGAGCTAGAAACAATGACAAGGATTACAATAAATCAATCTGCTGTCTGTATGATAAATACTTACAGAACATCTTTGCAAAAAGTGAGCATATGTCAGTTTGAAGACTGCATTTGTTTACAAGCCCCCTTCTTCAGGCCAAAAGAACAGGCAGAACAGCATGCGCCCTTATCAACCGCTAAGAATCGAACTGATGCTTGCTTGTTTTTTTTTCAAAGAAGTTTTGTAAGTTGACAAGGATATTAGAGAACTGTACTGTTGCATAAGACATTATCAACCTTTAAAATACTTTCCCTAACTTGGAAATTATGCTAAAGAGTTTCTTTACTTTACCAGTTAACTGACAGCTAAATCTAAAAATATTTTTTTTTATCCTAAACAGACTGAAGAACTATAAAAGATCAGTTCGTTTAGACAGTTAACTGAAAACACTTGTATTAATGTACTCTGAGAAGGATGTAACGCTGCATACAAACTTCTCTAAGGTCATCGGCAGATTTGCTCAAACCAAAGCAGAGAACTAAACTTACTTCTGTAAGTTTTATACTTAGTAAAAAGTACATGGGTTAGCCAATTAGCACCTTTATTGCAGTCTTGTGCTAGACACTTGTAAGAGAACGCCTGAATTTATTTTGTTCTAAGCGCCAGTCATCTAGGCCTAGGGCCTGATTGTATATTGTTTTCGTGAAAATTTCTAAATTTAACGTTTTACTTTTTAATATCAGAACATTCGAACCCTTCGGGAAAGATATCCGTCTGCCTCTCTGTGTGTGAGGTATGGATATGAAAAAGAAAATAAAACCTTGTAAACAAAATATCACACATTACTGATACTTTTATTCTGATACTGATTATGATACAAGAGGGCCTAAACAATATATGGAATATAAATGTATATGAGGAGTGGCGCTTCATTCTCCAGATATTTTAAATGGCATGAAACTTATAATACTCAATCCTTTTCTCACAGATTATTCTATTTCCAAGGCATAATGGCTGTATCTTGTTCTTTAACGGGGAAATGTCTGACGTGTAAGTCTAATCGACTATCTTACTCATTCAGGTTCCGTATTGTTTTACATTCATTTGTATCACAATCAGTATCAAAGTAAAAAGAAATAAGTACCTTATGACTTTTTCGGTTTTTTTTTAAATTCTCAAACAAAAATTGGCAACAGATCGGTCAGGCTAATGAATTAAATCCATTTAGCAGATTTTCTTTAATGCATATTGAATCCAAGAGCATAACACATTGCAAACTGCCCATTGCCTGTATTGACATATTACCATTGTTCCGGGAGTGTCCATCGTGCTCCTTAGAAGAAAATCTTAAATATCGAATAATTGTGTTTACGTAATATATGTGCACGCATTTCATAGTAATACTTGCGTTTGTCCTGAGTTATCGCATTCACACCTAATAGACATAATACGCACAGATTGACACCTGGTCAAAAGTTTTCCAAATTCAAAAGGTCTTAAAGCGTAGGAAATGATGTTATGAAAATTTTAAATTCATATAATCTTTAATTAATTAAATTCTATTTTTTTTAATCATGCTAGTTATAAAAAAAAAAAAAAAAAAAATTAGTTCTAGCTTTTTATGGGACCGAATATCTGATAATTGCCATTTCTCCGATTCGAAAAATTGTTTCTAACTTTTAGTTTTTAAGCACTTTTGCCTTTAATAAATTCTTTGAAATGTCTCTTAAGATTTCTAATGGATTACAAAGCTGTTTAACATGATTAATAGAATTTTAATGCATATTCATTACGTTTCCGTGTCAGAAATGACCATGACAAGAATGCCATTACGGGGTTGTATTTGTTCAGCACGGAAATTGAAACTTACATTGGAAAACCAAGTATACTAAGCACGATTCCTTTTTATGCACTAATATGGATAACTCACTTTGAAGTGTTGTTTTTTCAAATGTCAGTTAAGACGGCAAACTCAAACCAAGATATTATTGAAGCTGCACTAAAATTAGAACAGTGCTATCCAGAAGAAATTATTAGTTATTTTTTAGAACAATTGCTCTCATTTCAAGATGTACATTGAGTTAGAAACAATGACAAGGATTACAATAAATCAATCTGCTGTCTAAGATAAATACTTACAGAATATCCTTGCAAAAAGTGAGCATTATGTCAGTTTGATGACTGCATTTGTTTACAAGCCCCCTTCTTCAGGCCGAAAGAACAGGCAGAACAGCATGACCCTTTATCAACCGCCAAGAATCGAACTGATGCTTGTTTGTTTTTTTCCAAGGAAGTTTTGTAAGTTGACAAGGATATTAGAGAACTGTACTGTTGCATAAGACATATATCAACCTTCAAAATACTTTCCCTAACTTGGAAATTATGCTGAAGAATTTCTTTACCAGTTAACTGACAGCTAAATCTAAAAATATTTTTTTTATCCTAAGCAGACTGAAGAACTATAAAAGATCAGTTCATATAAGCAGTTAACTGAAAGCACTTGTATTAATGTACTCTGAGAAGGATGTAACGCTGCATACAAACTTCTCTGAGGTCATCGACAGATTTGCTCGAACCAAAGCAGAGAACTAAACTTACTTCTGTAAGTTTTACACTTAGTAAATAAAAATACTTCTTTACATCCTTACAAAACATTAATTTTTTAATTATTATTGGCCTAATTATTACTGTCTATAAATCATAATAATAAACAAAGTACATGGGTTAGCCAAATAGTACTTTTATTGCAGTCGTGTGCTAGACACTTGTAAGGGAACGCCTGAATTTATTTTGCTCTAAGCGCCAGTCATCTAGGTCTAGGGTCTGATTGTATAAATTATTGTTTTCGTGAAAATTTCTGGATTTAACGTTTTACTTTTTAATATCAGAACATTCGAATCCTTCGGGAAAGATATCCGTCTGCTTCTCTGTGTGTGAAGTGTGGGTATGAAAAAGAAAATAAAACCTTGTAAACAAAATATCACACATCTTTTATTCTGATACTGATTATGATACAAGAGGGCCTAAACAATATATGGAATATAAATGTATATGAGGAGTGACGTTTCATTCTCCAGATATTTTAAATGGCATGAAACTTATAATCCTCAATCCTTTTCTCACATATTATTCTATTTCCAAGACATAATGGCTTCATCTTGTTCTTTAACGGGGAAATGTCTGACATGTAAGTCTAATCGACTTTCTTATTCATCCAGGTTCCATATTTTTTTACATTCATTTGTATCATAATCAGTATCAAAATAAAAATAAATAAGTACCTTATGACTTTTTTTTTTTTTTTTTTTTTAATTCTCAAACAAAAATTGGCAACAGATCGGTCAGGCTAATGAATTAAATCCATTCAGCAGATTTTCTTTAATGCATATTGAATCCAAGAGCATAAGACATTGCAAACTGCCCATTTCCCGTATTGACATATTACCATTGTTCCGGGAGTCTCCATTGTGCTCCTTAGAAGAAAATCTTAAAGATCAAATAATTGTGTTTAATTATGTTTTTTACGTAATATATGTGCACGCATTTCATAGTAATACTTGCGTTTGTCCTGAGTTACCGCATTCACACCTAACAGACATAATACGCACAGATTGACATCTGGCCAAAAGTTTTCCAAATTCAAAAGGTCTTAAAGCGTAGGAAATGATGTTATGAAAATTTTAAATTCATATAATCTTTAATTAATTAAATTATATATTTTTTTAATCATGCTAGTTACAAAAAAAAAGAAAAAAAATCTAGTTCTAGCTTTTTATGGGACCAAATATCTGATAATTGCCATTTCTCCGATTCGAAAAATTGTTTTTAACTTTTAGCTTTTAAACACTTTTGCCTTTAATAAATTCTTTGAAATATCTCTTAAGATTTCTAACGGATTACAAAGTTGTTTAACATGATTAATAGAATTTTAATGCATATTCATTACGTTTCCGTGTCAGAAATGACCGTGACAAGAATGCCTTTACGGGGTTGTTTTTGTTCAGCACGGAAATTGAAACTTACATTGGAAAACAAAGTATACTATGCATGATTCCTTTTTATGCACTAATAGGATATACATTTTTTTTTATTTTGATTCATATTGTTAATAATTAAATGCGTGTCAGGAATGACAGATAGTAAGTATACTCATCTACAGTGAGTTATAAAATTGGATTTTTCACTTTTTCATAGCAAAACACCTAAGCTGTAAACAGATGGAGAACAAAATGGTATATAGTGTTCTTCAACTGACTTAAAATCATTTGCTGTCGCCGTCTGGTGGATGAAAAAGATCATTTTTCGGACAACATCGCAATTTCACCAATTTGAGGGACAAACGCGTATCAGCTATTTCGCAAAATAATATCGTTAAAATTTTTATAAATATAGGTAGGAGGTTTAAGTTAAAACTGGAGATTTTTAAGTTTTACCCGTTTATTTCCATTATGTGTGTCTTTCTATTATTGGGTAATTAGGATATAAAAACTCAATTCATTACTGGGGGACTGTGATAGAAGTGACAAATTTGCATTTTTTGGAGTTAAAACTACATTTAATATTAATGGAAAATACTATTTTGTTGAACAATAGGTAGAACAGATTGTATTGAAAACACATACTGTAAAAATATATCCATGTTATTTATTAAATTTTTTAAAGCTCAAGGTACATAAAATTAAAAATTATCATATATTCAGCCATATAGTGTATCACACATAAAATTTCATAGAGATAGGTACATTCATTATGGTGTTCTCACACACAGGGACTGACATCTATTCAAAGATGTTCCAAATGTATTCAGGAGATCTTTAAACGTGCATTTCTGGTGTAAACCTAGACATCGAAAATTTTTGAAAAAGTAACTTCTCTATATTAGTAGGAGAAAGTAAAGATTCGCCCCTTTCTCTGAAGTCTTGTAAAAATGATTATGCTTGAAAAAATATGTATTAAAATGTAAGGTATTTGTTTTTAATATTCTTGGATAAAATCAGATTTTGTTAGGTCTTCATAGAACGAAACCTAATACACCAATTCCGATTTCTCTAGCATAAAATTTATTTGTAACTCAATACCTCAGTTACATAATACACTTCTGTTATGACTCGTTCTCTTTTATATGAATAATGTAGGTGGAATCCTATCCTGTCTCTCGCAGATGAAAACAGAAACGTCTCATGCAACTTTTGTAAGTTTTCAGCATACTTCTCGTCACCTCACTGCCGGTGAGTCAATCCGTCAGTCAGTGTTTGAGCGGCTGCCAGTCGGGTTGACAGATGAAAACGAATCGGAGTCGATTTGTGTGACAGTAGAAGTTGCCTTGCCACTTTGCTTTACAATTCGATATCTGAAACAAGAGAACTTCATTGGCTTCCAAATTGGTTTGAGGTTGTCATGAATATGTCTTGGAGCATAGCAACACTAAAAAAACAACTGGTATAGGAATCTCCACTCGACTATCTCATACATTCATATTCAGTAACGTACCCAAAAAATGTTCATTGGACACATAAAGTACGTTATTGAATATCATATGCCATTAAAATTTATTGATTTCTCCAGGATGCTTAATAAGCAATAATAATTGGATGTTGCATTAATCGATGCTATAATTTATAAGTGACTGTAATAATTTAACAAATATTTTGGCATTTACGTTTATATTGGTAAACTTGCCTGTTGGTGTAGTTGCTTGGTTTTTTTCCCCCTAAAGAAAAAGTTACTTTTATTTCCGAAATCAGTTAATACTTTTAATCAGCTGTTTATCTTGTTACTAACTGTTACGAAGTATTTTAATTTCAGATCTTAATTCGTATTTTCAATCAGTATTTGATTAAAATTATGGTAACACTTATTTGAAAAAATACGTGTTCATATTTAGTATTTATAATGTTCTGTGTAATTTTTATTTTGAAAGCAATTTCTTTATGAATGAATGCAGGAAATGATATGTCCTTTTAGTGCCAATCTATCAAATATTGCGTCTGATTTAATTAATCCATAAATCTTTCCCGTTACCTATATTATGCGTGTAGGAAAAGTAATAAAGGAAGCTTCTATTTCTCTTCAATAGAAAAACTTAAAAACAAGAGAGCAAGCACAACTTTCGTGACTTACGGCTTCGACTTAACCTCTGCAATAACCCCCCCCCCCCCTTTTTTTTTCTATTTCAAAGTGTTCGCGTGTTACAGCCGTAGCATTTACCCTAATTTTAGGAATTGGGGCTGTTAGATGTCTCCTAAATAAGACTTAGATATCTGGGATGAGGATAACAGGGTCCGTTGGGTGATTTATGCCATCATTATGCGGTGTAGAATCCCATCTTAAATTTATTTTTCTCAAAGTAAATAATCGTTATTTCGAAAGAGAGGCGGTTAAATCCTTCGTTTTAAATCGAGAGTCATTCTAGTTTTGTGAGATTGAGATATATGTGCTTAAAGTATTGAAATGAAACCTTGAGGTGTTTTAAATCATGATTCAAATTTAGAACCCATATACTGAAAATACGAGCCTTTTCTATGTTTATTTCATGGCTTATACTGAAACGATTTTCATTATTCATATTTTGAATGAAAGCTTTTCTTACCTATATTTGCAAACCATTATTCCAGATTATGGTTTTGAACTTGAAGGTGGTGATCATTGTAAAACTACCCTCTATTTTTTTTACACTTTATCTTGATTTATTTATTGTTTTTTAGAAACGTTATTCCCCCCCCCCCCCCGAAAATTTGAGACTTTGGTGGAAAGACACGGTTTAAAACCTTCCGAACACATTTCGAAACATGTGTGCCTGTGAGATGTGAATACGATCATTTAAGAATGAATTCATGTACGAGGGTCACACTGAAATTTTTGAGATACGGCTAAGTTATACAAGTTCAACTTACTAACTCTTAGGAGTGTTCAAAGAGTACTCCCCTCCAACATCAATGCACTTTCGTAGGCTAATTTTCCAAAGATTAAATGAAATTAAAAGAAAAAGAGAATTAAAAGATTAAAACGAATTTCTAGAAGACACTTAGTGGAGTACCAGTTAGCTGTAACTATCTCCTGTTCGTCTAGCTTTATGGCTTTGACCAGACCTGTACTTCTGAAGAACACGGCATACATTACTTTTTTCATTGCTCGTTGTCTTTTCACCATTGCTGGCCTGGGGTCATCTTCAAAGACCCTTACTTTACTTTCTTGACGTGTTGGAACGTCAAAAAACGGTATGTACGTTTCATCACCAGTTATGATTTTAGAAATAATGCGGTGTCCACCATCATTAAGTAATTTTAAGGTTTCTTTACTGATTCTGACATGCTCCGCTTTTTGATGTTCTGTTAAATTATGGGGGACACAACGGCAAACTAATTTTTTCATAGGCAGTTCTTCATGAATAATTTTATGTATAGCTGCGGATCCAATGTCAAGTTCCTTCTGTATCATTTGGTAGGTACAGCGATTATCATCGATTAACATTTTTCGAATGGCCGACACATTTTTTGGGACTACGGCTGACAAAGGTCTTACAGTGTGTTCTTCATCCAGGAGAGAATTTCGACCTCTTTTAAACTCTGTAAACCACCTGAATACAGTGGCACGAGATGGAACATCATTTCCATATGTTAATTGTAGACGCTGAAGACAATCTTCTTGATTTAGTCCCACTTTAAAATCATAGCTCGATAATGCTCTCGCGTCAACTCCATTTTCTTTTCTTTCTACGATAGCTAAATTGTAATTACTGCCACAAATTAACGTCTGCGGACATAAAAAAGGAGTTCTAATTTAAATATCCGACCAATAATTTTTTTTTCTAGCGCATATCGCCTGCGGCTGTCTTAAAATTTTTCGGTGTGACCCTCGTATTGCTAAGAAATGTTATGTATGGTTATATTAAATACATTACTAAGTAGATTGAAATGTGTGTGTTTCGCGTAACTGACCTCTGGTCGATTTGGAAAAATAGTTTTTCAAGAAAAAAAAATATTTGAGAAAAAGCTTGTTATTTTTTGGTCATTCTTTTATTACAGTACTGTGTTTGATATTTTCAATTCTTTTACAATAGCCTTGAGTACGACATCGTCGAAATTGCAGTCGCTTCAAAATTTTGCACTCATTTCCGCAAATTCAGCAGAATCTTTTTGTTTCCCTTTTCCAACTTTTCACTTACACTTTTATTTACAGTTGAGATATATCAATTTTCAAGTTTCAATTTTTCTAATTCAAAGTACTTTTTACTCAAAGTACTTTTTTTTTACTCTGCTAGTTCCTTGTGTAATCCAAAAAATCCCTATTTTGTTGAAACGGGGATAAGTAGACTTTAATACTTTAAAGTTTTGCAAAATCATATGATGTTTGCGATAATATATTTAAATCAGAAAGATTGATAAATGTCTAATAAAATGTGCTTTTTCTGTAGTAAAATAGATGACAATAGATAAACTCCACTGCGATAAGGTGCTTAGCTAAGTGTGTGACAAACCGAACCCTTGATTTTACTTTGGGTCTTTAATTAAAATTTAATTAACGTTTACTTGTTTATTTATAATTTATATTAGTTTTCTTCACGCAGCAAGTCACTGAAGTGAAGATATGGTAATAAATTATTTGGAATTCCCTATTTTCTGGAGTGGGGAATATTCCACTCTTTTAAATGATTATACTGAATTAAAATAATGTGTTAGAATATTGTGCTTTAAATTCTCTTTTGAAAGTCAAACTGTCTTGTAAAAAGAGATATTTTATACAAATTGCAGAATTCTTTTTCAATTTTAAATAAATTAAAAAATGTTTTTTAAGGTGGGGATACACCGTATACTCACATACATATACCCACTGAAAACCTGGGACAACGTATTTTGAAAATTATTATACATACTTTACTTGTGTATACATACTTTACTTGTGTAGTCAATTCGAATGCTGATTAGGGCGTGATGGACAGTAATAAAATAGAAAGAGCATATGGATCCGAGTTTAAGCCTTGAAGTCGTCTTTAAAGCCAGCCAAGTTTTCTTCATTGTTTTCGAACTAGGATTGCTCAGGTGGTAGAGCTAGACCTAGAGTATCCGTCTCGAGATATATGCCTCGGTCAGCAGGATTAAGTTCTCTTCGAGGACTTCATGCCGGTGCCCGAGCAATGTTGGCCTAGGTAAATGAAATTAAGTATATTGCATTAAATACTGACCGAGCATTAGAAGAAAGAAGAAGAGATTCTTTTAGGCCAATAAGCCTCGGCTTCAAATTAGAAGATATTGTGAGGTTACTCACAGATCCGTCTGCCATGGGTATAAGATTTTCTGGCGTATCTGTACCTTCTTAGTGAATTATATCCCTTTCAATATTAGTACAATTAGGATTAAGATAACAGCTTCCGCATCCTCCCCCAGAAAAAAAAGTATGTTGTGATAAGTTCCCAAATCCACGTTCCACAATACATTTAATTTTCATTCATACCCTCCAGTTTGTTAATTTGTACAATTTTTTTTTTTGAAGTAATTCTTTGTTTGCAGGTGTTCGGGGCACACAATTTTCTATGTTTGTTCCTACATATTTGCAGAAATAAATAGGCCATTTAATTCCATTTTTAGCTATTTAGTTCTTTGTTATTTACATCTTAATTATTAGTGGCACACATATTTACGACGTTTTACTCTGGATCTTCCTCCATTCACCAGGCCTTTAAGACTTAATCTTTTTACTTGAGAATTTAATGCATTTTTAATTTAGATAAATTTTCCAATTTTGCGACCATTACTATTGTCTATTTGATCAAATGCATTTGTTTGCTTTAATTCAATAACTTCCCCATAATGAGAACTGTGCTGTTCTACAAGAACTGGGCACATCTACTTTTGTTTTTAACACTTTACAACAAAGTTGAAAAGTGTTTATGACTTTGTTCATTCTGTCTGTCTGTCTGTCTGTCCGTCCGTTAGCACGATAACTGCCGTAAAAATGACTTAATCGAAATGAAATTTTAGTATGTTGTTCAGACGGTCTGTAAGACCTATGGGAATATAAATTAATAATATCACCCAATTAGTTTTTGATTGAACCCGGGTTGAAAAAATGAAATACATTGAGCCCTATGGGACCTAATTTTTCAAACATTTTTTAAGCAAATTTAAAATTCACAAATTGCTTCGAAAATTTTAGGTAATATTTAAATTGTTCCATAAAATATATAAAAAAAAATTCAGCGAAATATATTCAGTAGTTCTTTAAATAAAAATTAAAATAATAATTACACCTCTTATATGAAACGATCACGTGACCATGATATGAAACGATCACATGACCCACTTCAAAATGATATATGGCATCCATCTTGTTTCAAAATCGCGATTTTTTTAAGTTCTTTTTAATTCATATTGAGTGTTGTATCCGTCCTAAAACTACTTTATTTTTGCTTAAATTCTGTGCATCTACATACTTAAACAACGCAAATACAATATATTTGAGTTTAAATGATTATCCAAATTTGATTATTTCTACTATTAAGCCTATTTTTCACCTATGTAAAATGTAAACAGCAAAATATGTAGAATGAGTTGTATTAGAATTGCTCTATTTCTTTAAAACAAAATAATTTAGTCCATGGAGTCTGCATGGCTGATATGAATGAAATATTAATTGATTTCATAAAGATAAGGACGATTTTTTTCAATGAAGTTTTAAGCATCGAGTTTAATTTCTTGTAGCTCCATGGTCTTAATTTTTAAATAAAAAAAATTATTATAGTATGGTGATGAATGAAATGAATGGGAGAAAGTTATTAATGAAATCCTGTTTTTATAGAGAGATCCAGGCGTGTTATTTTTTCTATGACGTCATTTGAATTAATTTCAGTTGTTTTCGATGAAGTTTTCAAATATAATAAATTATCGTAGTATTATGATAGTTTTAAAAATATTACCGTGGAATGTATCGCATTTTAAAGATATTTAAACCAGGCAATTTATACTTCAATGCCGTCATTTGAATGAAGTTCATTTTTTTCAATGAAGGTTTAAGTTTTCAAATATAATAAATTAATGTAGTATTGTGATAAGTTTTAAAATATTTCCGAGGAATGTATTGCATTTTCGACTTTTTTAAATAAAATTGCATTGAAGTTGGAAAGTGTTTCATAATCAATGCTTTAAGCATGATTGATCTTTCTTGTTTATATTTTCAATTAATTTTAAACAACTTTATTTTTGAACACTTTGTAATAAAGTTGAAAAGTGTTTATGACTTTGTTCATTCATTCTGTCTGTCTGTCTGCCCGTTAGCACGATAACTGCCGTAACAATGACTTAATCAAAATGAAATTTTAGTATGTTGTTCAGGCGGTCTGTAGGACCTATGGGAATATAAATGAATAATATCACCCAATTAGTTTGGGATTGAACCCGGGTTGAAAAAATGAAATACATTGAACCCTATGGGACATAATTTTTCAAACACTTTTTAAGCGGATTTAAAATTCATAAATTGCTTCGAAAATTTTGGGTAATATTCAAATTATTCCATAAAATATATGAAAAAAATTTCAGCAAAATATATTCAGTAGTTTTTTAAATAAAAATTAAAATAATAATTACACCTATTATATGAAGCGATCACGTGACTATCATATGAAAAAATCACATGACCCACTTCAAAATGAAATATGGCATCCATCTTGTCTCAAATTCGTGATTTTTGAAGTTCTTTTTAATTCATATTGAGTGTTGTATCCGTCCTAAAACCGCTTTATTTTTGCTTAAATTCTGTGCATCTACATACTGAAACAACGCAATTACAATATATTTGAATTTAAATGATCATTCAAATTTGATTATTTCTACAACGAAGCCTATTTTTCACTTATGTAAAATGTAAACAGCAAAATATGTAGAATGAGTTGTATAAGAATTTCTATATTTCTTTAACGCAAAATTATTGAGCTCATGGAGTCTGCATAGCTGATGTGAATGAAATATTCATTGATTTTACAGAGAAGCAGACGATTTTTTCGATGAAGTTTTAAGCATAGAGTTTAATTACTTGCACCTCCATGGTCTTAAGTTTTTAAATAAAATAAATTATTGTAGTAATGATTGAAATGAATGGAAAAAAGTTTATGAATGAAATGCTGCTTTTATAGAGAGAACCAGGTCTGTTATATTTCGATGACGTCATTTGAATAAATTCCATTTGTTTTCGATGAAGTTTTCAAATATGATAAATTATTGTAGTATTATGATAATTTTAAAAATATTACCGAGGAATGTATCGCATTTTAGAGATGTTTAAACCAGGTAATTTATATATTAATGTCGTCATTTGAATGAAGTTCATTTTTTTCGATGAAGTTTTAAGTTTTCAAATATAATAAATTACTGTAGTATTGTGATAATTTTAAAAATATTACCGAGGAATGTATTGCATTTTAGAGATGTTTAAATAAAATTGCATTGAAGTTGGAAAGTGTTTCATAATCAATGCTTTAAGCATGATTGATCTTTCTTGTTTATTTAACATATGGTGCATTCGGCAAAAAAAATTCCTGAAAGTGAAATGGCGGTCCATTTTAATCTTAATATCTATTATTTTCTTGATATTTTGTAGGATTTTTTATTCGTTGATGGTTGTAATTATAGGAACTAAGATTAAATGAATTTCTTAAGTAAAAAAAATTTTTGAGAATCTAAATAACTATATTGTGAAAGATATATATTAAATTTGAATCAATTCTCGTAACGTATGAAAGATTCATACGTTATTTTGCTGCCAAAATGAGTAATTTGTTATATTTGATTTAATAATGAGTAAGTCTTGATGAATTTTATTTTACTACATTTTTAAATTTTCATGTCAATTACAAAATTTGTAATTACCACCATATGAACAATCCCCCCCCCCCCCCGATTTATTATTGTAATTGACACGAGAATCTGATCCAGGGTGTTGGGATGCAGAAGTCTTATCAGAATGGTGTAATTAAACAAGTTATTTTTTTCATTAAGTCCTTAAGAATATATAGTCCTAATTACTTTATTCAGCTGTGATAACAAAAGATTCATAACAAAATAAAAAGTCGTGAGATAAATCCTTATTTATTCGTCAACTTATTTCGATCTTGTAGAGTACTGGAAAATAAGAGTTTGAAGAGGCGGATATTTGAACTCTTCTCTGGACAAGATTTTCTTTTTAGTGAACCCAAAATATGTTTATTTGAAAAGTGACCATTGTAAAAACAAATAGTTATTGTTTAACATGTGGTAGTTATTATTTAACATATGGTGGTTTAATGTATGGTAGTCCTTGTTTATTCGCCTTCTAGTTAACTCGATTTTGTACAGTACTGGAAAATAAGAGTTTAAAGAGACGGACATTTGAACTCTTCTCTGGACAAGACTTTTTTTAGTGAACCCCAAAATATGTTTATTTGAAAGTAGACCATCGTAAAAACAAATAGTTATTGTTTAACATGGGATAGTTATTGTTTAACATGTGGTAGTTATTGTTTAACATATGGTGGTTTAATGTATGGTAGTCCTTGTTTATTCGCCTTCTAGTTATCTCGATTTTGTAAAGTACTGGAAAATAAGAATTTAAAGAGACGGATATTTGAAATCTTCTCTGGACAAGACTTTTTTTTAGTGAACCCCAAAATATGTTTATTTGAAAGGTAAAAGTGTTTGCGCTCTCAGTATTCAAAAGAAAATATTGCTGGCCGATAGAAAAATCATTTATCAGTATAAATTTCCTTCTGATTTAACAAGATAGGCTTGTCGAACCACCCAAAGTCTGGTGTTAATGAATTTTGGCGTTTCAGATCCCCAACAAGGCACCCCATGCATATATCTAGTTGTATAGGAATTCACGAGAATCGCTCTGTACCGGCTTTTGTCATGGACAGTCAATCCCCCAGGCTATCATTAAAAGAAACAAAAGCTTGGACTTACTTGGAGCTCGTGACTTACAGTCCCGACTTCACCTACGGTATGACCCTTCTATGCTTTATCCCATATGCAACGCACTTTCCTTTTGTTCCAAGTTTTTTCTTCGATTCTCACTGCTGTGTCGATAAAGTTCTTGTGAATGTGTAACTAACGACTACTTTGGTTTAGATGGAGTGTTCACGCATTTAACCTGTTGTATTCATTTAAAAGAGTGACATGTGGTATATCAGTTCAGTATCAATTGTATCCAGTGGTGAATTTAACAATAGACGAAAATTGTCAGTTGCCTGCAGGCAGCCGTCTCATGAGGTGGTTGGAAAATTTTAGCCCTAGATTCTGTAAACATTTTTGGTACCTTTTTAACACTTTACAACATAGTTGAAAAGTGTTTATGACTTTGTTCATTCTATCTGTCTGTCTGTCCGTTAGCACGATAACTGCCGTAAAAATGATTTTATCAAAATGAAATTTTAGTATGTTGTTCAGATGGTCTGTGGGATCTATGGGAATATAAATTAATAATGTCACCCAATTAGTTTTGGATTGAATTATAGGATGGAGGTAGACGGCAAAAAACGGGGAAAAGTTCCAAATCCGGAGTTTCACTGGAAAGAGGCAGAATTACCCAGACTGGTTTTCTTCGGATAACCATACTTTATTCCGGAGAGAATTCAGCAAAAATAGCCTAACATCTACAAAAGGGAACGCTTGGATCTTCTTTGACAGCCGGAGGAAAATTCCTGAGACGCTTCTTTCACATAACACACGTAAAATTCTCAAAACACATTTTTCCGTAGATCGCGTCGTAATTAGGTCATATAAACAAATAAAACCTTCATTAAAAATCAAGTGTTAAAAAAATATCGCGTGGAACACAAGTTCCATTCGAAAAGTGAACGACGCGCTTCTCGCGCAAACTGAAAACGCGGAATTTCAACAAAAAACTGAAACTGGAAAATTCCGCGAGCGTATTTGTACGTACGGAAATCCAGAGAGTTTAGAGAAACGGCAGCAATTAAAATCGGCTTACCGAAATTAGAATTGCCAAAATTAAAGCTCAAAACTCTGATAGCTCCGTCGCATCAATCGCGGTTAAAAACGCGTAAAACCAAGATTCCAAAATGGCCGCAATTGAAATTTTTGAAACGCACTGAACATGAAAATAACTGGAAACTATAGAGAAAACGGAATTTCTAACTAAAATGGAAAAATGAGGCATTAAATTAAAGGGAATTTTAAGGGGAATCAAATAAATAATCATTTTTATAAATTTCACAATCAAAAGTAATATTAATTTAGGGAATGGAACATTTTTAATTAAGAATATTATAAATAAAATTAATTTAGAAGATTAAAAATATTCTAATTAAAGAATAAATGGAAAAAACAAATAAATATTTTTTAAATATTACCAAATTGAGAATATTGAGCCAGGGAAAATAAATAAAAGTAAATTTCAAACCCCCAAATTACATAAATTCTAAAGCAATCCAACAGTAGGAAGTTATGAAATAGTAATTTAAATGCTGTTTCATATTTTTGTAAAAAAGTTAAGAAAATTAACTTTTTATACAGCCCCTTTATCAGTAACAGAAAATCAAATTGCAAAAATATTGATATCGTATTTAGGAAATAAATAAGATTTGAATTTAGGAAATAAATAATAATTGTCTAATAATTGAACTCTGGAGCAGAAAGGGCGAACTCCAATTTAATAGTTTGAGTCTATTAGTATGGAATATTTCTGTTCATTGTTTTTGAAGCATCTATAAGTTAGGTGCGGTGTTTGATGTTTTTAATCATAGATGGTTTTAAAAAAACATCTATTCTAAGGTTTTCTTCTAATAACTTTGGGAATGGTTCCCGATAAGTGTAATAATCATCGAATTTTGAATAACATTTGATAGCACACTCAATATTGGACGGATAAAATTGAAATTTTGTATACCAATGTTTCAGGCGCAGCTGCATCAAATGGTGTCAAAATTAACAGCTGGTTCTATTCATAATTTTTATGAATTGTAATTTAATAATTAATAATAAATAATATATTTGAAAATTTATATAACTTTTGTTTAAGTTTTTTAGTAGTAAAGTATGCAAAAATAATTTTCTTGGAGAATTGATTTATCACGAATATCGATCCGAAAAATTCTAAAATCCATTTAACATTAGGATCAGCAAATTTCAAACACTTGCAAATAGATGAACAAGAAAGATCAATCATGCATAAAGCATTGACTATGAAACACTTTCCAACTGCAATGCAATTTTATTTAAACATCTCTAAAATGCGATACATTCAGCGGTAATATTTTTAAAATTATCACAATACTACAATAATTTTGAAAACTTTATTATATTTGAAAACTTTATAGAAAAAATTACTTTATAGATTTATTCGTCTATAAAGTGACGTAATGACGTCATTGAAATATAAATCGCCTGGCTTTCTATGTAAAAGCTGTAAATATTTCATTCATCCACTTTTATTCCATTCCTTTCATTCATCACAATACTACAATAATTTATTTTATTTAAAAACTTAAAACCATGGAGGTACAAGTAATTTAACTCTATACTTAAAACTTCATCGAAAAAGTCTGCTATAAAATCGTCTGTTGTCTGTGTAAAATCAATGAATGTTTCATTCATATCATCTATATTGCAGACTCCAGAGTTAAATAATTTTGCGTTAAAGAAATTCAGCAATTCTTATACAACTCATCCTACATCTTTATTTACTGTTTACATTCTCCATAAGTGAAAATTAGGCTTCGTTGTAGAAATAATCAAAGTTTGATGATCATTTAAATTCAAATATATTGTAATTGCGTTGTTTCAGAATGTAGATGCACAGAATTTAAGCAAAAATAAGGCGGTTTTAGGACGGATACAACACTAAATATAAATTAAAAAGAACTTTAAAAATCACGATTTTGACACATGATGGATGCCATATTTTATTTTGAAGTGGATCACGTGATCTCTTCATGTAAAATTTGTGTTATTATTATTTTAATTTTTATTTAAAAAGTTACCGAATATATTTTGCTGAAATTTTTTTCGAATTTTTTATGGGATAATTTGAATATTTCCTAAAACTTTCAAAGCAATTTGTGAGTTTTAAATTCCCTTAAAAAATGTTTGAAAAATTAGGTCCCATAGGGTTCAGTGTATTTCATTTTTTCAGCCCGGGTTCAGTCCAAAACTAATTGGTTGTTATTATTCCTTTATATTCCCATAGGCCCTACAGACCGTCTGAACAACATACTGAAATTTCATTTTGATAAAGTCATTTTTACGGCAGTTATCGTGCTAAAGGACAGACAGACAGAATGAACAAAGTCATCAACAATTTTCAACTATGTTGTAAAGTGTTAAAAATCCGTTAAAAATAGTAAACTCCTTTTTCGCTTGAAATTTTCTATAGAATTTGAATATGTAATGATGGGGGGGGGGGGGGGGTTACCTTGAAGATTTTGGAGTTAGTTTCAAAATAACTATAAAGACGACCCTTAAGCAAATTTTAAATATTGGTATTCGCAGAATACATTAATTCTTATCGAATTATATATATTCCGTTTTGTTCTTCAATGGAAATTGTGCAATTGCAATGGGTGTTTCGTTTTTATTATTATTATTATTTTAACTGCTGTACACACATGTGAAAGAGGGGGATTTTAGTAGAAATTTTGAAACTTTTTATAGTACTTGAAAATAGAAGTCCTAACAGTATAAACCCATCATTGTTTGTATGCACAAAAATGGTTCCAATATTGTGACCGTAATGTGATGAATTAATTTATTACACATATTCATAGAATAACATTTTTTTTTTTAATTTAGGTTTAAAGTTCGGTACATTTTTTAGTATTTTCATCAATGTGTTTTGCTTTTTTTGAAATATTTAATATTATCAAATATATTCTGGATGTATATAAAAAATAATTTCTTTTTTCATCAACGATGTTATTTTATTAGAATTTATATTGTATATATATATATATATATTACTTGAATTGATTATTTTTATTATTACATTTTTCTAATATATATATATGATCTATAATAATTGTCATATTGTGAAAAATAGTTTTGATTTAGTTAAGAAATTAAAAACTCTTACTAATATTCATAGTATTTATAATTTTACAACCAATGACGGCAAATCATCTAGACGTGTGCGCTGCACTATCCAATTTTTCTTGTAGATTCGAAAGATAGTGGCAAGCTAGAAGTTTGATGGTCTAGCAGCCAATGTAACTGGCATTTGATAAATAAATATTTATACTTATGATTTCAAATATTTGTTTAATAATAATGATATAGATGATCTGTATAGAATTATTTTGGGAATTTTTGAAAAATATAATATCAACTTAAAATATTCAAATTTTCTTTTTAAAAAATTATTAAATTTCACTCTTTATGAGAATTATATTCAACATGATGGTACTTTGTTTAAACAACAGTTTGGTATCCCACAAGGGGGGTGTGCCTCATCATTGTTAGCTAATCTGTATTTATTCTTCTGTGAAAAGAACATTAATCCAAGCTTGCACAATATGTACATGTATAGATATTTAGATGATATATTATGTGTATCCCTTAATAATATCCCTATAGTATTTAACTTTTATCATAATAATTTACAATTAAATGCAAGTAATAATGACTCTAATGTTGCAATCTTTTTAGATTTAAATTTAAATTTACAAAATTGTAATATGGTTATAAACTTGTATGATAAAAGAAAGGGTTTTAGATTTAATACATCAAAAATTCAACATTTTGCCACAATGCTTATATTACTAATCATTCTAATCTTACTAAATTTACCAATTTTCCTAAGCTTCTCCATTTTGTTCTTTTCAATAATTATATCTTTCAAGGTAATAAATTATACTTACAAGTCTCAGGTGTTCCACAAGGTGGCTGTAGTAGCAGTATGTTAGCTAATTTATACCTATATCAATATGAAAAATTCTTTACTTCAACTGATTATAAAATTTATAGATATATAGATGATCTGATTTGTCTTGTATTTACTGATAACTATGTCATAGATATAGATTTCTATCCGGATAATTTGGAATTAATACCTAATGAAACTTCTATTAGTAATAATATTTATTATTTGGATTTAAATCTAATTATAGAACCTGCTCATGGGATAGTTACTAAATTATATGATAAAAAAGATTTTTTTTTAATTTAATATTAATAAACTATTACCTTTTAATTCCTGCAACTCGATTCAATTGTTTAGAAATATTATACTTAATCAACTTTTTAGAATTTATAGATTATCAGATAAAAAATTTCATTCTTTGGACATTAATAACCTCAAAATTACCAGTAAAATGTATCAATATCCTGCATATTTAGTAAATAGTATAGTTAATAAGTTTCGATTAGCCTAAAATTCTCATATTCTCCCCTTATTATCTTATTTTAGCCGTACTTCTTCATTCTCTTGAAATTATATTTTCATCTTTTTATCTTGAAGCTTTAACTGTTGAATAACTCATTTTATTTCATTTTATTGCTTTTGCGCAGTACAGTTTTTATTACTCTCTTTGGCAACAGCAAATCACATCTTTTCATTTTGGCATATGGCAACATTGGTCCAGTCATATTTTGCTCGTCATGGTTGCGCTGAAGAGGTGTGCTTTGAGGTATTTATGTTTCCTTTATTGTTCCAATCTATATGCTTGTCGTCCATATAACACAAGTTTATAGATAAAATATATCTTGTGTTTCAGAAACAAGCATTTTTGTGTTCATTTCGAAGGGATATATGGACCCGAAGAGAATTTTTTCGAAATGAACTTATCGTAAGCCTAAATCTCCTCCATGTGCAAGCTTTTTTGCTTGATTTTTTTGTTTTCTTATTTGCATTCCTCATTTTTGAAATTTGTTGATTGTCTTTGTCTTTATGACTTGCATTATGCTTTATTATTTCCTCTTTTTGTCTTAATTTCTTTTATTTCTTTGTATTTTGTAGAAAATTTTGGAATAGTGTATTATGAGTTACTACATACATTCTAACTTTGGATTTAATAATTTATATATATATATATATATATATAAATAAAAATTAAATGATTTTAATCGAAAATTTTTTGCATAAACTACTGTATGTACAAAAAGACCCATCTCTAGCATATCTGTTACAAATGAGTAACTATAAGCCAAGTCTAAGGATAAAGATAGAAGGTTACATATCACTACATTGGAAAGGGGGATGAGAAGAATATTAGGATTCAAAAATCACAATTAAAAGTATATAAAAGTAAATAAAAATAAAACTCTGCAAAAATGAGAATAGGCAATAATAATCAGCTCAAGACAAGAGATCAAGAATAGAGAACAATCAATCGAAACCACACAAAAAATGGCGGTCAGTTCGAAATTGCATTCTCATCAGGACAGCCATACAATTCGAATTAAAACCGATAGAATAGCCAGTTTCTGACAATGGCGATAGTATTTAACTATAGACACCATTGGAGCTGTCTACTGGCTAGTGGAATTAGAAAAATAAATCAATTGAATTATACAAAAGCTGAAAAACAATACCTCCACGAACTGTAATGTGAAATAATAGCAGCACGTGTAAGATAAACTAGTAACTGAGCATTTCACCTCACTTCGTCAATGCGAGTGGGCGAGCATTTCACCTCACTTCGTCAATGCGAGTGGGAATGAATACAATTGAACGATACATAATAAGTATGGAGACTTTCGAAAAATATATATATATGAATAATTATTTATTAATTATATAGATAAATAAAAATAAAAAATAACAAAATAAGCTAATACAAATTAGAAAATCGGAATTATCGGATTTAAAATCGGAAAATATACATTAATATTAATGTTTTCAATTTTATTTTCGCTAAAAAAAATTGTAACTATAGCTAGTTTGAAACTATGATTTGAGAGCCCTTATAATGGTGTATAGTGGCATCCTCTATTATCCAATTTTTCAATGAATCTCTTGTTTAGTAAGAATTTTCATCTCTGCTTCATGTTCATATTCCTTTTTGCTTATACGGGTAATAGTCCTGTCTCCTGCTCTGACTCATTTGACGGGTCTGGGAGCGTAGCTGTGGATGTTCGTACTGCCTCCCTGGTTGTATTTCGACTTGTTCATTCCGGTGCTTCTAGAAAATTTAAGTTGTTGAGGTTGATCGCGTATACACGTGGTGCAAGAAGAAGGGTTCATGCCATATGGTAATACAAATTTTCTTATATTCAGTTTTTCATCTTTTAATGCCTGTAGTCTGAGTTTGAGTATTTATAGTAATGTACTATTGTTCAATCTGAAACAGGCATTTGTTTGGGTTAATTAGACGTAAATACTCAGACTTGAAGATGAATTTAATTCTGATTAATCATCGAATTTGGGCCGGTGCTGTTCTTTTCTCTTATCGGCATTATGGCCGTGGTTTTGATTCTATGGTGATGTTAATATTACTTGAATTTTTTTGTTATTGCATTTTTCTAATATATATATATATATATATATATATATATATATATATATATATATATATATATATATATATATATATATTAGAAAAAATTTCCGAAGTAAATCTGTTAATTCAAAGTCGCTGTATTATTTATTCTGTGATTTGTTCTTACCTGTTCTGATTCCAAGTACTGCTTCACTTAACGAAATGTTTCCAAATCTGAAAAATATGTGTCGCTTCGACGCTTTAGAGGTTTGTTGCTTAGGCAATAGTTAGTTACTCATATTACTGTTTCCGACGAAGAGTACTTATATTACACTCCACTCCATAAGCTAAGTATAAATTTAAACATTTTCTGGAGCCATTTGTAATAATGTATTTTTTTAGACATTTATGTTAGTTTTTTATGTACATATACGTATTTTATTAATATTTTTTTAAAATTTTATAATCTTTGAATCTGTTTTAAGAATAGTAAAGATCTGAAGTATGATACATATTTTATTCCTTAAAAATTCTAGCATTATTATGCTATTAAGAACTTGTAAAATGTAATATTTGATTTGCCATAATTAAAGATACATTATACTTATAAAATGTATCTTTAATTATGACAAATCAAATGTATAACAATTTTAATACTTACTAATTGAAAAATTTGGTAGAGGAGTTCAATTGAAATATATTCAATTAGTGGGTACAATTGAAAAATATGGACAGGTCAATGAGGGTGTACAACAGAAAAATAAGGGGGCACAATGCTAATTATTTGACTACAATTGAAAGAAATTGAGAATCAACAGAGTACCCGGGTAAAAAGGTTGGGAACAGCCTGATTTATGATATGAAATATGCTAACTGAAAATAGATCATTTTATTACTATTATTATCTCGAATCTTATTGTTCCTTTTTTCATCAACAAGGAATATTTTAGATTCCTTTAATTTTGAGTAAGGATGCACAAACATAATTGTTTTGAATAAGTATATGTTATTTTATTTCTGATCAAATTATCGACATAATTATGACCAGTTTTAGAAGACAGCTGAAGCAGATGTTTTGAAAAGTTTCATAGCCAGGTTAAAGCTCTGTTGTTTTGAGCTCATTCCCTTAAATAACACGTATTAATTAATTTATAGATCTTTGGCACTTATTTATTTCAGTAGAATGTAGATTGGAAAGCTATCGTAAAAACACAATTATTTTATATATCATTGAAAACAATTTGCGGAAGCAATCCATATGTGGTTCAGATTGGTTTATCATAAGACAGACGGGTGTGAAGTTTAGTCTGCGGTAATACAAATGGCGTGGTATAGAATTTACTAAGATCACGATAAGCGCGTGGTATGAGAAATGAATTTGGAATAAGATTTAGGAAAGAAAAGGGTATTTTAAATTGGGGAAGTTAAAATTCTGTATCATATATAAACAATTTTAGCCAGTCAAGATGTTTTCGGGGAGGTTTTATTTAAAAATATCCAAAAAAGTCCACCCGGTGTTTTTCTTTTATTTAAACAACCTATGATTTTGCCAAGCTTGGCTGAAGAAAGCGCAAAATAGGTCCATAGGTTCTGTTGTTTTTAGTGGGAACACGATCCTAATTTATTGGCATATGTTCTGTGTAACGCAGTTTGAGAAACAGTGGGTGTAAGTGATTATTCTTTAAAAATACGGACTACCACAATACGAACAAAACAAGACTATTTCACTATTAAAAATATTAATAATTCTAAACTGGCTACCAGAAAAGCGACTTTTTTTATGAGTTATTTCTCTAGCTGGTAATTTATTTATCTGTGCATGACTTCTTAAAGTAACACTTAAAGTATTTTTCACCGCTGAATCCTCAGCCCAGGCGTCAGTCTACCTCTTTAATAAAGGGTGTTTGTCTGATTGACCGTAATAGGATCCAATTTTGTAGGTCAGCATCGTACTGTGGGACATTTCGTATTATTTTAAGGGAAAAAGAGCGTTTTGCATAATTACGCAAATCGGAGCTTTTTGTGCCTGTTATTTTGAAAATGCACCGAATAATCTGGGGGCTAAAATGGGAAATGACTGTATTTTGCGGACGTTCTCATGTTAAAAAATCATGTAATGGTCCCAGTATACTACTCGTTTAACGTGTGTGGTAAAAGCGACTCTGTACAGTTTTCGCGTTTGTTTATGATTCTTTTATTGGCAGTCTATTATCTTCCCCTGTTCCGAAGTGTATTTTCAATCGTGTACGTGTATTTATTCATTTTAGTTTCGCATTCTCGTTTTCATACTTTTTAAGTGGTATGTAATGCTTATTTGATGTTGGATTAAGGTGACTGAACTTCTCTTTTATATGAACGCTGTTTGTGTGGCAGAGAAAGAAAGATTATGTTATATGCGTGTAGTAAGTTAATCAAATCAAAAGTTTTATTTCTCACAATATAGTTGACAAGAAATTTATGAAAGAGCCTTCCTAGAGTGGCATGGTATATACACTTCCTTTTTAAAAGAAAAATTATTATTATTCTGTTTTGCATACTTATTTCGTAGAGTCACACACATTTTCAGAAGAACAGGAAGTGACATCTCCAAATCCTGAAATGAAAATACTTAATAAACCTCCTACCCCCTCTTGAATTCGAAGCTGAATGCATATCAGCCATTATCTAAGCTCTATATAGATAAACTTAAATAGAAGTTTCAAAGATCTTTTTTGAACAGGAAGTTAAGAAAACTGGAAGTGAACATTTTTAGCGAACCCTGCAAACACTCTTTAATTTTATGCTGAATTAATATCAGTCATTATCTAAGCTATGTCTATAGCTAATCTTGAAAAATATATGTTTCAAGAAATTTTTTAACCGGAAGTGGGAAAATAATCGAAAGTGAAAATCCTTAGTGAATTCCCCATTCTCCCTTGAAATTTTATGCTAAATCCATTCAAGTCATCTAAGTTATATGTATAGCAGCTTCCGGGAAATATATGTGTAAAGGGCGTGAAATTTTATGCTAAATCCATTCAAGTCATCTAAGTTATGTGTATAGCATCTTCCGAGAAATGTATGTGTAAAGGGATATTTAATTTTTTTAATCGAAAGAGGCATATCCAGAACTGGAAGTGGAACTTCTTGGTGAGTCCTTTAACCCCTTCTAGACTTTGATGCTGAATCCATATCAGTCATTATCTAAACTCTATCTAAAACCAATTCCGAAAAATAGATGTTTCAAGGTAAATTTTTGGGTTAGAAGTGAAACATATTAATAAACTAACCTCCTCCAGAATTTGATGTTGAAGTCATATGAGTTACCATCTGAGCTCTTTCTATAGCCAATCTTGAAAAATAGATGTTTTAAGTAAAAGGAAAAATTTTAGACCGGAAGTGAAAAAAGAGCCGATAGTAGAAATCTCTGGTGAATCTAATATCCTCTGGAATTTGATGCTGAATTCAAATCAGTCATCTTCTAAGCTATATCTATAGAAGATCCCGAGAAACAGATGTTTGAAGGAAAAAAATTTCGTAAAAACAATAGTGTAGCAAGTTTTTTGCCACCAATAACGGTTTTCAAGCTTTTCAATTTTTGTACCACCCAGTAAATTTTAATGCCTGATTTACTACCAAAACTAGGACGCTAATGCAGTTATCAGGGTATATAATACAATCAGTGTTATATTTTTCGTTTTACTTTTCTTTCATAATACATGTATGGAAAGTATTGTTATGAGGTTAAAATTCTGACTATCGAATTTTGATGAATCTACATACTTTGAGCATCCTTGAATAAGAATCAACCATTTTTCCAATGATGTATGTATGTCGGTGCGTACAATATCTCGAAAAATTGAAATAAACCTAATAAAATGTGGTATATTTACTTCAATTGCTGGTCGTCGGAAGTCTTTTAATTTTCGGGTGAACAGACAGACGAAGGAAAAGTTTTGAATTTTTTGAACATTTGTTTACAGAAATCGAAAAACTGTATTAAAACATAATTGCGTATAAAAATATTCCGAAAATAACTATTTAATATGCCATCTATTTTTTTAAAATCAATGCCATCATTTATAAGATGTTAACACGAGCCTTCACGAGATATTGGATGTTTTTGATTTACAATAGAAAAATTCATAAAAAATAAAATAAGCTCACTATTATCAATAACTGAACTCTTCGTAAATACTTCCAATCCGAAATTAATGGGCGCCGTTGTTTAGAAGTTAGGACGAATCGTTCTAGAGGTATTGGGATTTTTTCTTCAACATGGAGGTCTATTTCTTGAACAATCCAATAAAATGGTTTACGATATTTGCAATCAAGAGCTGTCAGAGGCATATTGATTAAAGGAACACATTAAACATTTCAATATTTTTTTTATCGATAATCGAAAGCAAATTACAGAAACATAATTTTATTAACATTTGCTGCAAAAACAACTATTTTATTTGGGATTTTATTATTATTATTTAGATGCGAATGGTATGATTTACAGAAATATAATCTACGCCTGTGTTCTTGAAATATTATACGTTTTTTTCTGTTTGGTTGTTTCTGTTTTAAATAATTTTAGGATACAGCGCATTTTGAATTATCCTAATCTATATTTGCACCTCGCCATGCTAATTTTATTCAAAACTAGCAGTATACCCGTTCTTCGTACGGAATATATAATATAAAGAAACTTAAACTTTTCAATTATGTACAAATTTCTATAATATTCTGAATGCCATTTCAAAACCATTCATTAAAATATTTAATTTAGTTATCTTAAAAAAAAGTATAAGAATCTCTGTTCTCGCTATACAAAATTATCTTTACAGGCAGATCTGAAGAATAAAGTATCCTTATAGCGTTTTGGATCAAAATGAAAGCGCGTAAATCGTATTAGAAGATATGCCCCTATCATTTTTATTCTGTTTCAACTATTGGCTAAACTCAATACATGAGTTTGAAAAATTTTTGTCAAAATAAAACCGATGAAAATATCAATAATCCGCGTAACCTTTAATTAAGTCAAAAGTCTAATTCCTATAAAATTTACTTTAATATACATTTCTTAATTACTTAAATCAGAAAAGATTTAATAAAACATCGTCTGTTGTATAAACTCATTAAATATTATCTGCGTAATGCTATCTCTATGAGAGATTCGTTTTTTATTAATATCTTGACAACCCCTGGTCCTATAAACTCAAAAATGTTTTAATTTCGTTATTTTAAACATATATCTCAGTTTCATTAACAATATGCTTGAAGGATAATAGCTATAAAAGTACAATAACTATAAAAATATCAGTGGATATAAACAAATTGAAAAAGTCGAAAATGTTTTTAATAAAACGAAATACTTACTAATAAATAAAACACATAAAATATTCATAAATATAATGCCAGTTACAGTTTAATAAATAGCAACGAATATTAAAAGTAATTTTCTGTGGTCAGAGTTAAAAATTGTTTACCAGAGCTTACTGAGGGGGGTTGGGATGCAATGGACCTACCTTGTCCACTTCCTTAAATGATGCCCCTGACATTCCATAAACCTTATTTCAAAATAATAATAACTTCCATTGCTTATAGTGGTTCAATTATTCCAAGTCTAATGGTTCGAAACTTCTTGGGGAAGAATCGGAGGCGTTTTATTCTGATCAAATGTCGGTTATTTAGTTAGATGGTTTTCTGTACTACCTAGTTAGCTCAGAATTCGGTTAGCCACGATTTCAATTAATCCAATTTTGAAGAAATAGTCAATGAAGAACCTTCTCATCTTCCAACTCTTGAAAATCTTTCATGTGGGCTTTCTACCCTGCTCTCGATTGTTTTCCCCTGCGATTTCGGAGACGCTTGCCTGTGAAGGTCAACAGGTTTGCTTCTTAAAAGATGTTCTTACCCACCGAAAGTCTATTCATTTTCCTCTTTAAAATGCGCTCATTAATATGCAAAGGTTAGAAATGCATTATCGATCGTCGATATATTTCCCTTTTTTTTCCCTACCTTGAACCGGAATTAATGGAGTTTTTGTTTTCTTTAGGAGGAGGATTTCTCTATAATTATGACGTAAGAAGATAGGGATCGACTAAGATGCAGAGACGAGCTTATGAGTTTGCCACCCCTTGGCACTAATACATGTCGCCCCAAGACATTAACTATATAGTACCTTTGGAGTCCCCAGTGGCGAAACTTATATTCCGTGAATACTGGAATCCTCTTGTTTTTAAACGCAATCTAATGTTCAGATCCCCCCCCCCCCCTAAATTTTCGAGTGAATTTTTGAAAAAATCATCAAAAATCGAAACCTTTAAGATTACGAAAATAGTCATTTCTTATATAATTTTTTATTAGAAAACGATTGACATAAACTTTAGAACGCTAGCATGAACCTTTCTCGAGATATTGCACATTTTTCAAATAAATGTATCAAAATATCACATAAAATAAAAGCAAAATATATTAACTATTATGAAATATGTTCACTTTTCATATATAATATCATTCGATAAATTTGGTGGCATCATTCTCGTGGATCTAGCTATTCTCGTGGATCATTCTATTCATGAGAAAATATACTTTGGGTAACACTTTTTTATTTGGACGCCAATAGTCATTTATCTACTATAAGAATAACCTATTTTTCCGTCCGTAATTTTTGGCAAAATTTTGGTGGCGAATTTGTCGGAATATCTCCAACTTGCTGACTTTTTAAATGTTGCCAAATTGACGAAAATGTTACCCAGTTGATAAAAATTCGCCAAATTGATGAAACCGACGCAAAATCAATAAAATGACGACTAATTAATGAAAGTTCAATATCTTGGAAAAAAACATAAGAGTAGACTATAAGAATAACTCATTGCTCCCTCCGCCCGTAACGCTTGGAGAGAAATTTAGCGGGACATTGCTAACTTGGTGACCATTTTAAATGTTGCCAAAGTGGCAAAAATGGCGCCAAATTGATAAAAATGGCGCCAAATTGATAAAAATGGCGCCAAATGGAAAATAATGTTTCGCAAATTCTGATTCTCGTTATATGACGGGCATACCTTCTAGTATATAAGAAATGCTCTTTACTACGTTTGTCTGTAACATTTGGTGATGTACTTGGCGAATAATCTAGCGAAGTATCGCCAATTTGGCGATATTTCGCCCCAGATTGACAAAAATATCGTCAAAATTGCAAAAATGACGCTAAATTTATGAAAATGCCGCCTAATTGATGAATTAATTGTTAAAATATGGACTAAGCTCTTATTGAAGATGCTATCAATATTGATAATTGTTCATTTAGAGTTGCGCGAAATATAAGTTAATTGGGTGCTTTGAAATAGTTTTACATGTTATTATCCGGGAAATCGCCAAATGTACAATTCAACGATAACAACGCAGTACCGTGGACCTTATACATTAATTTTTTAATATAAAAGTAGTAAATTCATTGCATTATATAAGGAAAATCATGTGCTACCCACATGAGATTTTTGAAGAAATAGTGCATTAGTTACTGAGTCACTTGTTTTTTACAAATTCTATAAAATTTATCTATTGTGTGAGTTTTGTGTATACCAAATTTCAGAAAAATAGTTTGTGTTAAGATTAACTCGAACGTAGAAGACAGACCAAACTGAATCAAGCAATGTATTACTACACTGTAAAGCATTCTGCTAATTTTTTTCAGCTACTTTGTTGATAATTTATAAAAAAAAAAAGCCACAATTTCAGGCGTTCGTGAAAATTCCCGCTTCATTTATGTGAAATATTCAGCTAATTATCATCTGCCGAAGCGTTAATTTATACCTATATCAATATGAAAAATTCTTTACTTCAGCAGATTATAAAATTTACAGATATGTAGATGATCTGATTTGTCTTGTATTTACTGATAACTATGTCATAGATATAGATTTCTATCCGGATAATTTGGAATTAATACCTAATGAAACTACTATTAGTAATAATATTTATTATTTGGATTTAAATCTAATTATAGAACCTGCTCATGGGATAGTTACTAATTTATATGATAAAAAAGATTTTTTTAAATTTAATATTAATAAATTATTACCTTTTAATTCCTGCAACTCGATTCAATTATTTAGAAATATTATACTTAATCAACTTTTTAGAATTTATAGATTATCAGATAAAAAATTTTATGCTTTGCACATTAATAACCTCAAAATTACCAGTAAAATGTATAAATACCCTGCATATTTAGTAAATGGTATAGTTAATAAGTTTCGATTAGCCTAAAATTCTCATAATCTCTCCTTAGTATCTTATTTTAGCCGTACTTCTTCATTCTCTTGAAATTATATTTTCATCTTTTTATCTTGAAGCTTTAACTGTTGAATATCTCATTTTATTGCTTTTACGCAGTACAGTTTTTATTACTCTCTTTGGCAACAGCAAATCACTTCTTTTCATTTCTGCATATGGCAACATTGGTCTAGTTATATTTTGCTCGTCATGGTTGTACTAATGAAGTGTATTTTAAGGTATTTATGTTTCCTTTATTTTTTCAATCTATATGCTTGTCGTCCATATAACACAAGTTTATAGATAAAATCTGTCTTGTGTTTCAGAATCAAGCATTTTTGTGTTCATTTCGAAGGGATATATGGACTTGAAAAGAATATTTTCGAAATGAACGTATCTTAAGCCTAAAGCTCTTCCACGTGCAAGCTTTTTTGCTTGATTTTTTTGTTTTCTTATTTTCATTCCTCATCTTTGAAATTTGTTGATTGTCTTTGTCTTTATGACCTGCATTACGCTTTATAATTTCCTCTTTATGTTTTAATTTATTTTATTTCTTTGTATTTTGTAGAAAGTTTTGGAATAGTGTATTATGAGTTACTACTTACATTCTAACATTGGATTTACTAATTTATATATATATATATATATATATATATATATATATATATATATATATATATATATATATATATATATATATATATATATATATATATATATATATATATATATATACATATATATATATATATATATATCATCAGGAACCTTACTTCCTGTTACGGACAGATGATTCTCTTGAAACTTTCAGTAATAGGCTTGCAAATGTTTTCCAGTGGATGATATTTTTTCTCTCAGGGCTCTTATGTTTTGCGGATTTTTCTGGTATTGTAATTCCGCTCTTGGGCTTCCTCAAGATGCAAACATATATACTTCCCCTTGCTACATAATATCTAGTGCTTGCCCATACTTTTTGTTCCGTCAGACCATTAGACTTAACCAAAGGCGTATTTAGGGGGTGGTCAGTGGGATGCCAAACTGCCAAAGCACCCGCTTGGAAAATTGTTAATTTAATTAAAAGCCAATATGAGAAAAGAAAAAAAAAAATAAGAAAATGCTTTTCGGAATAAGAACATTAAATTACAACTGTGTGTTTTCTCACACGTGTATATTGATAAAAATAATTTAAACTTATACCTAAATGGAATACTTAGGATTATTGCATTTGGTATGTTTATGAATGTCCAATTTGTTAGTTTAGTTGCTTTGTCTTCAGGAAGGTTAAAATTCTGATATGAAAGGAATAATATTTTTTAAAGGTGGTACACAGTAATTTTTAAAAATGGATGCGTACTCATTTTTAAAAATGCTATGCACATTAATTTTATAAATGTGGTGCTCATACCATCTTTTCAAACTTACTTTGTAACAATACATATTTCAAGGTTGACAGTAATCTCTCTAAATTTTGAATGCAATCAGTTTTAGCACCCCCCCCCCCCCTGAAAAACATCCTGCTTACGCCCCTGGACGTAACTTTTCCATGCACATTTGACCTCCCTTTTGACTGCACCGTTGGTACACTTATGCGCCACCACACAGGGGCGGAATAAAGATGGAATTCGGCACGAACATTTTTTTAATTGCATGCGTCAGAATTATTGCAAAAATACTTGTGTACGCATATTTTTTTTAAGTTAGTTGATGTTGTTCTTGTAGTTTTTGAAACGGGTCGTTCCTATTTATTCTATTAAGAAGCACATTAGACCGTAGTTCAATTCAACGAGAAGGGGTCCTTCTACTGGTCCTTTTCCTTTCTCGTAAGTTTTTCATTTCGATTATTCGATTTTCTTCCTGGGTCATGGTATGCAACTATTTATTGACAGACTGGGGGTGGTGCGATTGCTGTCTTTTTATCCTAAAGAAGGGGGCTGCTTTTTACCCACGAAACCGGTTCCTACTTTTATTCAGCCGCATATGCCGTTAAGCATGTCTATTTCAGATCTCTGATTTGGGGCCAGTTTAAAAACTGATTTTATGCGACAGAAAAATAAATCTTATTCCCGCTCGTTCTCGTCTCAGCTGTACGCGCGCGCGTTTTGTATTTTCGATTCTTGCTCAAAGAAACCGGATTACACCTGATCTTATTTTCGTTTTTCAATCACGCCTGTCGGACTCACAGCTCGCACTATACTAGGCTCGCGTACTCAGTGCCTGTCTGATTGTCGAGGGAAGGCGTCGGCCGAGTAAAGTATGGCCACTCGGAATGTAGCATTACCATAAGAAAGGATCCCAAGCTTGTATTCTTCTCGTCGTGTAGACCTGATGAGCAGCGAGCTTATGCGTAGGCTCTTGCATGTCTGTATCTGGGGCATTCAAGAGTTTGTGTTTTCGCTCTCTAGCTACGCCTAGTACGTAGAATTGTTTTGCGCAAAGAAATAGAGAATAAAAAAGAGCTGAGATACGAAGATTCTGAATGAGAGCCTGAAGTACGTTGGTTACGATCGCAGATAATTTTGAAAACGAGTAGTTCGATCCATCGTTGCCCTATGTAGGAGCAAGCTGCTCCATTTATGTTTTACTTTTGTTAATAAAGTGTTTAGGGCTCCAGTCGGAGGATTACCCTCAACTGGTTGCAGATCTTTTGGTCTCTGGGAGCACGACTTTCTTTGCGGTGATTTTTGGTAGATCAAGTGCTTTGCGGTCATCCTGCCAGGTTGTTTCCCGACATTGACGGCTCACCGAGCTAGTGTGCAACGACGGAATCTATTTTTTCCGGATACCTTCGGGTAGGGCGGAGATTCTTTAAGGTTAGCATTGCAGATAACGAAGTTCCCATTGAAGATAACATGCATATAGATGAGTTTTAGGCTTTTTATGCCCTCGTCGACACAAAAGAACCGATCTGCAGTGGCAGCGAGAAAACTTGCTACATGTGACACAAACCTCTATGGAAACCGTCACATTAAGTCCGACCACATAATAAAAAGTGAGCGTATACATAAAATGTAAATACGGTCCATGGCTGATTTTGCTCAATAGCAGCACGGATCCAACTTAAACACCTCTATAGCAAAACGCTCCTATATGCGGGTTCTGTGAGTAGTAACTGATTAGTGAGGGGCGTGCACACTGGAGGGAAGTGGGAGATAAAATTTTTTAGCGTAATGCATAGTTGTACAGTATTCCATGGTACTGAACAATTGCTTAGTTTTCTGAGTAACGAGAGATTTAAAGTATGAATGGCTTTTATAACAAGAAAGATCAATCATGCATAAAGCATTGGTTAGGAAACACTTTCCAACTTCAATACAGTTTTATTTAAACATCTCTAAAATGCGACATATTCTCCGGTAATATTTTTCAAATTATCACAATACTACATTAATTTATTATATTTGAAAACTTGAAACTTCATCGAAAAAAATGAACTTTATTCAAATGACGGCATTGAAATATAAATTGCCTGGTTTAAATATCCCTAAATGCGATACATTCCTCGGTAACATTTTTTAAATTATCATAATACTATAATAATTTATTATATTCGAAAACTTCATCGAAAACAAATGAAATTTATTCAAATGACGTCATCGAAATATAAATCGCCTGGCTCTCTATAAAAGCATTATTATTCCTTTCATTCATCACAATATTGTAATAATTTATTTTATTTAAAAACTTAAAATCATGGAGGTACAAGTAATTTAACTCCATGAAAACTTTATCGAAAAAATCGTCTTCTTCTCTGTGTAAAATCAATGAAAGTTTCATTCATATCAGCTATATTGCAGACTCCATGAGTTAAATAATTTCGCGTTAAAGAAATGCAGCAATTCTTATACACCTCATTCTACATCTTTTGGCGTTTACATTCTCCATAAGTGAAAATTAGGCTTCGTTGTAGAAATAATCAAAGTTTGATGATCATTTAAACTCAAATATATTGTAAGTGCGTCGTTTCAGTATGTAGATTTAGGTAGAAAGTATAAAATATCGACCTTCAACCAGGTCTCGGTCAGCCAATCCTAGTGAATTCTAAATGCGCACCTCTTGTGCATACTGTTAATTAAAATGCTATATAACAATGTAAAATGCTTGTAACTGCTTGTGCATAAGTAGTATTTGTTTTCTTAGGAACTGCAACTACATTTACCAGTATTACATCTTTGAGACTATTTTCGTTCACTATTCAACTTGTTAATTTTTTGTTGACTTTAGTATCAATTAAAAATTCCTGAGCATTCTCATTGCAGAGAATGATTTATGTGTTCTGATATCTGTTCTATGATTGCAGATTAAATAGCACATTTTTCTCTATCTTTCTTTTTTCCGTCGTCTTTTATTTCCATCCCAATTCAATAGGCAAGGCGAGAAACGAAATGGCAAGTAAGCGAAACGGAAACCAATATACGCGTATAAAGATTCAGTCCTTATCAATTAATGAGGGATTTCCCGCCCAAAACAGAAATGACAATAGACACTCCGAAAGTTATTCTCTGGAAAAAAAGTTTAAGCTGCAATTTGACTGTCATTTTGTTTCTTCGTCACATTTCTGCGCTGAACATACATTTTGCTCTCAGTTCTGGTAATTGAGATATTTTATTCTCCAGAGATACGAGAGAGATTACCTATAACCCGATAATTAGGAATGATTTCTGTGTAGTACTATTGCAGTGGTTGCTCTGGATTTTTAATTACTTTGCCAACTTATTCTCCAAATGTACTTTTAATCATCAATTTTACTTAGAGTGGTAACACGTTAAAATTGTAAATTGATTTAAATAAATCAAAGACGAAATCTTTAGATTTTAAATGTCATTTAATAAACATGCAATAGACGTATACATAGATTTAAAGCCAAAGCGCTCTGAAAGTGCAATAAATAATAATAAACGCCCGAAAGCGCAATAAATAAAAACAAACAAACATAACAACACATTTTAATATTTCCATTTTTGTCTGTTGGTCGGTTTGTCGCCAAATCGAATTAACTCCATTTTCTCCTATACTATTCAACTAAACGAAGTCATATTTTGTTTAAAGTTAGGCTGCTACTCGAATGAGTGAACAACAACGTGCCATATTATTTTATTTTGCGCAAATCGTGATTAATATACGCAAGCGTCATTCTCACGACATTGCAATAGTATCTCTTAAAACTATTGAAATGGCCGAAATCATATTTTGTATAAATATAGCCTGTATAAAAAAAAATGTTGAATATTTTTCATGGCTTGCGCGTTGTGTGCACGCCCCTTTTGTACTACGAAGTTTCGTAACCGGTTTCCTCCAAAACCGCCTAACCGATTGAAACCAAATTTAGTACACAGAGGCAGTCTACTGCATGACTGTGAAAGAACATTGCGATTTTTTTTCCACGTGTGGTATGGGCTTTCGTGTCGCAGAACGCGCAAGGGAATTTTGTATTTTTTTGTAAAATGTTCAAAACTAATCAACTATATGATACCAAATTTGTTTTAGAAATAGGCTATTACATGAGTATAATTTTCTCTAATTTTCCCATGGATGGGAAAAATAGTTGAGGTACGAAAGGGAATCTGAGTACGGGAAGACGGCTTTTTCTACGCGGCAAATGTTTTGTTCCGGAATAAAGCTAGCAAGATGGCCGTTGCCAGTTTAGGCACAATTAAAAAAATATATATTTTCTGGGAAGGTGCATTATAATCTCCTGAAAGGTTGCATTTACTTGCAAGATGTTTGTTATACGTAGAACAAGATTACGTTCTTATTTATTATATTGTTTTAACTGGAAAACTTTTTTGCCAAACGTTTTATATCAAATACGGCAACTTCTATTTACAAAGTGCTGCACTTCATTGCAAGATTATGTATGTACAGCACAATTTTGTGCTTTATTTATTTTGTTCAAATGTGTATACATTGTGTAGGTGAATTAGATAAATAAGCGTATATAGCATTAACTATGAAAATGAAAATAAATGACAAGAGTTCGTCAGTTCACGAAATCCTATGAAGTAGCAAATAAAATGTACTTACCGCCAATTCTATAGAGCATCGGGAGTGGAAGTTCGATTACTAATTGAACTCTTGATATCCGAGTTTCCCATCAACTCTTTTGCTGAAATCCAATTTGGTAAAAATATATACGTTTTCCTCTCAATCAACAGATGTTTATCTACTCAATGGAATAAAAACATCCCAATTAAATACTAGTTAAAAAGAAGCAATAAAAAGCTCGTTGTACAGATCATAAATTCTTCCAAAATCATCTGTGAACAGAAGATTAACCAGAAGGTTTGGGAGAATGGAAATAAATTCTTAAATGCGAAAATATTTTTGACGGAGATTTTTTCAGCAGTAAAATTAACATTGAATATAGTATAAAATGATATTCCAAACCGTGAAATAAAAGCGTATTAAGACATAAATCTTACGCAGAAAATTTTATTAACCTTTTGCTTACGGGTGAAGCAAAAGGTTAATGTATCACAATTGTTAGTGATTTTTCTTTTTATTATCTGTGTGATATGTTGACGTAGTCTCTTTTTCTTTGTAGGATGCTGGCGGAGAATGGAAAAGAGGAGTCTGGTGAAGAGAGCTCCATCCTCCAAGCACTGTCCAGGATATGTGCCCCACTTCTGGAGGTATGATTAGAAATTGATTTATGATGTTGTACAAATTGTACCAGGACGATTGGATCGAAATATAGAAATTATATGTGTTGCTATTTTCTTTAAAAAGAGCCCCGCAATGTCTGATATAAATTTATAAGACAAATTCAAAATTGAATTGAAACGGCGTACTCTCAAGTACACGCCGCAGAAAACCTGACGTGTATGCCGGGCATGCTCGAACCATGTTGTATGGGAAACATTTGTATAGAATTTGATACTTCTACGCTCGTATAACTGCTCCCTGTATAATATTTCAAATTTCTCGTTTTCACTTTTTTCTCGTCTTCACTCACATTTCACTTCGGCTATCGCCATGTCTCCTACTGATTCCTATAAAGCCTATAGACTATAGGTATTCATGCAAAAGCACCATGGCCACGTTA
The DNA here is from genome assembly GCA_951213105.1 of Amaurobius ferox. NCBI lineage: Eukaryota > Metazoa > Arthropoda > Arachnida > Araneae > Amaurobiidae > Amaurobius > Amaurobius ferox. Next base: position 166,071,865 of record OX578137.1, read on the forward strand.
TCGAGAGAAAATATGAGTATAGCAGGGACTTATTTAATCGGGGGCAAATTTAATCTAGATTTTAACACTAAATCTACCGATATTTAATGTATACCTGTTTCTACGACAGCGGGTCAAATGACCCTCCTTCAAAAAGTCATATATTTTACGATGTATGTATGGCGAAAATATACCATTTAGTACGACTTGGTGGGTGAATAAAACAATTTTGTCCAAATAACGGTTCTAATTTGTTTATTTATTCAATTAAAAAATTGAATAAAAATAAGAAAACAAAATCCCCATTTATTCCTGAATTTATAAATAAACAATATGCAAACCTTATTCATGTTCAGCGCATATTTTGCAAATGATTAAGTCCTGGAAGGCCACAATTTGCCACACATATTTTTTGCATTTGAAACAGATTTTTGTAGTTGTGTTTTTTTTTTTTGCAATATCTTATTTGGCACTTTTTTTCTCACACATGAACCTGAATTTGTTGACGTTTCCTGTATATCTTCTTGTTCTTTTTGTTGCGCATCTTGAAAATACGCGTTTTGATACATCGGTCCCCGACATCACTTTCGGAACTCAATAACGATATCGTTCTCTTTTGTCCTCTACGCATATTCAAAATATTCTCCTCTTCATCATCTGTACCTGAGGATCCGCATCCGTCCGTAGTGTCAAATGAGCCATCATGTTGTTCTATGTTATCCACTTCACTTTCAGATAGTTCCTCTTCACTGGATCCCGAACACTCTTCAGCTATATTATTTACTTTTCTAATAATTTGAAATATCTTGAATTTCTTGACATTCTTGGGATAGCAATTATCAACACAATACTGAAATAAGAATTATTGACTCACAAAATAGCACTATAATTTGAAATTGTCAAACTAAAACTGAAATCTAACACTCAATAGGTATCAACAAGTATGATGAAAAACAGCAAAATTCTGATGCAATAGTAAAAATGACTTCATTACACAATCTATTACACGGGTCAAATGACCCGTCGCGGTAGGTCCAGTTGCATATATTTCTTGGTAAAAAAATAAACAAGAGAAAAAGAAATATAGAAAAATACATTGAATGTAAATTATAATAAAAGTCGTAAAGTCAAATGTCGATGTGATAACGTTGTATGTAAGAAATTTTGCAAAAAAGTTTAAAAAGGATTATTTGACCCGTCGTGGTAGGCAGGGGCGGCAAATAGGGGGCGCGGTCGCGCCCCCAAATTTTTCCTCATCGTCTATCAGCTTCTCCCTTTTTTATCGACTGTTCACAGATCAGTTTTCTCACGTTGTAGAGCTTCAAAACAGCCGACCTTCACAGTGAAGCTTCTATCTTCCGGCTGGAACGAATCCTTTTCAACTTGTAAAGATTGGGGTAATGTTATCTTTTTCACTTGAAAATTTCAAGTGTCTGATTAAATTTATGTGTAGTTAGTGCATGCTCATCCATTCCTTCTGCTAGAAATGCATTTCAATAGCTCAATGCATTATATTCTTTCATAGAAACATCCTATAAAAGACATGCTATTTTCGAAAAGATTCGCTCATCAACAAATACTTTTTCTGGAGGTCTTCAACTATACAATCATTAAGTGATACGAGGTGGTCCTCCAGAGTTAAAGCCATAAAAGCACTACGTGATAATTTTGAAGTGGTGATTTCAACATTGGAAGAATTATCTGAAAACGATTCTATCAATGGTGGAAGAGCCGAAGCATTTTTAACATGCATGACATCTTTCGAATTTTTGCTCACTTTGTTTGTATTGCCCAGTGTTTTTGATCAATGCTCTCTCAAAGCATCTTCAGTCATCTGATTTTGATTTTCAGATTGTGCAAGTTTTGGCTAAAACTGCTATTGAAACTGTTAGTTCTTTTCGCACTAATGCATATTTCAATCAACTGTGGAGTTTTGTGACAGAGCTTTGCAAAAGAAATTCTTATTCTGGATCAAAATTGAAAAGGCTTAAAAAAATTGTAAGCAACAATATTTAATGAGAACAATATATCTGTTTTATTTGCGCTTAGTTCAATATTATCCGGATCAGATGTCGAAAAAGATAAAGAAAATGTTTCAACCATATGCAAAGTATATAACTTCCAGAAAGAGGAATTGTTATGTGAATTGCGACTGTTTTTTCAATGATGAAAAATGAAAACATAGACCATCCCAATTTTAAAAGTCGCCTGGATTACTTTAAAGAGCGGAATTTAAAAAATGTGTTTGCTGTCATAATATTATTAGTTGTTTAATTGTTTTTGAACTATTTAAATTGTTAAATTGTTTTTGACTGTGCCAATCAGCTCAGACAGTTGTGAAAGGTCCTTTTGGTATCTCAGGAGGCTGAAAAATTATTTTCGCAGTACGGTGGGACAAGAAAGACTTTCATCTTTAGCTGTTTTAGCTATAGAAAAAGATATACTACTGAATTATGATGATATTGTAACACAATTTTCTCTTCTTCCAGATTCTAAGAACCTGCGTTTAAAACTTAATGTTAAATAACATTAAATAAATATAGATATTTGTATTTAGAAAAATTATGTTAATACAATTATGTACAAAAACGATGTTAACAACAATTATTTTTCTCAACATCAATTCAATTTTGTAATCCCTCCCCCCCCCCTGTTAAAAAACATTTTATTTATTCCATATTGTCGATTTTCATACATATAAATCTCGCACCCCCAAATGAAATGCTTAAATGCCGCCCCTGGCGGTAAGTAAGTCCAGCTGCATATATTTCTCGGTAAAAAAAATAAACAAGAGAAAAATAAATATTGAAAAATACATTGGATGTAAATTATAATAAATGTCTTAAAGTCAAATGGGTATGTAATAACGTTGTATGTGAGAAATTTTGCCAGAAAGTTTAGAAAGGGTCATTTGACCTATCGTGGTAGGTTTAGTGCTAAACGCCATGGCTGTTTCTCGTGTATAGTTTTTTGCACCAGTAACAAGTCTAATACAAATCTAAAGTCAATTATGCTGATCAAAATATGAGCCTCGTATTGTACGTGTCCTTTGCAAATCTCCGCCGAACTTTTTTTTTTTTTTATGATATTAGTTCTGCTCTGCATTCTAATTATGATAAATGAAGTAAAGGATTCGTAGTCTGCTTAAAATGCTAGAAAGTCAAGGGTTATCCACCTGCATGAGACATCACAAACCAAGCTCAATGCAGTTTGTAATAAATGCGAAAATTTCACCGACAGACCATGTTTGGAATACTAAGCTTCTTAACTCGCTTCGAATGTTTTAAAAACAGAATAAAGAATGTAGAGGAGAAGAAAAAAATTCTAGTAACACACAGAAAGCGGTCTCGCATAATAATAATAATAATAATAAAAAAATCTTCAACTCCTGCCCTGCCCATCAAATATTCCATTTTCTGGCTTCTGAAATACCACAGCATGGATTTAGCAGGAAAATGATACTTCAACTGGCACGCGATGTGTCTCTTTTTCTTCTAGAGAATCCACGTCAGACATGTTAACCCCGGGAGTACGACTTTGAAAGAATATTAAAAAAAAAAGTTGTTCGTGACTCTCCATTTCGCCCTGGAAGTGTCACGGGCAGTCCATGTACTCGGTCGGCAGATCGTGACTGCGCACTGCATAATCGTCAGGGATTTGCGACATTCGGGAGATCGGACAATGGAATTCCCACTTGACCCTTTCGGACAAGACCGATAATGCTACGGAAATTTGATGTCTACATGCTACGTTCCGAGCCAGGGAGCACCGAGAATTGCTGAATTATTGCGTTGTATCAGCGACTAGAACGGGTTCTTCACAATCTGACCCATTCAAACAGTATGGAAATGAAAGTGTCATTAACACTAATCAGAGCGGTTGACCGGCATCGTAATAAGCAGGCAATTAGAGGTGGACTCCGCCGCTTGAATAACGGATCGAAAGGAATTCCGGAGAAACGTGGGGATCAAATTCAAATAGGCCGACACTTATTAACTGTGGTTGAAGAACAATGAACTAACATTTGTGTCTAGGAAGATAGACATTCAATGGCTTAATCTGAAATAAAGGCATGGCATAAATGCGGATAATAGAAACGTAATGAAGGGTTTGTTTTACTTCCCAGAAGTGGAATACAGTGACCACAATTCACTGTAAGAATAAGTGTTTTGAAGCTCCTTAATGGAACTCCCAAATATTAACCTCAATTTTATTATTTTTTTTTTAATCGTGTCCCTAACCTTTTGCCATCCAAGGGCATCAGTATACTAGGAATACAGTTATGGGCTACAGTAATTAAAAGTTGACACAGTGTTCAATTAAGAGGGGTTTCAAATGCATTCCTCTTCTAAATTGTCTTTCAGTTATTATACGTCACCATTAAATATATAAAATTTTTGCATTTAAATAAAGGGTTGGGTAAAGCTTCTTTGTAACGACTAAGTTGCAGGTCTTTAGTGAGTAAGTAACTGAAGTATCGTAGAAGTAAACGTTACAAGTTAACGTTACATTTTTCGAAAAGTTACTGCTGTTTTTAAATTTTACAGATCTCCGTTATATAAAAGTAACTGTTACTTTTACTTAGTTAATACTCAATTTTCTTTAAATATAGGTTCTAATATTCTCATATCACCAACTTTGTTTAATTTTTTCTTTACTCTTATGTTTATTTTTTATAGTAAGACTAGTTGAGCCTTATGGAAAATTGCTTTTCAACCGCTTATTATAAATCTTCCTATATATTTTTAATTATAACTATATGCAACATGCATTTTGCGCTAATGAATGATAGTGGATATTTTTCGTCATTTCTGCGTAATCGTCATGCGTAGTTAAGAATCATTAATAATTCGTATTTAATTATTTTGCAGCCCCGTTTTAATGTTTGGGGTATGGCATTAAAATTATGACTGCTTAAGCCGGGGAAGTGTTTGGGTACTCCCAAACAGCAGGTTGAGGTGGTACTCACAACAGCAGGAATCTATCAGCGTCAGTGAATTTGGATCAGCAAAATTCCAGTTTATTATTTTAGTAGTATGTATATAATCACATTCATGCGCATCTAAATTAATGGAACGTACCATCTGAAATTCAGAATTAATTTTTTTAATTTATGTGATACAAAAATTTTAACATCCACTGCAAAAATCGAAAAATTTTCATAAATATTTATCAAATTTCTACTCTCGAACCACACGCTCATCTGAAGCTTAATTAAGTCCAACGTATTCCACTCTCACGCTATGGCACCATAGTCTAGTAAACACGCTCTCTCATTAGTTTCATCTGAATCTGCAGTAATATAAATTCTTTGGACCACCATATGACGATTTAAAGAATTTATATTATTACAGATGTAAACTCTCCCTGCAAAATATTGATGTTGCATAAACTATCTCATTATTAGCGCTTTCTAGAGCGCACTTCATTAAAGCCACTTTAAAATCTCCGAAATAATCTCGAGAAACAATTTATACTAAATTTCAAGTCTTCCCGGAAATGGCACCTAGAATGATTTTTTGTTGTGAAGTACCCATACACTGTCAATTTTCTAAATCGTAACTTTATAGCATCCCTCGTAGCTACTATTTTATGAGACAGATGGCGATTTAACACTCAAACCATCAGAGGAAATAAGAATTGAGGGGTAACTTTTCATCATTATAGTGATGTTGCTATCTCGGTAACAGATATATTCACCATAATTTTGTCCCTGTTGGTTTTTATCATCTACTGCGACATCTTTATGCCCATGTTTTATTTATTAGGGCCCGACACTTTCGTTTAAAACTTTATGGAAAATAACACAGTTACCCCTCGTTATATCTTATCCTAATACAGCGTTTCTTAACTTGGAACTCTCGTATTACTGGAGATACACAAAGCGATCTAGAGGGTACTTAATTCATTATTGGCATATGTAAATTGGTGGTTTTTGCAGCAGAAAATTGCTGTCGTTAGGTCCATCATATATGTACAATTTGGCCCTCAGTTAGAGCTGAGAGGCCAAACTGTTACAGTTATGCCTGGTTATTCCGTGTCCCACTCACACACAGATCGGACTTGGAATCTGGTTGTAAGTGGTTAAATTATGTTGAGCAACGCCTGCAAACCTGTGAACTGAAGACCACGACATACACGTCATTTCGACCACTGACCTCTTCTCTAATCTTAGAGGTCAGTCGGCAAAACTACAGGAACTCCCACAGTTTAACAGTCAGAACAATTTGTCGTTAAACCGCTCCACACCTTCGACATTTGAAACTTGGGCTATTCAGACCGATTGGAAGGCCAAATTGTACGTGTATGGCTGGCTTTAAGGCGAGTATTTTGAAAGAGTGTACTCAACTAGAGATAGGTTTTAAAGCGCTGTCCTTCACACATTTACAAATAAAGTGATTTTATTATATGGATAATTTGTATAGCATCTGTGCACGTTAGCACAACATTTCTTCTTCTTCGACCCAGACCGTCCGACCTACCCGAAAATGTAAAGTAGCACACTATTTGAAAGTACTTTCGTTACTCTTAATTTAAGCATCACGCTGAAAATTCCTTTTCGTGTTTATGTGCAAATAAGATGGATATATTCCTCCTCCAGTCTATCAGTCATGAGCATTAATATGCATTATCATCACAAGAAACGGAACCTCCAACCCCCTAAAAAACTCGTACAGATCTTTTATTTGCTATTCATCTATCGGGCCTCTTAGATAAGTGCGAAAATCTGTACTTGAAGCTTTTCAAAGTAAACATTTTTAGAGAGCTTCTAGTGTGCCTTGTGGAGGCAGAAGCCCTTAAAAAAGTTTACTTTGAAAAGTCTGAGACTTCGTCCTCTTCCAGGGAGAGCACCTCCGTAGCTCGGGGAGGTACGGTCCAAATCAAACACAAACAGAAGAGGACTCTCTCTAATGCTGAGGATGGAGACATGCATATCCTGGATCTGGATTTAATGAACAGACACAGCAGGGATTTAGATTTGAAATTTCACATTTTTTGAGCGAAAAGAATGGTCTCATTTATAAAGAAAGATTTTGGAATTTCATGGATGCTACCGCTTGGACTGAAATGAGATGAATCCGTGAACAAACCTCATGACAGCTATTGTGAAGAAGGCTTTTTAAAGTATATCATAAATTAATTAATTTATTTTTAATTTTTTACCCAGGCCGTTCAGATCACCGAAAGGGTGTAGAGCAGATGGGATGGTGAAACCATACATTAATTATGTTTAACAACTTAAGTTCATTAATCACCACTTGAAATTTATAAATAAAAAAAATTTGCAATAAACCATATTTTGCCATCCTGATGATAAATTATAAGGTATCCGTTTTAAATTTAAATAAGAATAGTTTACATCATCAACAAGATCTAAAATAGAAAATACATTAGTATAACTATAACAAACTAGTCATTTCACCCACGTTCTCATTGGCTAGTGGTCCCTCAATAAGACACCTCACACTTAATTGGACACTGAATATCAAAAAGCGTTTCAAATTGAAGTATAACAAGAAAGATTAATCATGCATAAAGCATTAATTATGAAACACTTTACAACAGATATGCAATTTTATTTAAACATCTCTAAAAAGCGGTACATTCAGCTGTGATATTATTTTAAATTATCACAGAACAATAATTTATTTTACTTGGAAACTTATAACTTCAAAAAAAGCAATGCTATAAAAACGTCTGCTTCTCTATGTAAGATCAATGAATATCACTTATATTCAAGACTCCAGAACTAAATAATTTGGCGTTAAAAAATTCAGCAATTCTTATACAACTCATCTTACAATCACTTGATTTGTTTACATTCTGCATACGTTAAAATTAGGCTTCGTTGTAAAAATAATGAAAGTTTACTGATCATTTAAAATCGAAACTATTGTAATTGTGTAGGCGCATAGTTTAGATACACAGATAGTATACAAAAATAAAGCGGTTTTACGACGGATGCAACACTAAATATAAGCATGCCTTAAAAACCACGATTTTTACTAAGAAAAAAAAAAAAATGGATGCTATATTTCATTTTGGAATAAATCACGTGATCTCTTCATTGTAATTATTATTTCAATTTTTATTTAAAAAACTACTTAACATATTTTGATGACATTTTTTTTTACACATTTTACGTGACAATTTGAATATTTCCTAAAATTTTCAAAGCAATTTGTGAATTTTAACTCCGGTTAAAAAATGTTAGAAAAATTAGGTCCCACAGGGTTCAATGTATTTCAGTTTTTCAAAATGACTGAAATCCAAAACTAATTGGGTGATATTATTCTTTTACATTCCCATATGTTCCACAGACCGTCTCAACAACATACCAAAATTTCGTTTTGATAAAGTCATTTTTACGTCAGTTATCGTGCGAACGGACAGACAGAATGAACAAAGTCATAAACACTTTACTACTATGTTGGAAAGTGTTAAAAATAGAATGACGCACATTTTTTAGAGGTAAAGTGTTGTAAGTCTTTTTAACATATCGTTGTATCTTACTCCTTATTCGAATTTTCAAACTATTACATTTTTTAGCTACTCTGGAAGTTGAGATGGATCGAATGAGATCAAGACTGATATCCTGGCTCGAATGAAAATGCTCGTTGGTTTTGAAAAGTGGTTTTGATTTTTTTTTTTTTTTTTTTTTTTAATTATTCCTCTGCAACGTTATTCCTTATTCGAACTTTCGAAATATTAGATAGATATTTCGTGAACCTGGAAGCTGAGACGGATCGAATGAGATTCAAAGCAAGATTCTAGCTAGAGTGGAAGTGTTCAAACATTTTTATACATCCCCCCTCCCTCCCCCCTCACTCAAATAGTAAGTCATTCAGTTCAGTGAAAATTATATAGATGGGAACGCTGAAAGACAAGGAAATCTACATGAAACATGTAGTTTTATTAGCATAATAAGAAACACTGGCATTTAAATTTCATCTTCGGCCTTCAAATCAAAAACAATCCGAAACCACTCACAGTTCCACAGAATTGACTTCCGTCCTCACCACCGCCACGGGATCAAACTTAGCAAATCCAAATGGACCTGGAGAATTAACAGAGTCCACTAGAAATTTCGAAGATTGATTTGGCATGAAGAAATTAGGGTATCAATTCCCCCTAATATAGCATTTTTACTTTTTTCCAGAACTTTTCGTCCAAAAGAATTAATTGTTACATACATCGACGGAGCGTGTCGTATTGTATAATAAACCAAGCGTGCGCGTTCTGTTTGTTTGTTGTATAATAAGTACTCATATCGAGCACTATCTTTTAAATGCAGATGTATGTGTGATTTAACTGCCTTCCTACATTTACTAGAGATAAATATAAATCGATTATTTTTATGAGATACAGCATATTAAAGTAAACTTACCAGGTTAAAAGAAGGTAATAAAATCATAAATCTATCCTTTTTATAAAGTAAAATAATCCAATGAAATTAATGAGAAAGAATAGATCAAAATAAACGAGGTTGAAATACATATGTCATAGTAGTTTATATAAATTTAAATATATTGTGTAAATGAATGTTCTAGCCCGAGTTACAGGACGAGTCTACATGCCATGATCGGATAAAAATTGCGCTTGCTGCGCCCCTTTATCGATGTACATTGTCTGGCTATAACGCCTGAAACGCTACAGATTATTATTTTTTTTAATTTTGCTATATGATGTGAACAAGACGAATTCATTACTGAACGTGGGCAGAAGATAAATTATGCGTACTGCCCCCCCCCCCCTCTCATGTACTAATGCACTCGTTATTAATGTACCCTCATTATTAATGTACGATAACTCCTCTATATAAAACTTAAATATTTCGAAATTCGGATACGTGGTACAGACACATTTTTTACAGATCGAGTTCATTGCATAATCGGATAGAAAGTGCATATGCTATTATGTATTAACGAACGATAACTGGAAAAAGAAGTCAATGAATTTCAACATAATTTTTAGTTGATGTGTAGTTTAACATTCTACAGATGGTGCCCGTTAGTGAGAATGGTCGGATTAAAATTGCTTGATCTGTGAGACAAAAACAATTGCACAGATACATGTCTTAGATAACTGACTTCTTAAATATGCGACTAAATTTTTATGTTATTTGCACATGATATATATGTTTATAATGCAAAGGGACGCAGTGACTATACGATTTTCATTTTACTTTCCCTGCAATACATGGTAATGTATAGGGAAAGTATTGGAATCATGTCGAAAATCGCAACTCGAGTTTTCGACGAATCTACACGTTTTGACACCTGTAGAATATGAAAACACTATTTTTAGCGTGACGTCTGTATGTGTGCTTGTCTGTCTATATCCACTCTAACTCAAAAACTAATGGACCGAATTTAGTAAAATTTGGTAAGTCACTTGTGTGTGACCCTGGTGCTGATTAGTTTGGGGTACGATTCAAGATAAAAGAACCCGCTTTTTATTGCGAAGTAGCCCGCAAAAATTGAAAAATTAATGGATCAAATTTTACAACATTTGGTAGATAAGTCACTTGTGGGGTACCCTGGTGTTGATTAGATTTTGGTACGATTCGGAAAAAAATAACCTGCCTTTTTTTGCAAAATGGCAAAATTTTTTTGCAAAATAGAAAACTACGTATGCTCAACTATATCAGTTTAATGCTTGTTTTACACGTAATTTTTGACGATAAAAAGAATAAGACCAACCCCATTACCCTAGGACTAGCCGTTCTCGAGATATTTTAGTTTTTTTTTTTTCGTATTTTCTATACGCCGCCTTTGAAAATAAGTCCAGTTACCAAATTAGAACGAAATGGAATTAAACATCTGTGGATGACATTGGTGCTGATTAGATTTGGGTACGATTCTTGAAAAAGAACTTGCCTTATTTTGCGAAATGGCCCGCAAAAGTTGCTGTATCCGCTCTATCTGAAAAACTAATAGGCCAAATTTAACGAACTTTGGGAGATAGTCACTTGTGGGTTACTCTGGTGTTTATTAGATTTTGATACGATTCGGGAAAAATTAACCTGCCGGTTTTTGCGAAATGGCCTGCAAAAATCGTCAAAATCTGAAATAAAAAATCTGATGTGGGCAGTACATGACTTTCCCTGCATACTCATATTCGCGTTCTCTTTATTTCTTCAATAATTCATTGCAGTTTAATTGTACAAAATAACAGCCATAATTATTTAAAATTACACTGAATTTGCACTTTTAATTCAATTTTCGTTTTCATTTGGTAGCTGGGCTTATTTTCTAAAGTGGTGTAGCGAAAATGCGAAAAATCTAAAATATCTCTAGAACGGCTCTTGAAAAATCTTCGGCTTCGCGAAAAGTCTAAAATATCTCTAGAGCGTTGTAATGGGGTTGGTCTTATTCTTTTGATCATTAAAAATTACGTATAAAACAAGCATTTAATTAATATACTTGAGTATACGTAGTTTTTTGTTTTAGATTTTGACGATTTTTGCGGGCCATTTTGCAAAAAAAGGCAGGTTTTTTTTTTCCGAATCGTACCAAAATCTAATCAGCACCAAGGTATTCCACAAGGGACTTATCTGTCAAATTTTGTAAAATTTGATCTATTAGTTTTTCAGCTAGAGTGGATAAAAACAATTTTTGTGAGCCATTTCGCAAAAAAAGACGGGTTCTTTTAATCCCGAATCATACCAAAAACTAATCTGCACCAGGGTCACACACAAGTGAAGTCACTTGTCAGTAGCCGTCAGTAACTGTTGTACTATTTCTGCAATAAATCTACAAATTCCAACGTATTATGTAGGGCAATTTTGAATTGAGTTCTTTTTTTAATTCCATGAAAAGTACTTTTTTATCTAATATCTCTAAATTTAAATATCTCTCATTTAATTTTCAGTTATACAAATATCTGATATAAATTATTTTGATGTCATTAACATTCAAAGCGTAATTCAAATTATAAATTTCCCTATATATTATATACTACCATCATTGTTCCGAGAATTATCATTGTTTTCTATAGAAAATAATGCTATGAAAATTTTAAAATTCGAATTTTTCTAGTTCTTTAATCATGTGATTTACTGAACATTCTACCTAACACTGGTTTTTCACATGATATACCTATACCTAAAATTTTGAAGCGGCAATTGTATTCGTTTTTCACACGCACACATACACAAGCAGACACATACACAACTACACACACAAGAACACATACTCATGACCATTGAAATACATTGATGGTAAAATATCGATGGCTCTTAATGGCCACTTAGGATCCTCCAGACATCACAAAGAAAAACAATTATTGAAGTTACATCGTTTCTATGATTCTTTTGCAGTAGGTCATCGACAGTATTAAAAGTTTACTGCATTAGGGGATTTCAATATGTAATTGTATATGCAAATATGCATAATCTGGAATTTAGTCATCGCTGTTCTAAAATTATGTCAATCAATTGTACAACTGCTGGCAATTGTATAGCTGCTGGCCATCTGCTGTGGTCAATCGATTAATGCGAGCTGGGCGAATGGTAAAAATCCATTGTGGTAGGTATATTTTATCATCTTTACTTATTGAATCGGGAAAAGAAACGCCTCGTGGAATCTAATTTTCTTGTATCCCATAGAACACCTGTTACAATCGCTGTAGACCTGGCAATGTAATGACACGCCGTTGATACTCCTTGGCGCACTTTGTGGGTATTTTGATGCCTGCAGAAACGTACGGGATGCGCTGGTCGTGACAGCGAGCCATTTAGCTAGGTTGTATCCGAGGCCTGTAATTTCTCTTCTGCTCCACCCAAATTATCTGAAACTGGTCATTATTTGCTCAAAGTTTTATAGGTTCATACCTCAGGTGCTCGGTCTCTGCCTAATAGCTGTTTTTCTCGGCATGTCCTGTCAGTCTTCTAAAAATTGCGAATACGCATGCGTCCTGACATTTCAGTTTTACGGTAGATGATTAACTTTATTTCTACCCTGCTTATGCGTGGGCACTCTGATAGAGATTCAATTGTCATTGAAGGTTGCAGAATTGAATATTTATTTGTTTAGCGTCCTGAGCTGAATTGGTAGTAGATGGTAATAATTATAGTATCAATATTCAAAGCCGTCTAGGGAAATTTCAATTGTTGAAACTAAACCGAGTAAAAATAGCCACCAAAATATGAAGCAATTTTACAAAAATACAGTTGGCAATCACTGCCAGTGGAAATCGGTGCTAAATTGGAAAGGATGGGAAAACGTACAAAATATGTGGGGGAACGTAATAATTGGGCCTAAATTTAACTGCGAAAGTGAGCAAACAAATTTTTGAATTTTATGAAATATTTACCATGTAGGGTGACCCTCCCCCCTCCCCCCCCCCCCCCTCCAGCAATTGACAGGTCATCAGTAATTTACACCTTCTAAAAAAGTTAGCCAAAATAAGAATTTTACTCGTTTATATGGATGCATAACGTCATGTACTTAGTAGTAACCTATACCTTTGCCTTGAAAAAGAAAACTCTATTCCACCATAAGGCCAAAATACACATAGAAGAAGTATATGTGCTCGATCACATGTCAGTCATTTTCATTCACAAAACTTCATAACTGAGCTAAGGTAAGCAAGCTTTTTAATCACTTAAAATCTGATCTATGCAATTTTCTATATTTTAATTTGCATGATTTTATTTACTTGAAAAGTGTTAAGTTATATAAAAGTATTTTGATAGAAATTTGTTTCTAAATTAATGATAAGTGTCACTTAATGGTGTTTTAGATTTACTAGTATCTAGTAAATGATAGTTAGTGCCAATTACTGGAGAAACATTTAAATAAATTTGAATTATACAGTTGATTCTTGCTGTACTTTTAGAGTTATAAATTACTTCTGGTTTGCAAACATTTTCTTTTTAAAATATTTATCTTTACCAGTAATTGACACTCTTTAAAGCTTAGTGTGTCAATAACTAGAGTATATCAATAACTTATACTGTTTATAATTATTACTTATACTGTTTTCCTTGTTTCAGAAAACCTTAAAAATGACATCTAAATCAAAACAAGCTGGTGTAAAATGATTAAGCCTACATTTCAGTATTCTGAGGAGACAACGATAAATGCAATAAATACGGCATAGAATCAAAACATGAGCTTTTTGAATTATAACACTACATTTGGTGTACTTCGTCGTAGTGCACTAATAAAGAAAGCTACTGGGAAAAAACCGAAAAAGGGGGGTCCTTCCTCTATTCTTACTTCAGAAGAAGATGCCTTAATGTAGTGGATTTTCAATATTGCTAAAGCTGCATTACCTTTAATAAAGAAAAATCTGTTATCAACCGTGCAAAACATTCATGTTCTTTCACAGCAAAAAAGTCCTTTCACAAGTTATGAACTTGGGGGGGATTTTTTTTTAGGTAGCTATCCTGAAATCAGCATGCGTGTTCCCGAAGTTATAAACCAATAAAGAGCACAGGTAACAGATTTAAAATTACAATCACGATTTGCTGAAATAAAAAATTGGCTTTGTAAATAAATCTTGAATTGATTCTACTTAATTCTCAGTGAATATTTGATTGTGATGACTCTGCTTTTTTTGCTTTGCTCAAGAACAGAAAAGATTCTTGCTCCTAAACGATGTAAAGATATTTATGAAGTTATACAAGTGTCATAGAAAGAATACCTGTGCTAATTACAATTTGAGCTGATAGAATTGTCAGACCCCATTCATTCTGGACCACTCATTCTGTTGCCCTTACCCTAGGGTGAGTCGGGTGGCCTGGATCTTCAAAAACTCCATTCATTCTGTATCCATATGAGAGATCGCCTTAAGGTCTCGTGAACAATGCTTTTAAAAATTGGAGAATAGGGACAAGTGACGGTTTCTGGATGACCTGTGAAACTTTCTATGAATTTATAACCTTTTCTTTTCCATGTTTGCAACATCAAGCAACTTACATATTATACTGTTTATTAATTAACATAAAAATCATCTACCATTACATCTAAGCCATATCTGTTCTGGAACGGTTATAATTTTGATTGTACTTGTCCCAAATGCAACTCACATAATTCAATCGTGCAATGTTAGTGTGTTCAGAGGGATGGAGCAAAAGTGGAAGTAGTTGGTACATGGAATTTAAACAACTCTCAGGAAGCCATTACGAAAATTACATTTGCCAAAATGTTTGAGGATGTTGTAAATAAGGTCAGCAGCGAAGCAATTTCAAAATGCTTTGAACTATGGGGATATTTGCATTCAATCCAAATGTAGATTATACCAAAAGTTCCCAAATAATTGTGGCATTAAATATGTTGGATGATTCTGTGCTGAATTCTTTGGGAAAAGACAAAAAGGGATATGTAACGTTATTGATTCATGAAATCTTCTAATTCAGTTTCACAAATGTTTTAATCAATCTTCTGGGTGGAATGGAGAATAATGTGCTTTAGAACTGTACAAAGTATGGCAAAAAATGAAGGATAGTATTGTTTCTGATAAAGATATTACTGCTTTCAATGAATCTGTAAAAATTCAACAAATTGAAAATTCCCAATGTTGTGATAACAACTCGACCACTGACACTCTTGGATCAGAATCTGTAGCACCATCTGATATTATCGATGGCCCAGCAGGAATGCATTCTTTCTGGCCAATTAAATATGCAAGATGCTTTAAAAAATTATCAAAATTCGTAAACAGAAGTGCATAAATCGAATTCTTATGATACCATCTACTGTTAGTGCACCATTTAAACGAGCATTGTTTTAACCTGAATCTAAACAGATGAAGCAAAGCGGATGGAATTCTTCTGTATCGACAGAGAGAATTAGATCTGTTGCTGCACCGAGTGACTGGCAAAAGTATTACCAGAAAAAAAAATTGAAAAGGAAGAAAAAGAGCGAAAACAGATGAGAATCGCCAAAAAAAGTAAGAAAATCTACTTAACCAAGAAATTAAAAAGACTTTTACTCGACAAAAGCAGAAGAAAAAGGTAAAACGTGTTTAAAAACCGATTCAGAAGATTCTGAGTTTAAAACAATCAATATTAAATAGGATGATTCATCTGATACTGATAGTTTCAATTTTAAAGCAACCCTAACGCATGGTTCTGAAGATGATGAGAAAAAAACTGGCTTAGAAAAGTTAAAGAAAGAATATTATTGCGTTTTTAATAAATAATGCAAAGGGTAAGGAAAACTTGAACTACGTATATAAGCACGTATATAATTATTGCCGTATTTGTGCTTATATACATTGCTTAAGTTTTCCTTATTATAATTTTTTTTATGAGAAACAATATTACATTGGTCGTATTTTTGATGTGAATGAAACAGAATACACAATAAAATTTATAGGGAAACAATGGTGAATAAATATATTTGGCTAACAAAGTCAAATATTGCAACTATGAATAATTGCTTCACTTTTTATGGTCCTTTTGCAACAGCTGCTCAATAATCCCTTTTCTCTTAGATTAAGAAAAATCTGGTGCGGGCAGTACATGACTTTCCCTGCAGATTCGAATTCATTTTGTCATTTTATATTTAATTATGCATTAAACTGAGTTTAATTGCAGAAAATAACATCGATACTTTCGACGAATCTTTCAGATTCGTCGAAAACTCGAGTTGCGATTTTCGACATGATTCCAATACTTTCCCTGTACATTACCATGTGATGCAAGGAAAGTAATAATACAAAAACCAAGTGCCAATTACTGGAACTAGTAATGTCATATATTGATACATTAGTTAACAAATACTGGTGAATGTAGTCACTTTTTGCGGAAAAATAAATTAAAAAATCTGATGTGACCAGCACATGACTTTCCCTACAGACCCAAATTCATTTTCACTTTATTTCATTAATAATTCATTAAAATCAGTTTAATTGCACTAAATAACACGTATAATTATTTGAAATTACACTAAATTTAAACTTTTAATCCAGTTTTCGTTTTCAATTGGTAACTGGGCGTATTTTCAATACCGGCGTAGCGAAAATACTTAAATATCTTAATGGCTAGTCTAAAAGTAATGGGGTTGGTCTTATTTTTTTCATCGTCAAAAATTACGTGTGAAATAAGCATTTAATAGATACATTTAAGCATACCTAGTTTTTTATTTTAGATTTTGACGATTTTTGCAGGCCATTTCTCAAAAAGAGGCAGGTTTTTTTCCGAATCGTATCAAAATCTTATTAGTACCAGGGTAACCCACAAGTCATTTACCTATAAAATTTTATGAAATTTGGTCCTTTAGTATTTTATGATGTATATATATATATATATATGCACAAACAGAGACACACACATACATGCACAAACAGACACACATACAAGCCTCACGCTAAAAAAATAGTTTTTTCGTGTTCTAGTTTTCTATGGATCGACACGACGTATCCCAAAACGTGTAGATCCGTCGAAAACTCGAGTTGCGATTTTGACATGATTTCAATACTTTTCCTATACATTACCATGTATTGCAGGAAAAGTAAACATAACTAATGAGACACTTTATTTGCCAAATGAGAAGTATGTTACTGCATATATATTCTGTTTTAAAAAATGTTTGCAAATTGAAAAATAGTTTTACGTGTTAGAAAAGGAAGTGCGTTGAAAGACAAGCTCTTAATGCGTCGATGCTATTCCAAAGTCCTTCCTTGGCTCTGAAGCTTGCGTGTTTTTATATAACTATGGATTTGGAGAGTAGGCTGAAAGTTCCGAAAATTCGAAAAATTTAATTGATTTTTAAATATTTAATATATTTTTAGAAGGTATAGGGAAGAAGCTATATTCTCGGTTAAAAATAAAGTTAGAATCTCGGTTTTTAGTTTGAACGAGAGACGACAGATCAATTTCGATAAGCTTCTAGAAGCCAGAATTTTGAAAAAAAAAAAAAAAAAAAATGATATTTATATTTTATGCAGATTTTAAAAATCGCTAAAAGTTAGAACAAAGATCCAATTCCGCATTCCGTTATCAGTCAGGAATATTCCATCGCAGAGAACTGGCGTCTGGGTAAGTGTCAATTAAAATATAAAAATTTAAATTTGCGAATTTAAGAGATAGAGAATAGGTTTTTTTTTTAAATATGAGGGGGGGGGGGGCAGTGGATGTATGATGTAGAGGGGTCTGTTTATCAGGATTAAAATTTGTTCTTTGAAGCATTCAGTCTGAGGGGTCACTTGACCCATCCAGCTGTCGTAGTTATTAAAGCTATTTCGCAAGCGTCCGTGTGTGGGAGTGGGTCATTTCAGATTTAGTGTGATCTTGTCCTTTGAGAGGGAGTCATTTCTGATTTAGGTAGTTATGTACTCTGCTGGTGACGAATTTCAATGCGTTTGCTCTCTTAACTGCCTAAGAGTCACGGTTTTCCTATGTGTGGCCCACCCGTGTTCGATAGACTATTTTTACTGACACTTTCTGAACTGTGTTACTTCGAGCATTCAGTTTGAGGGATGACTTGACCTTCCCAGTCGTCTTAGTTTCTCACGCATTTAACATTATACAATACTTAAAAGATTAAAAAAAAATTAAATTTTTGTTGAAAAAACTTTAAAATTGCATTTTTGATCTGATCCTTTGATCTGGCGTCATTTTTTGCCCTCCCTTCTTAATTTCGTCTCTGGGTGATTTTCAAAATGACCGCCTGTTTGATGTCCCAACCTTCGAACCCATATTTCATGCTAATAAAATTATTCTTTTATACTTTTAGAACATATATTGGTACCATTAGTTTATGATTAATAAAATGTACTCATTAAAGTGTTTATGTTTTAAAAATATTAGCTATATTTTCTATTATTTTTAGTTTTCAAGTAATAAATTTGCATGTCCCAACTCAAAACACCACACTTAAGGAAGTCTCTTTTGATGCTTTCAAACTAGATTAGCTTTTGTATATGAATTAGAAAATATGGTTTTATATTTTAATTAACAAAATTGCAAGTGATTTCTTTAAAATGTAGTTATTAATATTTTAAAATTTAAATTTAATATGTGTCCGCTGTACATCTCATGACTGTTACCTCAGGAGCGTTACTAGTATTATTTTAAATAGGTTTTGATTTCTGCCGTTGGTAACAAAGCTAATGGAAGCCATATTGTTCCTTTTTATTTAGCATAAAAAAGGATTACAAAAAATTAATAACAGAGTATAATTTTATTTATAATCTAAATCACATTTTTATGTGATGTAAAGCTAAAAAAGGCAATTAATTTGAAAATCACCCCTCTACTTTCATATAAGATCAATGTTGCTCAGATAACCCCTGGCTCAGTAACTTTAATTTGAATAAGCCCTCTAAATTTCCCATCTCTGGTTCTAATTGAGCTATATTTTAATTTTGTTAGTGGTTATAGTCCCTGCACCGTCTGTACGTGCCACCTGGATATACGTAGTTTTCATATTAATCCCCTGGGTGCAGTTTTTACTTCAAGTAGCACCCCCCAACCAATATCGTATCTTGGCTCCTAATTGATCGTCTTTGATTCTGCTGGTGGCTATAGTCTCTACACCAATTATAAGTCTCACCTGGATATACATATTTTTTGTTTTAATCCCCTGGACGTAAGTTTTAGTTCAACTATTCTCCATAATTTACGCCTCGACTCCTAATAGATCGATTTTGTTTCTGGTGAATATAGGCTCTGCACCATCACTACGTGGCACTTAGATATACGTTTTTATGTCACCTGTCTTAAACGAACTTATCTGTTTTTCACGAAATGCAATGCGACCACGCTCTTAGTCGTTTAAGTTTACGGGTTTTAATGTAACATTTATGATTCCTTTTATGTGTGTTCACATTTACTATTATATCTCATCGAACGTATGAATTGAATCATGACTCCACCGGTCCCTCTTAGTATTTCGACCCACTTTTGTTGATTTGCGACTTCTGATCCCGCGCAGCAGGCGTAGAACTTACTGAAAAACGGATTGCTATAAAAACTGGTTGTTACGTTTAGTAACCGATGATTGCGGACATCACAGCTAGTTTTCTGTATAGGACGTTTTTAACACTCAAAACTCGCTCAGCAATGTGTCAGCCTTCATTCTTTTCTTACAAGCAAGAATTATAAAACTTGACCTGCATAGGGCTTTTTTTCCCATCAATTTTATTAGTAAAAGTTGTGTCGCATGCAAGTTTTAGTTATTTTTACCACTAGAAGCGCTAAATTGATTCCGTGTAAGGATTTGTTTAACTATATTACTTTTTCCAGAAATCCTTATAGCATGTTTTGGTGAGCATTCCTACCAAATTTTGTAGTTTTGACCACTAGATATCTCTGGAGAGCGCCTATGATATGGATACTGTAATTATGGTCACGCTGCGTGTATATAGCTGATAACTAAAACTGTGCTTGTACAACTAATAACTATACAACTGTGCTTGTACAACTAATAACTATACAACTGTGCTTATACAGCTAATAACTATACAACTGTTCTTGTTGTTTTGCTATACAGACAAATTTTAGTATAATTTATGATAATTACAAAAAAACGAAAGAAAAAGAGCTTTTCTTTTTTTTACATCGACAATGCATGTTTAAATAAAAGTTTCCTGCATTTAGTTGTATCCCTCCCCTCATACCTCGCTAAAAAAAGGGGGATGCTTCCCCGAATGTTGTCTTTATCGTGTAACGCCATAGTGGTTTACTATACATCGGCATAAAAAATATGCGAGAACCGTAATATTTTTTGAGTTATTCGCCTGGTCCATGACTTTCCCTAACACCTTGTGGTGTAGAGTTTCTTAATTTTCTAAATTTTTCATTTCGCCTGTCTAGTTTTAAGTCATTTTTTACTTTCCTTATATACATAATGTATAAGGAAAGTATTGTGATGGGGTCGAAAATTCGAATTCGAGTTTTTGACGGGAGAGCACGTTTCAAGCATCCCTGATCACGAATCGAACATTTTTGAGGTGATGTCTGTGTGTGTGTATCAGTGAGTCTGTGGAGACGATATCTCACAAACGAATCGAGCGATTCGAGTGGAATTTGGTACAAAAATCATAATCTGTGAATACTGGAAGCCTATTGTTTTTAAACGCAATTGAATGTTCAGAACTCCCCTAAATCTTCGAGTGAAATTTTGAAAAAATCATCAGAAAATCAAAACCTTTAATAATGTTACGCAAATAGACATTTCTTGTGTAATTTTTCCTTAGAAAACGATTAACATAAACTTTAGAATGTTAGCATGAACCGTTCTCGAGATATTGCACATTTTTCAAATAAATTTATCAAAAAATCCCACAAATTAAAAAAATGCATTAACTGTTGAGAAACATGTTCACTTTCCATATGTAATATCATGCGATAAATTGGGCGACACCATTCTCGTGGATCTAACTCGTTCCATTTATGAGAAAAGATACTTTGAGTAATACTTTTGTATTTGAACGCCAATAGTCATTTATCTACTATAAGAATAACTTATTTCTCCGTCCATAACGCTTGGCGAGATTTTGGCGACGAATTTGACAGAATGTCGCCAACTTGGCGACTTTTTTAAATGTTGCCAAATTGACGAAAATCTTGTCAATTTGGCAACATTTTTTCCAAATGGATAAAAATGACGCCAAATCAATGAAAATGACAACAAATTGACGAAAATTCAATATCTTGGAAATAATATAAGTATCTACTATAAGAATAACCTATTTATTTTGCTGTAAAAGTAGTAAATTTATTGCATTATGTAAGGAAAGTCATTGCTGCTCACATCAGATTTTTTCACCTTCAATTCAATAAAATCTACAAGTTTCTTCAAGACACCTGTAATAGCAGTTTAGCATAATGATACTCGACGGCATGTCTCTGATATCTTTTTGTACATTTTTGTGGTTGGGTGATTTCGGGAAAGAGTGTTCATTGGGAGAGGACTGATATGACCTAGCCCGATGGTTTTGGTCTGTAATTTCTTCTTTCAGCTCCTCCCATGTTACCAAAAACAGGTCGTTTCATGAAGGTTGTCCAAATTTATGTTGGAAGCCAGGCGGCTCTCGACGATTGGTTTGTACGTCTGTGGTCCAGAAAAAAAAGTATTCCAAACAGTGTTTCTTTTTTACATGCCAGATCAAAATGGCACCTCTTCCCTCCTTTTGAGGATTTCAGAGCATATTGCGATTACGACATTTTTTGTATCTTATGCACTTTGAGTGGAAAGATTTTTCTTTAGCGTATTTTTCAGATCTGTTTTTTATAAAGAGTTAAAAGAAATATGCCTTTTGACCAATACATACGAGCAAATAAAATGAATAGTGTTGTTATTACCATATCCTCTGCTTAGTGAATTTCATTTCAGAATGCAAAAACGAAGATTTGCTTAACCCCAGCTTTATTCGCAACAGCATTAAGCGTTAGCATGAACTAAATTCAAAACGTATCTTTTTAACCATCTGTCGCAAAGTCTTAAAATAACCCTATATATGCAATAAAACAGCAATTAATTAAAGAAAACCTGAGCAACGTATATAAACACAAATGTCACAATAATGCAGCATACAGCTGTTTTGAGGATACGCAGGATCCCCTTCTTCAGTGCAAGAGGGCTAACAAACCCGAAATCTAAAAGAGGAATGGATGCAAAACGAAGAAACAGGCGTTATATACCCAAGACCTAGATTAAGAGAGACAGTCAATCAGAAAGCAGCATGAAGAACATTCCTTTTAATCCGAAACGAGGTGTAACATATAAGTTTCGCGTGTGCAAAGACACAACAGTAATATCTCGACAAGGCGGATATACTACCTGTCATATGTAGTAAATATGACATTTTATCTATTTCTAAATAATTTAATTATTTTTAAAACTTTAAATCACATTTTAAGTGCATATTTTATTTTATTTTAAGTCATAATTTTAAATGTTAGCTTATTGTGAGAAAAAAATTTGGCTTTAAAACTAGTTGACCATGTCTACTGCCTTTAGATGTATTTAAAATAAAAGAAAATATGAATTTAAAATTATGAGTTCAAATAAAATAAAATGTGCATTTAAAATTTGATTTAAAAATTTAAAAATAATTGAATTATTTAGAATTAGACAAAATGTCATAATTACTATGACACTACCAAGCTCAAGCCTCCTCACCGCTTCTCTAAATTTGTTGCACTCCTATGTATCAACTATGTGTGTGATCTAATTTTATAAATCAGATAATCAGAATGAAGAATTGGGTACTTTGCATATCTTCCGTTATCCAGGGTTTTTCTGCACATTATTAAATTCAGCTTTTTTGCAAACACAGTAATAAATTTAGCGTTTTATTAAAAACATAAATCAAGAACCCTTGAAAACTTGGGAGTGGGGCTCTTTAGCCTAAAAAGTTCGGGTGTGTCTGTCCTCTCCTATCCCACCCCTGCTTCTACGCCCATGAAATTCCGATAATCATCACTTTTCTCGTCTGTTACACCTTCGAAAAATAATTACTAAATGAATCAATATTATGTCTATAGAAGTTAAAATATGTTTCGTTAAAAAGTGGTTTTTAAATAGATATGCGCTGGTTAAAAGGTTTTTTTACTGTATTCTACTAAATTTGAAATTCCTCTTTTGCAGCGTTAATAAATGATTTCTTATTAGGGGCGGTCATTATAAGATATTTCACTGTGTTCAAAAGATGCCAATTTATATTTTCTAAAAAATGAAAAACATCTCTCGTGAAACGCATGTGTAGTAGTACTATTCGCCTCGTAAACCGGTTGGCGTAAGCGAAGTATTGTGGTGTAAAATTTGCGTAAAAAGCTCCTCAAAGAAAATAGCCTCCAGTACTTGCCCCGGCCCTTTCCCCAGTCCTCGATCAATGCGAGAACTATTTCTCTTTGTTATTCGTATGTATTGTTTGCTAGATTCGCATTTAAAAACTGCTGTCATTAGTCTTTTATTCGACTGGTGAGAGAAGTGTCGTTGCTCCTCCTCTGGAGTTCTTTTCCTTTTAACCATTTTGTTCCAGCAATTATTCTGCAAAACAGCACAAAAACGATAAGAACCGCGTTATTGCCTTGTTGGTTCATAAAGCGCTTTGAAAGGAAACACTTGGGCTCATTATTTTGGATTTTTTTTTAATGAAATAAAGGAAAATATTCCTTGTATATTCGTAATGTTATATGATCAGATCTAGCATACAATGAGTGGGATTTTTAGTTTCTTTTTTCTAAAGATTTGTATTCGATTGATCTTTTGACGTGGTTTGCGTAATCACACTTTATGAATGCTGATGTTTGTTCACTTTAAAACCATTAAGAATGCAATATAATTTGTGACAATTTCTTTGGTTGCGTAATAATATGGAGATGCAAAAATTTTACTCTCGCCTTTTTGAAATATTGTTTACGAGGGTAACAGTATTATTTCATACATATTGATAGCACTAGTCCTTGCAATTCCTTCTCTTGCCCTTAGCGAGCACTCGTTCCACAGTTTGACAAACACTGACTGGAATTCTTAGAAGCGATTTTACAAGCCTCTGTGGTACAAGGTGTGTCTGACTTTACCGGCTTCCACATATAGTCATGAAATTGCATGTTTTTCTCGCATAATCTGCCTATAGAAGAGGATTGTCAAAGTTGGGATTGCAGATGTTGTTATATACTACTGGATTGCAGATGTTGCCACCTGCCATTTGTTATCTGCCATGGATGTTGTTATCTGCCACCGCAGATAACATCCAGGGACCGGTTTCGTGCTTATTTGTTACTTTCGTCAACAAGGGATAGCCGGTACCTGCAATGAAAGCAAGAATGGCAACCGACACTTTAAATATCGGCTGCTAAGAATACAACACTTTAATGTCGGATAGCAAGAGTGGCAGCCAACACTATAACTTCACAGCCGAGCTGTGAAACTATAGTTTTTCTGCTAAGATATTTCTGTGGGATTCATTTCACTGTATATAATTCAAACCTGTCAGACTATGTATGTAGTACCATGTATGCATGGATTTGAGCATTTGATTGAAAGTTTTGAATTCATTTAATAATTTTTTTATTATTTACAAAAACCCCTAAAAAAATAATAATGAATAAAAAGGACTGCAAGAGCTACTTTGATAGACATGAAATGGTCTAAATTTAGAGCTTTTCTAATTTAGTGAAGTTTAAAGATGCGATTAAAATTTTTAATCCTCCAATTCTTTCATTATGATAAGTATTTTGTTAAACAATCTCTTGAGTTGGGTAAAAATTACCATAATTTCCGATTCCCCTCGCCCCTTATTTTCATGTGTTGCCTCCTCTTGGAAAAGAGTTGAAATTGGTTTTTTTTATAAATAAACCCCCTTAACAATAAGAATTTAGCATTTAGCCCCTGCGCCTCTATAATCTAATCTATCGCCCCACCCTCCTCCTCTCTAAACTACGTTTTCATCTATGTCGGTCCCTTTTGATCTAATTTACATGCAATTTTCACTGGAACTCGACCTTCTTTTCTTCATCATTTTAATTGATCTGTTTGAACGCTAACCATTCTTGATTTTTTATATCTAATACATCCGCGCAAGTGGTTTCGATTTCGGCTTATTAACGCCCATGCAGCGGGTGAAGATGAGTTTAAGCATTAATTTTGTGCGTAATACACTTACGCAGCGAGCGGCTATGCTATCGACAACTCTGCAAAATAGCTGTTGTAAATCAGCAGCTATTTTAAAATGCGACCGACTAATTGCCGAAGATTGCTAGTAGATATAATAATCTGGGGGCAGAAAAAGGTTTTGCTGGCTTTTATGTGCCATAACGTTACGTACAATTTCACATTAATATTGCATAAATCATTGCGATAAAACTAGAAACGTCTTTTTTTTCTTTCTTAAATACAATTGCCCAAGATGTTATGCGCAGTATTATTTTCTTGTGCTTTTAAATAAGCAGTGAAGGGAAGGGATTGATTTCCACTCGTATAAGGATTTATTGACCATTAATGCTTGATTTATTTGAAGATGACTACGTTTGATGACTACCGTCCCGCATTACGGTTTTGGTATAAGAGAGGCTTCAGAAAAGTAATGCAACCATTAATGCTTGATTTATTTGAAGATGACTACGTTTGATGACTACCGTCCCGCATTACGGTTTTGGTATAAGAGAGGCTTCAGAAAAGTAATGCAACCATTAATGCTTGATTTATTTGAAGATGACTACGTTTGATGACTACCGTCCCGCATTACGGTTTTGGTATAAGAGAGGCTTCAGAAAAGTAATGCAACCATTAATGCTTGATTTATTTGAAGATGACTACGTTTGATGACTACCGTCCCGCATTACGGTTTTGGTATAAGAGAGGCTTCAGAAAAGTAATGCAACCATTAATGCTTGATTTATTTGAAGATGACTACGTTTGATGACTACCGTCCCGCATTACGGTTTTGGTATAAGAGAGGCTTCAGAAAAGTAATGCAACCATTAATGCTTGATTTATTTGAAGATGACTACGTTTGATGACTACCGTCCCGCATTACGGTTTTGGTATAAGAGAGGCTTCAGAAAAGTAATGCAACCATTAATGCTTGATTTATTTGAAGATGACTACGTTTGATGACTACCGTCCCACATTACGGTTTTGGTATAAGAGAGGCTTCAGAAAAGTAATGCAACCATTAATGCTTGATTTATTTGAAGATGACTACGTTTGATGACTACCGTCCCGCATTACGATTTTGGTATAAGAGAGGCTTCAGAAAAGTAATGCAACCATTAATGCTTGATTTCTTTGAAGATGACTACGTTTGATGACTACCGTCCCGCATTACGATTTTGGTATAAGAGAGGCTTCAGAAAAGGGATGCAATCATTATTGCTATCATTTAAAAAAAATATATTCTGTATTATACGGATACAATTATTTTTACTTTCCTTATATACATAATGTATAAGGAAAGTATCGTGACGGGGTCGGAAATTCGAATTTGAGTTTTCGACGGGAGAGCACTTTTCAAGCATCCCTGATCAAGAAACAAACATTTTTGAAGTGATCTCTGTGTGTGGGGGGGGGGGGGGGGGGGGAGACGATAACTGACGAACGAATGGACCGATTCAAACGAAATATGGTTCAAAAATCACAACCCGTAAACACTGGAAGACTATTATTTTTAAACGTAATCGAACGTTCAGAACTCCCCTAAATTTTCGAGTGAAATTTTGAAAAAAACGTCAAAAAATCAAAATCGCTAATAAAGTTACGCAAATAGACATTTCTTATGTAATTTTTCATTAGAAAACGATTAACATAACTTTTAGAACGCTAACATGAACTGTTCTCGAGATATTGCACAATAAAAAATTATCAAAAAGTCATATAAAATAAAAAAAATATATTTCCTATTGAGAAATATGTTCACTTTTCATATGTAATACCATGCGATAAATTGGGTGACATCATTCTCGTGGATCTAGCTCGTTTCATTCATGAGCAAAGATACTTCGAGTAATACTTTTGTATTTGAACGCCAATATTTATTTATCTGCTATAAGAATAACTTATTTCTCCGTCAGTAAAGCTTGGCGAGATTTTGGCGACGAATTTGGCGGAATGTTGCCAACTTGGCGACTTTTTGAAATGTTGTCAAATTAACGAAAATCTCGCCAAATGGATTAAAATCACGCTAAATCAATGAAAATGACGATTAATTGTCAAAAATTCAATATCTTGGAAAGAATATAAGTATCTACTATAAGAAGAACCTATTTTTTTTACTGTGAAAATAGTAAATTCATTGCATTATATAAGGAAAGTCATGTGTTGCCCACATCAGATTTTTTATTTTACCAAGATAATAATTTGCGTCTAGTTTTCTGTGACCATATAGTTCCGTTTATTTTTTATGCATATTATGCTTATACAGAAGTAAATATCTGATAAGTATGCTAAGTTTATAATTGGATTGAATCCTGCCGATGCACTAGAAATTCTGTTGTCGCCGCTGTTATTTAGATATAGTATTACATTTAACTAATTGATACCATTATAGAAATCAATTCTGTATTTGCGTTAAAATCGTATACTCGCAAGGCATCCAAAGCTTTTGATGGAAAATGTAAATATTCTTCTATCCTCCTTTCTTTATTAAACTTATTTTCTTTACTCTATTTAAAACTGGTCAACAAGAAAGTCTGCTACGGCCAAGTTTATAGTCTCAGAACCCGTGTTTTAAAAGTTATGATTTCTTAAGCAAGAGTTATTAGTGTCACTGCAGGTATCGGCTATTCCATGTTGACGAGCGTATAATAGAGCGAGTTCATGGATGCTGTTATTTACAGTAGGAGCATAATTCATCTATTGAAAAATAAACATCAAATTATTAAATAGAATAGATACACGTCAATTTTAATAGCGCTTCATCAGTGGCGTGCATGGCGATGCCCGAAAGCGCTTTGGCTTTATAAATTTATATACGTCGAGGAAAGGTGTTTTATTAAATGACTTTTTAAACCTAATTTGTTTGTCTTTAATTTAAAAACATCCAATTAATTTGAGTCTGTAAAGAAAGTCGTGTACTGCCCACATCCAATTTTCATAATCTCTGAGAGAAACTTTCAACGTCTGCAATTACACACGCCCTAGGCCCTTGGCCAGACTGATGTCATCTTACCCTCTAATTTGCACATAAGTGTGCCCATTAGCACAAAATGCGAGAAAAGCTCTAGAGAGTGTGAGGTGTTCACTCGAATTGAAAGTGAATCCCGTAGGAGTGTCCACACCGCCGAGTTCGTGGTTCTGCTACAAGGGGCGCAGACGGCGGAACTAATGAATAGCGACCGAAGAACACTCTGTGCGGTACGTTTTTCTTTTTATATTTTTCTCTTCACGCGATTTTTTGTGAGTGCTTTCCCACACCCGCCCATCTTCTCGCTTTGCTGCCTCTTCTCGGATTCAGGTGCTCTCTCTTTGGAAGTAAACACTTGATTTGGCGGTAGATTTCCAAGTTTGTGTAGGCTGGGATTCATAAGATGGGGAAACACTTTCCCCTCTTTGTTTCTAAATATTTCTTCTCTATTTCTTCTTTTTTATTTTTTAGTTAATTGCCCACAGTAAGTTTAACGATGTTTAATTTTAAAGGCTTTTATTGTTTTATTAGATTTTTCCTCATTTTTTTTTTTTTTTGTTTTGTTTTTAATTCAATTAACGGGGCAACAACAGATCGAAATCCAGTTACAGTAGCCACACAAGCCTCCATGCCTTATTCGGGATTCGAACCCGAGCCCTCTAGACAGCAGCCGAACACGCTATCCATTACACCACCTGGGCGGCAATTGTATTCAACGACTCGAGGTGGCCTGTCCATTTTACCTCACCATCCATTATTTATTTATTTTTATTTAATTCGACGAGTGATGTATTTTAATGACTCGCCAAATTTTAACCCATTTAGCACTGGTGAAGAGAATCCAACGTATCCTTAAAACAAGTGTATACTGCATTGTATAATAATTTGAACGTAATGACGTTGTTCAAATTTTTTCACATTGTTAATATTACAATACGTAAAAATCGTGTCAACATATACCAATTTGAGATGACACTTTTGTAATCAACATAGCCAGTTCTCAATAAGTAAAATGATACACTTTGTGCAAAGGATAAGGAAAACTAGAGCAACATAAATAAGCACAAATAACACAATAATGTAGCATAGGCTGTTTCCAAAATATGCTAGTTCGTCAATGAAAGAAAACCAACAAACCCGAAGTCCAGGGCCCATTTTTCTTTTGGACTTCGGGGTTGTTGGTTCTCTTGCATTGACGAAGGGAATCCCGCGTATCCTCGAAACAGCTGTATGCTGCATTATTGTGTTTGTGCTTATTTACGTTACTTTAGTTTTCCTTATAGCCAGTTCTACTTTTCGACAAAAATGTGTTTGAAAAGTAAATAGCAGTAATTAAACTTTGAATCTTGGACTTGCCCGCTAGATTCTGGCTTCGGCTGGCTTACTTCTTATAAATCTCAC
This sequence comes from Amaurobius ferox, assembly GCA_951213105.1. Taxonomy (NCBI): domain Eukaryota; kingdom Metazoa; phylum Arthropoda; class Arachnida; order Araneae; family Amaurobiidae; genus Amaurobius; species Amaurobius ferox. The sequence goes on from OX578137.1 coordinate 166,101,772, forward strand.
ATTGTTTGTATTTACGCCTACAAGAATATTATCAGCTGCATCTCTATACAATTTGCAATTTCCAAAATTTTTATAATTTGTGTTTCCAAAAACATTCTAAATTATTTGGATCAGAATTTACATTATAGAAAGTAAAAAATGTAAAAACTGATATGCTGTTTTTTCTTTTTTTTTTATGAAACAAACTTTTGAAACGTATAAATTATTTTTTAGAAATGCTGAAAAGAATATTAAAATACATGTATTTTTTATTTCGCACTTCCCGTACATTTTTTCATTTTGTAACGAAATACTAACAAGGTGTATGAAATCAGTTATAAAGAAGCAATGGTAAAATAGGTTGGGAAACATAATACCAAGGACCAAAATTTCTCAAATTTCATATTGTAAAGTTAGTTTTCTCAAGTTTCATACTATATAGTTATAAATAAAATTATTTTACAAAATTTTATTCACACAAAACCATTTCGACTCCATCAGACTGGAGCCACCGCCAATTTTTCTTTGCTATTTTAATCCATTTTACGTATGATGAAGATAGTTCTTCATGGTCAAGAGTATGTTTAAAGTACCTTGCTTCATGGTCATAAGAGAGAAAGAAGAGATAACTATGAACAAAAATGAAAATAAGTCATAAAGTATTCTGTTAAACTAAAAATACCAAATAAGTATTATTCAAAGATTGATGTAATAACTTTAGAAAATTCTTATAAAAATTATTTGCTTTCGAAAGTTCTTTAAAAATACTGAGAAATGTGAAACTACTCTTGTGTGAAATTAACTAAAATTTGGAAGAAGAAAAGGCTGACCTTTTCGTCTTCTTATGTTGAAAAATGCGAATGATTCATCGTAACTGGCTTGTATTGTTTGCATTGTGTGTTTCTACGTTTTCTGCTCCTTTTGATTTTCTTTACTTTAAACTTCTAGTTTGATCAGTTTTTTAAGAAAATTGCTTTCCAATTTCTTACTATCTACATTCAGAACACACTGAGTACGAAACGTAAAAGCGTTATTATGAAAATAAAAGCCTTAAGAGAATGGCGATCTGGTGTGAAAATATCTATATTACCCCAGCGCTGTCATCTAATGTTAGAAAAAATGAATTTGATATGTACTAAATAAGAATCTGGACCTATTTTCAAACCTCCGAAAACAGAAGATTTGTCTGAAAGTCGAAATGATATGATTATAGTGATAAACAAGTTTTGGAAAATTCGTTTTGGGTGAAAGAAGGTTAATGACTTTTCTCACAAGTTGAAATTTGTATGTGATGTTTGCAAAACATTTAAAGGTGAAACTGGTACTTCAAACAGAATGGCTAAGTACAAAGAAATTGTGTTCATTGTTCAAAGTTGATTCAATATAGTACTTTTGCAAATATTTAACACGCTTTGAGTGTTTGAAATAAGGGCTTTTACACTACACCTAAAAATTTAGAAATAGCTTAATTAAATTTTTTTTATTAGGATGTACAGCCATCGCTCCGTATTTACACTAAAACTTATTATTAAATATGAAGGAGTGTTGCGTTTTCGGTGCAAAGCTCGTTTTCGATCTTTCTGATCGTATTAAGATAATTCTGTAATATTATTTTCGATCGCTAAAGGAACCAATTTGTGTGAAAATTTCTCAAAATTGCGCTTCAGCATAAAATAACTAAAAACTAATTCGAATAAAACAATATCTCACCGAAGTGTCTTGAGACCTGACCCGACTGTACCAAATTTCATAGTTGTGAACTTTTCTGCAACACACAAACAAACGAGCAAACATACATCTTTGTTCATTGTTATAGATGCGTATAATGCTACAAAAACTATTTCACCATTAAAAGCCAACCTTGATTCGATGGTTTGCATCGAAATGATAATTTAAAATTAAAGACAAACGAACAAAGGCTTTATTACTTTTCCGAAAACTTACAACTTTTGATATGCAACCTATTGCAATTATGACAATATGTCGCTTATCTTGAAGACTTCGAGCTAAGTGGCAGTGAGGTTTTGATACTTGGACTTCAGCTTTCCCTTTAACACACCCATGTTCATCACGAAGCCACTGCTCTGCCTCTAAAAGGAACTGCCATCAGTGCGGAGTCGGTGTGTTCAACCGACATCCCGCTGGTGTGCTCAGTTAAAACTCATAATTCACGCTGTCTGCTCCTGGTTTCGGTCCGTTACTCTGCGACAACTCTTTTTTTGGGGAGGTGAATTAACATTTTGTAATGTGAATGGGGCAGCTTGTATTTCTGTTTGTATCTGGAGAAAACCCATCAGCTGAAACAGTGATCTCCAGACTTTTCTGATTGCGTACCTTTAAGATCTACTCGCGTACCCCTACTTACCGGTAACAGAGTATTATTATTGTGTTCATCATCATCTTAGCATTTAAAAGGAAAAGTTAATATTTGTTATTAATCAATTTTCTTATTATTTTCTGTCAATATAAAACTTATCATAGAAAAAGCAATATAAAAATAAAATATTACATTTTCTTGACGTACACCCGCGTATCGACTCGCGTACCCCACTTTGGAGACCACTGCGTTAAACGTTATTTACCATTGTAATCCCTCCTTTCCGACCGTTTGTGTGTCTTTAAAAGCGCTTTAATGTGTAATTTCTAAATGTCATCTAGTCATATTTTACTCTAAAAATTCTTTTGCGGACTAAAAGATATACCATGACACTTTTTAAAGGACACCTCTACATTAAGAAAGATTATAACTTTATAACAGTTGCGCACGCAATCAAAATTAGGAGTAGAATCAAAGTCGGATTAAGGCATGGACAGGACCCTGAGATTAAGTGAAAAGTTATTTCATTTGTGAATGCTGAATTAAAGTATAAGTATTCTGAAGAATCTATTTAAGAAATGGTTTATTAATATACTGTTTATGTATTTGTAGTATTTTCACAAGGAGTTCAATAAGCTGTCAAGAGAGAGCAACTTAAATTTTATTTACCTGTTTTTCTTTTCTTTTTAACTATTTTCCAACATATTTGAAAGGTGTTTATGACTCTGG